>CM026166.1:14285301-14586526 GCA_014825975.1 Bombus haemorrhoidalis | reverse complement strand
ATAACGTATAACGTTACGTAGCATTACGTTATAACGCTTAACGTTATATGGTATTAGCTTATAACGTACAACGTTATATTGTATTATATTATAACGTATAACGTTACGTAGTATTACATTGTAACGTATAACGTTATATGGTATTAGCTTATAACGTATTACGTTATATCCCATTACATTATAACGTATAACGTTATATTGTATTACGTTATAACGTATAACGTTACGTAGTATTACGTTATAACGTTTAACGTTATATGGTATTAGCTTATAACGTATAACGTTATATGGTATTACCTTATAACGTATAAGGTTATATTGTATTACGTTAAGACGTATAACGTTACGTAGCATTACGTTATAACGTTTAACGTTATATGGTATTAACTTATAACGTATAACATTATATGGTATTATATTATAACGTATAACGTTATATTGTATTACGTTGTATTGTATAACGTGACGGAGCAATACGTTATACTGTTTAACGTCATATGGTATTAGCTTATAACGTAGAACGTTTTATTGTATTACGTTATAACGTATAACGTTACGTAGTATTACGTTAAAACGTATAACGTTACATGGTATTAGCTTATAACGTATAACGTTACGTAGCATTGCGATATAACGTTTATCGTTATATGGTATTAGCTTATAACGTATGACGTTATATAGAATTACATTATAACGTATAACGTTATATTGTATATGTTATAAAGTATAACGGTACGTAACATTACGTTATAACGTATAACGTTATATGGTATTAGCTTACAACGTATAACGTTATATGGTATTACCTGATAACGAATAACGTTATATTGTATTACGTTATAACGTATACCGTTACGTAGTATTACGATATAACGTATAACGTTACGTAGTATTACGTTATAACGTATAACGTTATATGGTATTAGCATATATCGTATAACGATATATTGTATTACGTTATAACGTATAACGTTACGTAGTATTACGTTATAACGTATAACGTTATATGGTATTAGCTTATAACGTATGACGTTATATAGTATTACATTATAACGTATAACGTTATATTGTATATGTTATAAAGCATAACGGTACGTAGCATTACGTTATAACGTATAACGTTATATGGTATTAGCTTATATCGTATAGCGTTATATAGTATTACATTATAACGTATAACGTTATATGGTATTAGCTTATAACGTATAACGTTATATCGTATTACGTTATAACGTATAACATTACGTAGCATTACGATATAACGTTTAACGTTATATGGCATTAGCTTATAACGAATAACGTTATATTGCATTACGTTATAACGTATACCGTTATATGGTATTACGTTATAGCGTATAACGTTGTATGGTATTAACTTATGACGTATAACGTTATATGGTATTACCTGATAACGAATAACGTTATATTCTATTACGTTATAACGTATAGCGTTACGTAGTATTACGTTATAACGTATAACGTTATATGGTATTTGCTTACAACGTATAACGTTATATGGTATTGCATTCTAACGTATAACGTTATATTGTATTACGTTATAACGTATAACGTTATATTGTATTACGTTATAACGTATAACGTTACGAAGCATTACGTTATAGCGTATAACGTTGTATGGTAATAGCTTATAACGTATAACGTTATATGCTATTACCTTATAACGTATAACGTCATATAGTATTACGTTACAACGTATAACGTTGTATGGTATTACGTTATAATGTATAGCGTTGTATGGTATTACGTTATAACGTATAACGATATATGTTATTTGCATATAACGTATAACGTTATATGTTATTAGCTTATAACGCATAACGTTATATGGTATTACATTATAACGTATAACGTTACGTTGTACTATGTTATAACGTATAACGTTATATAGTATTACGTTACAACGTATAACGTTGAATGGTATTACGTTATAACGTATAACGTTATATTGTATTACGCTATAACGTATAACGATATATGTTATTTGCATATAACGTATAACTTATATGGTATTACCTTATAACGTATAACGTTACATTGTACTATGTTATAACGTATAACGTTATATTGTATTACGCTATAACGTATAACGTTATATGGTATTACCTTATAACGTATAACGTTATATGGTATTACGTTATAACGTATAACGTTATATTGTATTACGTTATATTGTATTACGTTATATTGTATAACGTTACGTAGTAATACCTTATAACGTATAACGTTATATAATATTACGATATAACGTATAACGTTATACAGTAATACCTTACAACGTATAACGTTATATAGTAATACCTTATAACGTATAACGTTACATTGTAATACTTTATGACGTATAACGTTGTATAGTAATACCTTATAACGTATCACGTTGTATAGTATTACGATATAACGTATAACGTTATCTAATAATAGCTTATAACGTATAACGTTATATGGTAATACCTTATAACGTTTCCCGTTATATGGTAATACCTTATAACGTTTCTCATTATATGGTAATACCTTATAACGTATAACATTATATAATAATATCTTATAACGTATCATGTTGTATAGTATTACGATATAACGTATAACGATATCTAATAATACCTTACAACGAATAACGATATATAGTAATAGCTTATACCGTATGACGATATATAGTAATACCTTATAACGTATAAGGTTATCTAATAATACCTTATAACGTATGACGTTCTATAATAATACCTTATGATGTACGACGTTATGTAGTAATAGCTTATAACGTACAATGTTATCTCGAAATACTTTATATTGTATAACGTTATATAGTAATACCTTGCAACGTATAACGTTATATAGTAATACCTTATAACGTACAACCTCATCTAGTAATACCTTATAACGTATAACATTTTACAATAATACCTTATAACGTATAACGTTACGAAGTTTTACAATAATACCTTGTATCGCATGACGTTTATATTGTATTACTTTATAACATATAACGTTAGACGGTATTTCGGTATAACATATGACGTTGTCAACTATTACCTTATAACTTATTACGTTATATTGTGTTATGTTATAACGTATAACGTTACGTTACTTCTCGTCTGACTATCATCAATAAATATGAACAAGTCAGCCTGGAATAAACCAATTTGAAGGGGAAGCATCCATCGAAACCTGCAACCGTGTGTAAGATGTAACAATTAGACCAAGGTCATATAATTTGCCCCGCAAGATGTGGGTTGATTTCAAGTCTCGACGACAACAGCAATATCGTTGTAATTATTGGAACATTAATTAACGAGGGACATCGACGTAGGCATTCCCTTCCTGCATTCGCGAATTAGACCCCGTGCAAACGAGCGACGAGACATCATTATGACCTTGTAGCGATAATACCGTGTAATTCGGTGGCTTTATATTAAGTTGGTCGAAAATTGTCCGTATGATTTCAGACAGTTTAGGTATCAAATTCGGTTTGGTTTGGTTTATATGTTTACGTCGATTTAACGTTAGTTTATAATAATAGTGTCGCATGGATTTTAGGAAGACCGTCGCTAATGAGCGTGTTGTCTATGGAACATTAAAGAATAAGCATAAAGGAGGGAAATTTTCGGAAGTAGTCTTTCTTAAATACAGTAGAACAATTTGAATAATTATTTACAATATTAATTTTTTAAATAACGCATTCTTTTATTCAATGACATACTTCGATCATCTTGGTAATTTCAGAGTTTTATTTACTGAAAATTGCTTCAGTCAAAGTTGCCTAAACTTATTGATCTTTAAAACTAAAATTATCGGCTTTAAATGTAGCAAACCACTCGAGGAAATTCACAAGAAACAAGAATTTGCCTTATCAAGGGCTTTTCTGTAAAGAGTTCATAATTTCCGATCGTACTACATTTTTGTTTTCCCGAAAAAAGAAAAGAAATATTATCTCATTTGCTTTTATCATAAGCCGGCCACAAAATTAGCATAAATCAATTTATTTAATACATTCTTATACTTAGGAACACTCTAGACAAGAAAGACACTATCATGATCCAGAAAATGTACAACAATTAATCTGAAACAACGAAATTTTCATGTTTACTCGCATCGAAATGAATAATTTTCATTGTGAATCACAGAGATTGTCTCCGATGTGAAATTGCAATGTACCGCTTATTTGCAACAAATTATATAGTTTCAATAATCGGATCCCATACTTGTATGCAATATATCATTAGAAATATAAAACTGTCAAATCGTATAACGTCAACACGGTGAAATCGCAACAACGTCGTGTAGTTTGTTCTGGATATCAAGCAAAAAGTTTCAGACATCAAATTCAATAACGACTTTTTCGAATTGCTCGTGTTTTTTACCTCAAAGTTTAATCTCCTTTCACTCTCTTACTTTAAACATTCATGAATTTTCCAAATTTTCACATTATCCTTTTCACATTCTCCACGAATTTTTTCCTTCAACTCTGAAATTTTTCAAATTTTGCAATGTTTAACATTTTTGCGATTATTCCACTTTTCCAATTTTAGGAATTTTTATAATTTCTTTCTTGTATCAAAATCTCTGGTCTTCTTCCACGTATCGTTTCCCTTAACAATTCCTGATTTTTCAAAACTACGCTCATATTTCATTCTCATTCCTGCGTGTACGTCCGTGTACATCGCATCATTAGAAATATAAACGTTAATTGCATAACGCTATAGCTGCGGAATGGCAACTGCATCACGTCGTTTGTCTACATTGTACTTTACATGATAACGCACCGCGATATTCATCAAAAGTTTGCTGGCGAAAAGAAAAGTGTATGGTCGACACTTGGAATTTATGATATATCGTACAGAATACATATTGAGATTCTTCTTTCTGTTTAGATGATTTACGAGGTGCTAAAATGTGGAAAGTCCAAACAGTATGTACTCATGTATCTTAGGGAATGCTGTTTGAAAGTTTATGCAAGTTTGATCATTTGGTTGATGGATGGGGGTTTTAGTATTTGTGAGGTAAGTATCGCGGTTTCGTGTTTGTTGTAATACACGCAGAAGTGGCGATAGATCTTCATAGATCCAGTAGGGATCAGATTTTCTTCATTCATTTCCTCTCTCAATTTTTCACGACGTTGAAGGCCTTGTACTTTATGAAAGATGATATTCCATTGATGTTTTTAAATTATGAGATCTCAGTTTTGAGACTTTGATCAATATTTAAATTGTTATATTTATGTCTTATATTATATTGTTATATTTAAGTTGTATAATTCTAATAATTATACAATAATTAATAAATAATTGATAAAAACTAAAGTATTTACAATTTTAATCTAGCAACAATCCTATAAAAATCGCTATATTCACAAATTTGCCATTATAATAATAAAATTCTTCCTACTCTACAAAAAAAAAAACCGTTTTTGAAAAAAAAGAAATCTTAGCAGTAGCTATCTTGAATCACAGATGACTCGCACAGAACACGTAAAGTATGTCAAACAAAAATGCGAATTCAGTTCGATAAAAAAAATGTCGAGTGCATTTGACACGTATCGAAACGAGCTAATACGATTTCCTAGGTCGCATATGAAATACGGAAAGGTATCGTGGCATAACACGAAGAAAAATTTCCCTTGTAATGCTGTGGTATAGGAAAAAAAAATCATCACATAAGATGACGTTATAAAATGTATTTTTCTTTACATTATAACACAACAGGCCCATATTTTACTACTAGGCAAAATAAACTATTCGATATGCCATCTTAAATCACGATCTTTTTGGACGAATATATTTACTACTCTTCCTTGTTTTTACTATAGTTCCTCTAAGGGATATGGTAGGCTTTATTAACGAATTAGCCGGTGAACATTTGCATTTGTAAAACGAGTGTCGATGTTACGCCACATGTTTCTGTCGTGTCAGTGACGTTTGAACATTCCCATCTGATGGAATTATTTATACGGCATTTGTTGTTTGATATAATCAACCGCTGCGAACGAATTTATTCATCAGGAAATACTAGATCATTGTATAGAATCAATAATTTCGGGTATTACTTATAGCGATAATTAATATTTCATATTTCGCAAATTACTGATTAGGTAACAAGGTATTTTGAAGCTCTTACTCTTTTAAATAGTAAAGTGCAGAAATAAAGATAAATTGTATCATAGTTTTATATAACATTAATGCGTTCGTAGTTTGAACTGAAAACAGCGGTGGTTAGGTTAAATTTATCCTTGTGTTAAGTTACCCTTTATGACAATTTGGAGCAATCGAAATAAATGTTATCTTATCCGTGTTACATCTCGAACTTTTGTAATGCATGTACATACATATAAAATGTTATATTAATACAATTTTTGATCCCTAACGGATTAACTATTCTAGCAATTATTTCCTTTTTCATGTTCAACCTTTCGTAAGTGAAATGTGAGATAAATTGCCACAGAATCAACATTCTATTCATCTGTAGAATATCGATAACAAACCATAAATTATACCGTGACAAACTGCACAATCATCGTGCCAAGCCTCCTCGATTTTCAAGTTATCGAGCATAGCAGTAGAACCGTCATAAATCAGTCGAAGATAGTTCACGTTTGTCTGGCAAAAACACAGCATATGGAGGAAAGGGGAGAAACAACGATGGGATCCTTACATTGGCCAATAATGCGTGTAAATGCTTGCTTTCGAGAATTTTCAAGAATTATCAAGCGAAATCTATAGTGGACATCCACAGAGCTCAAGGACCGATGAAAAATGCATGAGGATTTTCTCACGCATCTATTGAGACATGTTGGCGAAAACCCAAGTAGCTTTACTAAACCCTATCTTTGATATATGGTAATGTATTGCGTATAGCGTACGCGATGTAACTGGATTTTCTAGTGACACATCTATGGTCGTCCTTGAAATACCAACCGAATGTTCGCGTGCCAATCTCCTATCTGAAAGGGGAAATCGCGTATGCGTGACTGCTCAGAATGGACCTCGCTGATGCAGTATGCTAAAGTCGACCAGTAGATAAAATAATTATGCTTAGGATGTCAAGACAAAAGGATCGATAGAAATACTGCCACATAAGGATATAAAACTTTGATTGGGAATATACGCAGATTTCTTTAAGCTTTTAACCTTTCTCCACTGATTGAAGTCTTAATTGTACTGGCATATGCATTTTACTCAGAGACTTAGGGTGTTATCTCTGCTCGAATGACATTTTTCGTGTCATAAACACGAATTTTATAAAAATATTTAACCCATAGAATTGATAAAAAAGAAATCACATTAATTATGGAATGAGGTAATGTAATACTCAAAAGAGAGATATTATATAAGATAAGTTCTCCCGCGTACTCGTAAGTACAGGCGAATAGAAGCAATACATAATAAATCAGACGGTGGTTTAAATTTCACTCAACTTCAAATAAATATTGAAAAAGCATATCGTTTTGATGGACAGATCTTTTTTTTATTAAAATAGAGAGTTATGAGTCTATATTGTAAACTTCAGAAGAACAGTGTTATATGGTATTGCATAGTTTGATTATTCAGCAGCAAGGTGTTATTGGTTCCCACACAGGTCGACATAGTATGATTTACTAACAAGCTTCGATGATGTTCAAGTAGAATTATACATTACAGGTCAGCCATATTGCAGACGATTATTAATTAAATTTCATCCAAAATAACTATTCTTAAATAAAAAAAAAACAGCGTTGGAAGAAAAGAAATACATAAGATTAAGTTGCACGTAATATATATAAATGCGGATAAGTAGAAACGGTACGAAATATATCAGACAACGGTAAGACGAGAAAAGGGAGGGTTCAAGAAGACGTTTCATTAATTCAAACGGTTTCACCGACGGGCAAGAGGGACCATCGAACTCCTTGTAAATTGCGATTTTATACAATCTACGAAACCTGTACGTAAAAAGTATAGAAACCGCGCGTCTGCTGTATCGACCGACATACGAATCGAAACATTTCTAAACTTTCTCTTGCCTCATCTTTATCATTTTTCGTTCGTTTCTTGTCGTTCCCTTTTGCCCTTTTATCGTATATTCATCGTTAAGACCTTTGAGATTGCGACTCGATTCCAGGAATTT
This sequence comes from Bombus haemorrhoidalis, assembly GCA_014825975.1. Taxonomy (NCBI): domain Eukaryota; kingdom Metazoa; phylum Arthropoda; class Insecta; order Hymenoptera; family Apidae; genus Bombus; species Bombus haemorrhoidalis. Next base: position 14,578,411 of record CM026166.1, on the reverse strand, counting down.
AACGCGATCCCTGTGTCTCAAGCGACTTCGAGTCATCTTAGAGGGGAAAATCGTTTATTACTAAATCTGACAACGGAGTTCTTTCAGGGAACAGAATTATGGAACGTTCGCGGAAGCAATAAAACGACCGGAGGATTTCGATTCACGTCTACCTCTGAATGAGATCCTTCTGGTCGTTAAGCTTTAAATTTCCGTTAAAGAGAGGCAGATTTATCGCTGACCTCGGAAAAGAGAAATTCTATTTTTAAAACAGTCATGTCATTTTCTCCTGGTTTATGTAACTGTGTGAAGGCTCCATCATTTTCGATTTGAAATGCAAAGGATTGAAGAAAAATATGCGTTTCATGTTTCTTAGTTCATAGACCAACGTTATGTTTTTCCTTCACTTTGATATATGAAAATATCTTCACATAATATATTTTCCCTTTGGATTTAGTTCATTTCACGAATCGTAAATCACTGCGAAAATATATGGTAAATACAATTTTGTAAATTTTTCGATTTTATACAATCGTTTAGACAAACGACATATTTTAATATAATTTAATGTTTTAATGTTCTGACATGCAATATATTTAATGGTATAAGAAGGATGGTAAAATATATGTTTAGCGCCAAAATTATGTAAAGTGACAATTTTGATAACACGGGATTAATCGAAAAAGTATTCTAAATTCTAAAATAAACACTTTGCTACAACACATAATATTACAGCTCCTATTTTAAACAAATATCCAAATACTCTGAATGAATTTTCTCAAAAAGTTTGGGAATATCTGTGATAAAATTTTTCGCTGTACAAATAACTGTTACAATATTCATACGCGAGGAACGTATACAAACAATAATATTACATACGACAATTACAAATTTCGAGAGAGAATAATTTTGAAAAAATGAATTTTTCCGAACGCGTACGCAGCAAAAACAGGCCTTCTAGCAATTAAAAAAATTCGAATTGTTTTCGACGCGAGAATTTGCAAGCGCGTTGAAACGGAGAAATCGTTCTCTTTTTCCCCCTTTTTTTTAAAAAAAAAACATTTTACCCGTGAACGCGCGCGTCAGTGTCACAGCTGTTCCGACATCTCCGCGTGAATTTTTCGCATTTTTCTGGGCGCTTCGAAAAAGGAATTCATGGTCTGTTCCATCGACGAACGAAGAGTGTAAGGGTAACGAGCCACCGGCATCTTTGTGTCAGCATCTTGTTAGTTTCTTACTTATTTGCATTTCCCAATTTTACTTTGGACAAGTATAACAAGGGGTTCTGACAAAAATCGTACATTTTATATAACTTTCAACATACACAAAGTACTTCTTTTTTATGAGAGTGTTTTAAACTCCAACTTTTCAGAAAGTCACTTACAGAATACTGATATTGTGACTGTAACATTTTACTATTTGTACCTTATTTGTTTTTTCATTCTTGAGTTAGCTTTCTGGCTATTAATATAATAAAGGAAGGGAAAAAAGATTTGTATTTTATAGTAGAAATGAATATTCTATTTTATGTCCATAATAATATAAATTAACAGTATTCAATACTGTATCCAATCCAATATCGGATCATTGTCTGAGCTAGAAAAATGCTACGATTAAACGAAGTCATAATATAAAATACAGTGTGACTGAAATGTTGAATTTTCGGAAGAAACATTATAAATTCTAATAATAAATATATTGATTTGCTTGTGAGAAAATATAGAAAGACTTTAAAAACTTTTTAAAATACAAATTTTTAGAGTAGAGGAAGGATAAAAAAATCTCTCAAATTTCAGATATCACAAAGATGTAGGGAATCTTTGATCTTCCTTCCATTTTTGAAAAAAGCTTCTATGAATATCAAGGTTATGGAAGTACAAGGGAAGTATTTGTATCAAATAGAATAATATTGAGTCGCATAAGCACTTTCTAAACGATCATGTCGTACTTTCTTTCCTATCTTTTGATATTCTATTTCCGCTTTATGTAGAAAACGACTGTAGCAATGATTCTGCAAGAAGTCGTCACTTAGATCCCCGACGATAGGAAGCCAATATATAGATAGAGCAATAACAATGAAGATTTCATTACAAATCGTATAATTGTATTTCATTTCTGATTCCTATCTTTACGAGCAACAATTGAATGGAAAATATGTACGAAAGATCTCGAAAAGAGAATTGAAAGTGGATACGAAAAAACCGAGCTCTGAAAATTCGTATTGAAAACAAACGTAATGAATGAAATTGTTGTTATGATATTGTAATACCAATTAAAATTCTGACTGCGAATCATGATAAACATGCTCGAATAAATAAGTAGAATAATGGTGTTCAATGGTGTGCATGAATAAATAAGTAGAACAATGCCGTATACATCAGACATTAAAGTCGGAGCTTTATTTAATTTTGTAAATTTCTCATCAACTCTTGTCACACTGGCGTTCACTGGTGTGCACGAACAAATAAGTAGAATAATACGTTACACATCAAAAACTAATTAAACTTGCCAACCGATGTTTTGTTTAATTCTGTAAATTTTTCATTGAACTCGTTCGGTTCATCTTATCGATGGAGGAATTACTATATAAAGCAACGAAGCATATCGAGCAATATTACCTTCCTAGAAATAGCTTGTTAAAAAAATATATTTTTATACTCGCGTTAGCGAAACGAAGCAAACTTTGATTCGTTCAAGAAAGAATTTCAAAGAACACGAATTAGAAGATTAAGTTGTTTGAATTTCTGTTCAACAACTATCAATAGATGAAATATTAATTGTATTCAGTAGCAAATAAATAAATTACTATCTGGCCGGAAGTTAACGTACTTCTTGACTTGTACACGAAAATGATATAAAAATTCAATCTTATATTATTAAAAATTGTTTCGACTTAAATATACATTTTTCCACTATCCTAACTATTCCGAAAATATTAATAGTTAAAGAAATAAATATACAATTCATACTTTTACAGAATTTCGTGGATTTATATAACAGACTGTTCTTATTTCAACTTCATTATATTTCTCCCATGAAATCTTCATTATACTGAAGGGAAAAATCAATAGCGCAGAAGAAAAATTTCTTACCCTCTCAAAAATCATTAAGAGTTTCTACTTTTTGATCTTCTTTTCTTTTTTGTTATCTTTACGTTTACTTTGTGTATCAGAATCGTCAATATTTTTAACAAGTCTGCGTCTGACAGTGACTTGTCCTTCCTTTTCATTCTTGTCTTTGTTAAGATAAACGTTTAAAGCCATTTGTCAGAAAATCTCGTGTACATCGCGATACGTGCACGTGACTCCTGTCCCATGATGATACAGGAAATAATTTTGCAGTTGTCGGTCGCATAACTTCGTTACTCTAACTACGTCTACGATGTTATACAAGGTGATGCCATAATTTCATCTTCAATAATCTAGAATATTCTCGTTATTTTTAAAGATATAGATTCTAAAAGCGTAAATTTCATTCACGAAACTTATTTTCGATAATTTAATAATAACTATTTATAATGGAGAAAGAGAGTAAAGGATCGTAAAGCTTAGGTAATTTCAAGTTCGAACATATTTCATGATACATGGATCGCCCTTTTTCATGAAACTCGTTTTTATGTATACTGCCGATCAAAAATACAATGACTCGCAAAAGTATTACATTTATACACTCAATGTAAGTAAACAATTTTTATGAACATACTATATGTGTTATACAAAGATTTTTCTGGCATAACAGATAGAAAAGCAGTATAAATTAGAAAATTTACTGAAGCCATAAGAATTCACATCTTAAATTATATTCTGTTTTAATCCAAATCATTCGGTAGCGGTAATAATTTTCTTATAGATAGACAGTTCTTCCTTGGATATTTCAAGGTTGTTTTTCAAAATTTCATAAACAAGTTTATAAGATTATATACAGCAGAAATCGATGATTTGATAGATAATAATTTGCTGACTTATAACTGACAACGAGATAACCCTCAAATCTCCAAAGATTGCAAGGTTATATAAGATTACAAGATCGTAAATTATAAGATTACAGGACTATAAGATCATAAGATTATAAAGTATAAGACTATAAGATTATAACACGATAAGGCCATAAGATGATAGATAGCATATACTATAACAAATAGTTTGGTAAACAATAATCGCTAACCTCTGATAGAGGTGACTTTGAAATCTTTGAATAGTGTAAGGATTATCGAATCATATGGCCGTAGAATACAAGATATAATATACTAAACGACATTCGGTTTACAAATAATAATGAAGAAGTTTTTCAAGACAACAGTATAAGATCTCAAAAAGACCCATTTCCTTGAAAAAAATAATCACAGTCCCATATAAATAAAAATACTAAAAAATTTTTCCCGTTGCAATTTCTCTTTGTGTCGTATAAACAAAAATTCCAAAAATTTTTTTCCTTCGCAATTTCCCTTTGTCTCGTATAAATAAAAGCGTTAAATAAAAATTCCAAAGTAAGAAAGAAATGACGGATTCGAGAGAAGAAATAAAGATTTTTTATATCTCCAAAAATAATAGAAATATTCGAGACGAACGAAGTTATTGCTTCGCGATTCGTATATTAAAACAAATATGCGAAGAAGATTTAACAGCGCCGGCTAAAATTCTAATCCTCGGCAAGCTTCTTCGTATATAGTGACGAAAATCCTTTCGAAATTGTCAATAGATTACGCGATGTAAGAAGATTAAGTGTTTGCTGACGTTGTTCTTGAAATGCGATATTGTAGAACGTACTATACATATTCTAGAGGTATTATAGTTTGCCTTTGTATGTGTATGAAAGAGAATATTGAATATTGTATTGAGTAGAGCAAAAAGTTCGACCATTTTTGATCTTCGAAAGGAAAGAAATCTATCAACATTTCTATCAACAATCCCATATTTTTCGTTATAGCTTTACTTCACAAAGAAAATCCCACTTAAATCATTTTATTTCAAAATATATCATTGTTATGAAACCTTTTTATAACGTTCTTCGAAAGCTATAATAATATTTTATCTTTTGTCTTCCTTTCTCAGTGTTTTTTCTACAACAATATTTGATTTTTAATTTTTGCTTACATAAAATATAAATCTAATATAATGTTTGAGAAAATATTGAATAACACTTGTCCGAAAAATATTAGTACAATTTCTAGTTAAAGTTTCATTTTACAACTGCTTTACACATTATTACACATTACAGGAAATCTATGTCTATAGCATATTTTGCGCAATGTTACATCAACGTTGTAGCTGTTCAGTTAATATAATCTTATGCTGAAGTATGGCAGTTACCATTTATCTATGATATAACGTAAAGTTGCAATCATGACACGTGGACGAGAAAGTTCGAGCACAATTTGTAATACTTAACCTTGACTGAAATTTAATAGTCTAACTTCATGAAACTCGTCATATTATGATTACAATATTACATATAAATTCTGTTTGTGAATACTCTTCAGTTAAGAATGCATTCTTAATGAAAAAAGATTGAAAAATAGGAATTGAATTCATTTGCATGTCAAAATATTAATATGATCTAAATTTGAAATATGAAAGATATACAAATTATTTATTACTTCTTCCTGCTATTATATTTTTCTGATGCCACAAAATATATAAAATTCAAACAAAATATCAAAAGATTGTTATTGATTGTTATTGCATGATTTCTCATTTTAATGTTATATTAAACATTTTCTTAAAATATTCAAAATCTCCTTTGTTTATTAAAACATGAAAATTTGGGGACGATTTAATTTTCCATAAATGCACGAACACCCAATTATGATAAAACCTCCCTAAAACGCTAAGATTTAAAGATCTTTCAATCTCTTCTTAAATATCGATCTTGTATTTTCATCACTTTCGATCATCGACAACATGTATCTACTGAAACAATGATACGAAGGCAATTCTCGACTGAGAGGAAACAATTTCGCGACGTTCCCAATTCTCTCTCGATTCACTAACTAGAATCAGATTCTCATGCAGGTCTGCATTGACGTTTCGTGGCCGGTGTATAAACTCGACAACTACGAAATCACGTTTGTTAAACAGTTTCAACGTGAAATGCGGACAATTTATCCGCGATGTTTTGCTTGCCGACGCGTATTGGTACGGATTCGCGCGGAAAGTTTGCCTACCTAATTTGCGGCGGACGATCGCAAAATCGTCGCTCATTAAATCGTCGAGTGCGCGTGTGCGATTGTTACTCGGCTGTTACTGTCAGAAATTCGACCTTTTGTTTTTCGACACGTGTGATATTCCGGCTGAAAGCTCGACGAAATTGCGCGCGTTTTCCCTGGTTATTACGCTCGTGCGCGTTCCGATGACCGCGTAATCACTATCGTGGAACACGTCACAATACTCTTTTCCACAGAAAATGGTAACATTTTAAGGTCGCGATATGTAGAAAGAACAGCGGGAAGAGAAGCGAGGTAACCACAGCCACTTTTGATACTTTGAAAATCGCGAGAGCAAAGATAAGATTTTGTAGTGAATTGCGCAATCGAAGAGCTTTCATGAATATGATTTCTTATAGAATATGAAAAGTTTCTCGAAATATGCAATTTCTTTGATCATTGTATTTTTAGAATTTCTAGACCTGTACAACTATAACTATCTTTAAATCACTAATTAAATACAGTGATTTCTCAGTAAATTTCTCAGATAATAAATATCAGTTAGATAACTAATGAACCGATACTTTTAAAAACTGAAATATATGATCCAACACGAATTATCAAAAATTTTAGCTCACGCCATTACTAATTATCACTTTTCACGGCTTGCGCGTTTCACTACTTTTACAAATATTTCATGTTGAGCTGACGTTCTCTCAACATGTTAATCGAGGAAGATTGAATTCACTCGACATTTAAATTCTCAATCTTTCAAATATAATTTCCTTATAGATCTTCTATTCTATAATACTTCCTTACGGATCTTGTATGTTTCCCGTATCATATCATTTTTGTTATATATAAATCACATCGTATTTACGTTTACGAATACTAAAATTAATTTGAAAATTAATTTTTATTAATCACAAACTTCATGTGACGGCCTAGTTAACAGGTTAAATATCAACGCTTTTTAATCGAATGTAATTCCCTATTCTGTTGCAAATGAACGATTTGTGCGTAAGCGTACGGCAAATCTATGGATTAAATTCGTCATCGAGGGTTCGAAGGCGAATTGGTCGGGTAAATGACTCAGTCAACGGTCGTGGCGTGGCCGCAAATAGGAGAAGAACAAGATGCGATCTATCAACTAGAATCAATTGGTCTACTTACCGTCGTCGAGGCGCTCGAACTTCGGTGCTGCTTCGTGGGCGGACTTCCATGGCTAGTCTGCACGTCGGTATTTAATTGACGATTCACAGCTGCTGGCTGATGTTGCTGCACCGTCGGCTCTATGTCGAGGTAGCAGTGCGCCTCCAAGTGGCTTTGCGCTCTCCGTTCTTCGAGAACTATTCTGCGCGCTGCACAGAATATCTTGTAATATACCTGGAACAGATATGGATCGTCTGAATGGTCTGCCACGTGAATGTAAAGTACGATAGAATTCCTATTGTTTGAATTAATAATAGAGTAATTGGAGATTTCGCGTAATTGAAAAAGTCTGCTTAATAATGAAAATTCATATTCATATACAAGATGTATCGCATTCATAGCCACAAATAATTCAAGTTGAATAAACAACAAAATTTACTTAAGTTAATAACTAATATCGGGAATTGGTATACTTAAATCTTCAATCTCAAAAATCCATCGCTACAACTAAAAATATTGAAACCTCGAGTTTCAATACATAACAACACTGTGTTGACACAATCAATATCAACTGAGAGGTAGACCACGGTAGCCAACAAGGTTAAAAAAATTGTTGATTACAGGGCAATCTACCACGAAATCATTTACGGTAGTCTTGTATATCAATCAAGCGAGGAATTCTACAATGCGTGCCTTTTTCAAACAAATTACCTCCGCATAACATATATTGTCGTTTTATTCGTGACAAACACCACAGCGTCGCATTCTATTGCATTAATTAAAGTAGTGGATAGCAATAAAACTGTCGCATGCGCGGCAAACAGTAACGATGCTTTCTCAGCGTGGCAATTATTTAACTGCTATTATGTCAATTCACGTTAACGCTCGGCACCACGATCGCGATGATATGCACGATCGTTTATGTTCCGTAGCTGTTACGCCCGTGTTCCCGCCAATTATTTCCACGGAGCTTGCTTGCCGCACGCCAAGCATCCAATCAATCGTGACAACGGAACTGTCGAAAGTCAGTTCTTATTCTTAACCGCCGAAAATCAATACGCGATCAACGAAAAATCAAGACGTTAACGGCTATCTACTTGCTTTGATAGAAATTCGCTCGGCTGTTTTATATTTGCGGCACTGTAATATAATGGTTCGTTTAGTCCAAGCGGAGAATGTCCGTTCTTCCTCCACTTCACTCATATCTATCAAAACGAAAGTATAAACGAGCATTCTTTTGCTGCTTGACGATTGTTCAGGGAATAGGAAATCGAACATTCGCTCGCGTTTATTGCAAAGATACAGAGTCGCGATTTTCAATCGGTGTGCAACAAGAATTTTTAAAACAATGATGCAATACCTGATTATTTAGTCAGATGCACTGACTTTTTTTCCCTTATATCATACATGTTTGATTATCTTTATTTGGTAATCTAAGGGTAATCTTTTGATGTGCCGCAGAATTTTAGTAATTAGTTTATGTATGCCACGAGACGAAGAAGGTTGGAAATCCCTGGCATTGAGCATTCTTACGATATTGAGATACCTGACTTTCGATTTGACCAGTAATCGTCAAATGGCGAACGAATGCTCTTTTACAATTTCAACTTTCAATTTTGCTAAAGTGAAGGAGGAGCAATTATTCCGTCGTTTGTTCTAAACGCACCAAAATGTTTCTTTAGTTGAATTCTGTGGTCCATCGAAGCGGCGAATGAAACGAAAGATTTACGTACATGTTTAGAATTCTTGAATTCACGGAGATTTTATTGACCAAAGCTTTATTTATTTCACGCAATGGCTGACTGTTAGTTGTAACACGGGTGAGATACAATGCGTTCCACTACCAGGATTTACTGGATTTTGAACTAATCTCTACAAACATCGATACATGTGTAGGCGCGTATCTGTAGATTAAATGTATTTGGACTGCAATCTGTATAATTTGTAGTATTCGGAATTTACATATATGCGAAACAATACATCAGTAACAAATTTCAACACACTTCCTTTTATTTCCTATTTATTCAATTAATTTTTCGTTCTGATATAAAAAATCTAAAGAATTTATATTTTCTAAAATAGTTAGTAAAAGATAATTTTTTTTTCGACATTTAATTTCTTCTATTAGCTAGAATGTAACCAATTTTACTCTTAGTATGTTAAATCTTTCATCAAGAGTTACGTAACTATTGTGCTGAAATTTGTTCCTCATATTTACAACACAGAAATTTGTAAAATGATATTTTCGTTCCATAAATTGCTTCAGTAAATGTATTTTAATACTCGGATATTCGTGCGTTAAAAGATACACGAATTGAAATACAGATGTATAGATTAATACATGTGTGTTTAAAGTTTTATACTGTTATGTACTAAAAATTATATTTTGTAAGATTTCCTCTTTCTATGATTTAATATTTTATTTTTTGTGTAGGTGCATAAGCTTATTGTTTTCAAAATTCAGTGAGATTTGCCATAAAATACAATGAATTGTTAAAAATTGGATATTGCATGTGTTACAACTTAATAATAAGAGAAAAAATCTTGACCAATTTCTTTATAGCATATTTCGTTGATTTAATATAATCGTTCTATTATGAATTTTGTCCAGCCAAGAAAATCAATTACTACAACGTTTAGTGTCTACGAATTAATTAAACTGAGATTTTAATTAAGGAGCGAAGAATTATGATAGATATAAATGTAAAACCGATACAACTATGAATTACGTAATACAGTCGATGGTAATTTCAATTAATTCGACGAAACATCGTGATTACGATCGACAAGCAAAGTGTTTCTCGAGAAAACGCTAGGGGACGCATTTTATGCCGCTGAATAATTGCGTAATTCACGCCATAATGAAAAGTTCAGTTTCCCCTTCAGGGAAATTATTAATGGTAAACTAATTAAAAACCAAACGATATTATCTTTCAATCTTTGATATTTTGCAAATTAAATAGTGCCAATTTTACTTGAAGAATTAATGAAACTATAATTGAAAACGCGAAATATTACGTTTAATCATTTGTATTCTTGCAAATGAAATTGTCAAACTGACCAACAAGAATTAAATATCCTAATTGAAGTTAGTATAATATAGCGAGGAATTCAATTTAAAGAAGAATTTTTAGCTATTGGTCTTCGATACTAAAAGATTTTGACAATTTATAAAACATTAAACTAAAATTATAAAGTATTTTATGATTTGTAAAATACTTTAAGAATTATAAGATTCCTTAATGCTTATTCTTTAACGACAAAGAAAATAACAAATATATAAAATATAGATATATAAAATTTATAGCGAATATATGTCTCTAATAATAATTTCTGCTTGCTTCTTTTACCAAGAAAGTATTACAAGTTACCAAGTTTTAATAGTTTCTAACATAGGTTGGAAGGGTTGATTTATGAGCAGCTCGATCGATTTAGAGTTAGCACAAGTTAGAAATTATAATCATCACTCGCGCTGCTCTGTAGACAATCCACTTGGTAACGTAACACACTTTCTAACACATTAATCAAGCTTCATTAGATCGAAATAACTAACTTCGTTGTCAGCCGATATATCATCAAGTCCCAATGACTCTCTAATCTCTATACATCGTCGACGTCTGAATTAATTTAATAAAGCTCGATAACTTATTACGTCGCTTAAAAGTGGGAATACCTCTGAAGCTTAAAATAATTAGCAAGACTTCTTAATAATCCTTATTAACTATTAACTCGCTCCTTATTCTTTAAAGTAAAAAATCAATAATAAATTACTGAAGCCTCCTAATAATCATTACTAATCATTAGCACACTTGTTACTCTCTCCATTAACTTATTCCGTAATGAAAGAAAGAATAATCTGAGAATACGATAAAATCAAGTTCAGTAGGTAATTTAAATCTTTTGTAAATAATTGTCTTAATGCCCCGAAGCTTTCTAGTTTTCTCGGAGAATAATTGAAATTAGAACGCCTCGTGCTCAGAATCGGAGGACTCTTAAATTCGAATTTAAGAACGAACTTTTCGAGTTCCAGCGAATCTATTCTAAACTCGTAATTAAGAACACTTTAAAACCTACGAGCGAGTAGAATTTTACAGTACCCTGCGTTTTGTAAGTGTAGAGATTTTCGTGTGCCATTTGAATATCAACATTTTAAGCATTCACTAAAAAAATCTCATTGTTTGCTGTATGCAGTGAATAGTTTTCATTACATTAGTATTCTGTATTAAAAATTTCAAAAATTAAATCTGCATTATAACAGTTGGCCCAAGTCCCATCTAATTCCCATCATTTTTCATTTTTGAATGAGTTTTGAAGCAGAAAATCGTGAGATCAACGTTCAATTGTTAATTCATTATTTTTCTATAACTCTCGCAAGTAATTTTTACATTTACAATGTGTACTCTATTTTATGTCCAAACAATCCAAAATTATGATTAATCGTCCCATGACAAAGTGGATCGATTATCGTATTTCGTACTAAACGAGCACGTATTTCGATACTTATTAATGAGGAGGTATATACAGTAAGACTACAAAAATTATTGACAGAATAATTAATCAATATACGTGTTAATTAATTAAATCCAAATATATTAAATTTCATACTATCTCGTAATAATTTTATATGACTACACAAATGTGATACTATGCAAATGGAGAATAAGACAATGTCTCGATACTTTTTGTAGTCTCTATAGATTCAACAATATCTTACTTGAATCATCACGAGCAGAGGTATGTAGAAGCTGCCAAGCGTAGCGTAAATTTGATAGAAAAAATTCTGGCAAACAACGCAATGAGACGGCCCACTCTCGGAGTAAGTATGCTCGTTTCCCATAATCAACAATGGTGGCAAACTGATACAGGCCGCTCCCAACCAAACAAGGCTGACGTAAACGATCATTCGTCGCGGTGTTCTTTTCACCCCGTACTTCAGCGGCTTCGTTATGGCACAGAAACTGCAACAGTAACACGAAAATTTGTATTCATATATTTTCCGGTTAATATAATACGGAAACACCGTCTAACTATGTAACCCTTAACGTACAATTTTTTTTTTTTATCTAACTAGACAAAGATGCATAGCTTTGTTTCAGCGGAGTTGATTTTTATCTACATATATAATATATTTTTTTGTAATTCTAATGCCATACCTTACGTCTTTAAATATAATGCAATGCTAAACATAAGGCGAAAAGTGAAAGAAAACAAATACTTCCATAAATAAGCGAATATAGAGATTATAATGAATGAAAAGAAACTAGATTTTGACTGGATTCTCAATTTTTTATTCCGTTTGCGATTCTTAATTTTATTAGTATAAAAGACTGACGATTTAAAAGCGGGATATAAATTTTTCTAGTATTCTTTTACACGCCTCACTTCATCATACTAATTAATCGACATGTGAAACTATTTACGCTTACTTCTAATCTCATATTTTATAAATATGAAAACGTGATTATCTTTATCAGTAGCAAGAATTTGACGAAAAACGATTGGTTGGGTGTGCCCGTGTCTCACACGGACTTGTGTATTTTAGACAGTTGGTTGTGTCAGTATTTCACACGGATACAAACGTAAAGGGGTTAAATAAACCAAACCCCATTCTGCTCTTTATGGGACATTTTGTTCCAGTGTCCTTTCCCTCATCTTCTTTACGTAGTTTCTCTGAATTACATATCTCTTGTTACAAGTTCGTATGTCAACTTGTACAAAGTGTAAAGAAAATACGTGTCACGGGGTTGCTAGATTATTCTCTATATTTCTCGTTCGATGAAAGCGTGCGTTAGAATGTAATACTTGGAATCAGAAGTCATGGTCTAGTTTAGTCCGTTCTTCGTAGCGATCGTTTATGTGATCGAATAGATTTGCTATTTTTATTGCATCCTTTGTGAAACTAAAAATCAAAAAAATCAAAAGAAAAATGTAAAGCAAAAACATTTATTTCTTCTTGTTGAATGAAGATTCATAATTTAAGAAAATTTGAAATATCGATTGTAATGTGAATATTAGTAATATATATATATATTATCAGCTTAAATGGAAATAAAATTAGCGAACGTGAAGTTGAAAAATATGTATTACATATTCAGCAAGCGATAGATGCATTTGGAAACTTGTTAACCGAAATTAATTTTGAATATATATCGCTGAAAGAAATATGAGATTGAAATTTTGTAGATGACTGAGAGCTTTTCATTCGCGATATTAATATATTCTACCTGTCACGAAGAACGTCGTACTTCTGATGTCCTACTTTCGAACATTCTCTTCATGATATTGGACGTCTACAATGTGATTATATTATGAATTAAATAATCGACGACGATTTCATATTTTTTTGAGGAAAGGAAATGGATTTAATTTTAATATAGCCTTTAAAATCATCCAAATGTTCCTTAAAATATTCAAATTTTAAATAAATCAGGCAATTAATAAAAAATCTCATAGAATGTATAATAATCATTGGCATGTATTATCAGTTGACTAAAGCAGTTGTAAAAACCATACGATGTCTTTTACTTCTTCTTTGTTGTTATAACTACATGAAACGCCCCTATAATCCTATCAATTACAACAATCCTAAATTTGATTCTTCAGTTACATGGTGTAATTCAATTTCACGAGACTCGATCAATCGCAAAACTCAATTTCCTACGAAATTTCTGGTCACGGAGGCTACTCACCGGTCCACGGAGATCATGCAGAGGTTCAGGATGCTGGCCGTGCAACTGAGCACGTCGAAGCTAACCCAAAGGTCGCACATAATTGCACCGAAGGACCAATTACCGGAGATCTCGTAGAGCAACGCCATCGGCATTACCAGAAGAGCGACGCAGAGATCGCTAACTGCAAGGCTAACCAGCAGATAGTTGCAAGGCCTTCGCAGCTTCCTAACGAGGAACACGGCAACGCAGACCAGAATGTTTCCAATCACAGTCCCGACTATGATGCTGCCAAGCACCAGGGCGATAAGTATTGCCTGTGAACAAACAAAAATATCATGTTATAAAATAGATTGATTTTGTAACGGAGAACGTTGAATTAAGAAGTTCAAATTAACTCCATCTCAATTCGTAATATTCGTAATCTGGATTATAATTTATCCTGATAAAGATAGATTGCTTTCTAATAGAATTTAACTTGAACTTTAATTTTAGTTACTTGTAACGGAATTGAATGTCTGCTTTTAAATCACCGATAATCTTTTTATCCACAACGCTTTCATCGACACCACGTTTGCCGACGATATTTATTTATCAACACGTTAAAATCGCCGGCGATTATGTCATCGATATGTTGCCGACAATAATTATTATACTTTCTTATTTTTTATGCACATTGCATGTGTAGATAAGAATACATAATCCACGAATAACATATGTTGATGAGTATAATAATTGTCTACAAAAGACAATCTCGATGAAATGATTGTCAATGATTTAAAGGTAACCTGAATTTAATTAGGTCTTTAATTTCAATTTCAATTATTTAGACTGAGATATACTAGCTAATAGATTAAAAATCACAGTGGTACAAGTGAATTCATTATTATTATTTTGTCATAAAACGATATTTTACATATATTATGCTGTTATAAGGAACTTAATATAATACTTTTTGAGATTATGAAAGTCCATATTATAAAAGGGCCATCAAAATACCTTGAACAGATTGGTGTAACAATTAGACAGAAATCTGTTCACGAAATCAGTACCCAGAGTAGCAATGTTAGTTTCAACATTGAAACTCAATACATCCGACATCGTAGTACACGACAGTGTAAATGTTGGAATCGGTAGATCTAATACACACCTAGATTGCTAGATTAGCAGATCTAGTACGACGACATCAGTCTCGCGAGACTCGATGACCAAGAACATAACGACAGCAAATCTTCTACATTGAAATCGATATACAGTGTGTCCGATTTAACAGAACTGAAAACAATTGAATATCTCGAGAAATATGAGGGATATGGAAAAATGTTTCAGATGAGAGCCGTAGAGTATGAAAGGACACAGATCGTTAGACTGCGGATTATTACGCATACATGGGAAATTTAAAAGTACAAAAATGTACAGGGCAGGGTATTGTAACATAAATTCATCCTGTTTTTATACATGTATTACATATATTGTAACAAATATAAAAAGAGGGCGAATGTATGTTACAGTTACATATACATATAACATGATATAAGAATGTATAAAACATACAGAATATCTACTTGTTACACTATTTACTTGATGAAACGTGAAACAAATTTATTAATTGTGTTCATAAAAATGTATATTTGCATAAATATTCTTAGTCTACAAATCCAATTTTATGATAATGTTCAAATATCTTATAAAAATCGCTTAAATTTCTAAATATGGATCTACATTTTTTTATTGCTTATTCCTAATATCGAGATATTTTCAGAACAATGACACACGTGCTTACACGCGTAAGATTTTAAGATACGAATTTCCACAGACAATCGAGTGCAGTCAGCATTATTCGACATAAGAGTATATATGCAACGCACATAATTTGCTTGGCGGGCATTGCATTAGGTCATTCTATAAGTAATGCAGCGTTGGTTTTCAGATTCCGAATGGAAATAAAAACTTAGCTGTTTACAATCGATCAGTGATAAATATTTCCGTACTTTTTATAATTCAATACCTTATACCTTTATTAAGTTTTTGACTCCAACTTCTTAAAACTTCGATAGCAACAATTCCCATTGTTTTGAACTGAACTCTTAGAAAAACCGCATTACTTATGGGATGACCCAATATATCATAGTACTTCTAAAAAAATTTGCATGTGTAAGGGCGTAGATATAAGATAGCGCGATATGATATATCGTAGGCAACTTCTAGAATATAGCACACAATGGTCATAAGAGCGAAATTACTGGACTCAATAATCACTGATGACAAATAAATAAACATCAATGCTGGAATTATTTTTATGTGAACCGTACAAATGCATCCTACTTTTTTTCACAATATGAATTTATCTGATTAAACCACTGTTGGTAAACATGCTTATTATTGCATTTATAATGAATAACGATCGATGGTTTGTTCCACTGTAGTATGAATATATGATATATAAGAAATTTTATTTTGGTTTTTCAAATTTGTTCATGTACAATCACTCCCTGTTTGATAGTAATCCCAATTACAAGGTACCCTAATACGTTGAGCATGTAACACCAGTAAACAATAATTTTTTCCAAATACTAATTTTCATAACTAATTTCAATTTTTATCAATGGAAAATCTAATACGAAAGCTAACAAATTTGCATTAAAATTTGTTTGAAATTATCGATGAAAAACTTAATAACGAAACTAATAATTGTTAATGACAAATTTCAGCACGTAGCATTTAATTTAATAACAAATTTTCGTTGAAGCACGAGAAGCTGAAATATTACAATTAAATACAAACTGTGAACTGAAATGTTTTAAGAGTATAGTAACAAATAATCAATATATCAGAAACATTTAACAACAGGATAAAACAAGATTATAACCATAATTAAACTGGCCACTGTGTAAAACGTACAGTTTAATTTAAGATAATCTTACAAACCGCAACACGATATTCTCATGCTCACCACCCTTTATTTATATTTATCACATGGCTTGGCATTTTTATCACAAAAATCATTGTTATAGTGGTCCGGTATGCGTATGTGTCACTGGATTTCAACATTTCATGCTCGCTGGTATAAGCGAGTTCGGCGGCAGGTACAAAATTGTATTTATTATAGCTACACTGCGGATATTTATGCAACTCCATATTTTTATGAATACGGTTGAAAGAGTAGGACTTAGAGATTAGTTTCACTATCAAAATGTTATAACAAGCACTATACTTGGATATTTTACATATCTGCATGCATTTTTGCATCTTTAATACGTTCGTTGATGATCTGATTTTTATTTCCTACAATATTGTATACGAACAAATAATATTCATATAATACCTATCTTTATATTGTGGAACTTTATAAAACAGAGTAAAAGAAGACAAAAGAACGCAAGAATTATTTATTCATTATCGATGCACAAATATTGAATATACGTCAGCGTAATGAGCTATCCTACTTAGTTCCTACATTATTTAGCCGTTCAATATTAATCGGAACAAAAATGCTAAACATGTACTTTTTTCATGTAGTTTATATTATCCTAACTATTATTCCCTTAGAATAATATTATTACAAAATTATAAGTAATATTATTAGCGATATTGACATTATGTAAGTCATTATGTGAAATTTTTTATTATTTATTAGTATCAGCATTTAAAAATGGAGAACAAAAGAATGATACTATACACGCAAATTTTCAAACATTCACAACCTTTCTTTTCTGAAACAAAATTCTTGATGTCCAAAAATTTATAATACTCTTTACAAATTTACTATCTACATTTTCTATTTATTATCACGTTAAATATGCTGGACCTGTTGGTTCATTGTATCTAAAAAATTCTCGTAATACAGCGATTAATAATGTACATAATATACAATTATAAACTGAAAATAATTACAAAATTACAAATAAAATAAAGCTATCTACTTTCGCAATAACAAAAGAATCAAGGTATGGAAATTTACTAAATTCGCGAAATTTTCAAGCACATCGACATGCTTGAAGTGTTTCAGTATCATTTCGGTGGAATATTTTATCGAAATGAAGAGGATGCTTTCGGTGTAAGCGCGCGAGTAATTTATCCTCGAATTTGAGAGTCTGGGGAAAAACTCGATATATGTACACTGTGCACACGGCTAGCTATCACTTTAAATCATTTCTATTAAATTTTTCAGTGCACCCAATTCATGGCTATATCTCAAAGTTAAACTTCATCGATATAAATTGGGTGTTTCGGTGTTATAATATTCGGCACGGATCGCATCCAAAATTAGGCTTTGCATTTCATTCGAGCGAAATCCCATAATCAGATCATGTAATTTACGAAACGCAGTCATCGATAGAAAGGGCATGCCTTAATCACGGCCGCGTTAATGACGCGATAAACCTCACCCCTTTCATCCTCTGATAATCTCTCAAATATCCAATCAGTTCGTTAAATGGAAAAAACGATTCAAAACTGAATGAGAGTTGCGCGAATTGAAAATTTTTGTTCAATCAGGTTACTTCGAAACAAATTGTGTCGAAACATAGGATTAACTTTTACATTCTTACATTTTTCGCTAAGCATTTATATCAAAGCTAACGAAATTTTTTAAATCGAGTATGCAGAGTGTGTAGATTTATATTTTTATTTTTAACTGCAGTTTATTATTTCATAAGTGAAAGACTTGAAGCTCTAGCGAAAACTTCTCTGTATTTCTAAGAAACGATCGATGAATCGAGTGTGACCGGTGTATAATGTTTCTATAGAAATGCAAGAATAGCTGAGGTATCAATAGATATTTCGAATCTAGAGAATGCTCACCAATGAAGGATAAAGGGAAAATAATATTTAGATTGAATTTCTATAGAAGTGATATTAGGCGAGGAAGTGAGTGGAGATTAAATTGCGGATTTTTATGCGAATTCATATTTTAAAAAGTGTACTACTTAGAGAAAAAATTACTCGTTAAATATTATAAAGAGCTTATACTTTGGATATTTTATGTGTTTTTGTATATCACGCGCCTTTTATATATTCTCGAGTCTTAAAATTTCTCATAATCGCATAAAAATCCATAGTCTAACTCTACAAACTATGTTTCATTACTTTGACATGAATCGTACTAAGAACAGCTTTCAATTGAAAGGTGACAAGGATTTCGAAAGAGTTTTATTGGCGCAATCGTGAGAAGCTGCTTATGAAGGATTTCTCCAAAGAATCGACCTCTAAATTCATCGCTTTAAAGGCAAACTAATTACGAAGTTCACGAGGACAGTGACGCGAATTACGGAAGTTTTATCGAAATCCTTGGATTTCCCAACCGCATTGTAATGGAATTTTTGAACTATATTAAGGATGTATATTGATTCGCTACACGAGAACTTCGACCGCGTTATCTTTCGCCGGATTTTCAAAGAGAAATTAGAAGTATATACAGAAGTACATGGTTCACGAAAATATTTGAACGTTTAAATTCTTTACGCAACAACTGTAATATAGAACATTATATATATTAAACATATAATATTATCATAAGAATATTCCATTACTTGAGCAGAAAAAGAGAAACCTCTTATAAATATTAAAAATTGCTTAAATTAATTAATTTTTTAATTAAAGAATTATAAAGCGAATCATTTATGTTAAAGTTAAAACATAGATATATATCTTTATTCCTTCCCAAAATCTGCACATTCATGCTGCTTAAATTATTATTTCAACTAACATAATTTTATAACTTGTAATGTAACAATGATCGATAATGACTCATAAACTGACATGACGTTAAATAAATAAAGAAAAGGCAAAGAGAAACGTTTTGTATGGGAAAACGGAAGAAATCTACGATAACGTGCTACCTTTGAATAAAATAAGAGAAAAAGATAGAATGATTCGTTGCCCGACATAAAATCTAGCTTTCGAAATTTTTCTCGAGTTGAGATCGAGGAAAGATCCTTTGTTCTTGCATGTACTTGTTATTGCTTGCTTTCTGCGAATGCAAAGGAAGGAATTATTTACAGAAAATTCGATAAATCAAGCTGATTATGCTTACGTTAGGTATTTGAACGGTTCTTTGAGGACAAAGAATTTGTAATAAGATATTTCACGGTATAAGCTTTGCTTTGTAATACGCAAAGTGAAATACGTGGAAGATATTGCAAACTGAATGATGGAAGATAATATTCATACACTACTAACAAGATAAATACAGACTAACAAGCTAGCTTGTCAGCTATGAAATTCGTTATTTTGTACTTTCATTCGCTGTTTCTTTGAAGTGATAGAAGAAAGTCTAATAAAACATAAATGCTGATTTCATAACGAAAAAAAATTGCAGATTGCTCCGGGAAAGATAGCGCGATCGCGCGAAGAATACTCTAGATCTGCACAGTAGGGTAAATAAAAAACATAGAATGAAATTCTTTTCATATGAAATTTCATATGAAATTTGAGAAATTGAATTTGGAAGTTTCTTAAATAGTTGGTTGAGCCTTTCACCTACCAGATTAATTCTGATCCTAATTATATCGACAACGACCATAACAATTCTATGATAAAGAGTAAAAGAAAGATATTTCCACAGAATTCTGTGATATCATTTTACGAGAGCAAAATAAAATTCATTCCATCAAATAAAATCCGAAGTTATAGAATATTAGTGCTAAGTACAAATTTATATAATTTTATGTATTTTTATGAATTTAATTATATAAATGGATCATAGATAGAGACCTATCATATCCACAAAATATTATATCAGGCACTTTACTCTGAATATTATATATATTTGCATATTATATTCACTTCACATATTTTTGCATCTTTAAATTTTCCATAAATGTATAAACATCCGCTTATACGACAGTTATAAATATTACACAACGTCACAAATATTATACACTCTTCTGTACTTTTGAAGCATTTATTTCACAAAAGGTACAAACCGATGTGGGACGACGATTAGTCGTGTTATGTATATTGATGATGCGACTGGATATTTGGTGTAGTCAAATATATTTAAACTGCTGCACCGAGTCGTCATTCGGTAAATGTCGCTCGTTATGGTAATGAGTACGTTCACTCGATGATATTCGCTCTAAGATTCCTCGATACTCACTAACTGATTATCGATTGACTGATAATTAATCGATTCGTAATTGACTACTAATTCGCTGCTGATTCCTCCAAAGATTCCTTGTCTTAACGATCGTGTTCGGTTATTTATACTGATCGGGGGAGTACCGGAAAGTTTAAATTCAACTTCGATTGACGGTTGCACGTAGCGGCGACATTGCTTTGCCCGAAGTTTGTTTGTCACTGCGTTTAGTATGTCAAGACGGTGTCAATATCCCAAGGCAAAACAACAACATGAGTCGCTCTGAATTCGCATCGTCCTCTGACTCATGTACCATTACACCGATTAAAATAAAAAACATCTTAAAATTTTAGGAACAAATGAACCACAAAAATATTCTATGAATGATTATCCGATCTACGATGATCCAACCGAATAAATTATCTTGTATAGTTATCCAAAATACTCGGATTCTACCGACTATGTGTGAACTTTGTGACTTTGCGACTTTGTGAAACGATACTTATATAATTTTCTCTGTATATTCTCATCGACACTTTGTCCCAGGAAAATAAAGCTCCGACATTTTATGCCTGTTACTATTACATTTCGTCGAAACGGCGCGGCAACGGAACAAGAATTATTTATGCAGTTATTCGCGAGTTTATCTAGACTCGCTAATAAAAGGACCGCCATTTCCTTCGTCCTCTCCATCGTCTATGTGGACTAAGCTAATTATATACTTATCGTTAACTGCACAGTTCTCGAACTTCCAACCGCAAGAACTTTACCGTACGACATACCACCCTCGACGACGCTTTATTACAAACATACCCGACATAATTATTCATGATCTTTACGTTAATCTTGCGCCAATGATCTTCCTTCGATATCTACCCTGTCGAAGGTATGAGAAACTTAAATGGATTTTCGTATAATCTCGTGGGATCAAAGTGATACCAGTTCGCGGTCACACGAAAGCTAGTTATACGTATAGTTTACTGCATTCTTCGAATAGCACGAAGGAGAACAAAGTTTAAGAAGTCGATAAAAGGAAATTTAATTAACTGGTGACCAAGTATAATGATTATGTGGATATATATAGGATGTTCCAGGACTTAATAGGCAAACTTTGTTAGTATCAGAGTGTAAAAAATGTTATATGCTTAAACATATATCATTTAAATGTTCATTAAAAAATTATAATTCAAATAATAAATATGACAAAATATTAACGTACTTGCAGTTATTGTGTTATGGGACAAGAACAGATTTATAATCAACCCAATCAATACCTGTCAATACTCCCGTGGAAGCGACAGCGATAAAAAAATTGGATTTATCACCTCAGGGAGCTTATTTTTATTTTGCTTCATCTCAATGAATCAACCACGTATTTGTTAATATTTGTTAATATTTGCAAAAAGCATAAAAACTGCATAAAGTACCGGAATTCATGAAGCTTCACGCGTATATAATTATCAATCTTTAATTCGTTAAAATTAAGAAATAGAATATTTCAAATGAAGAACACTTCAACATATAAATTCAACAAAGTTTCCAACTTAGTATATGTAAATACAACAAAGACGAAACGTCTGGCGCTAATTTCATATCATATCAAACGTAGTTTCAGTCCATTTCGTAGACCCCAAAATTTCGCCGAAATTAACTCCACAAATTTAACAAACATTCTCGTCAAGCCACGTAACACGAAACGCAAACGAGACCGTCCCCTACAGAACCACAAAGTGGTCCATTAATTACTTTCCGCTGCCCTCTACACCCCTAATCCTAAGTTTACCAAACACGAGAAAAAAGAAAATATCATTCGACATACCCTCATTGTTGCCAAGTTCGCGTTAATGACCCAACTGCGTGCGCAGACAAACATTAAGGCCGGTTCTGTTGTGTCACGATACAATGAAGACCTACATATCTACAGGGAAAGTTACGTAATCATCTGATCAGTTTCACCGTTGTTAAAGTTTGGTATTAAGCCAGATTTATGACACGGCAAAGAAGGTTTGCCATTTATGGAGAAGCATGGTAGCTTTACCATCATCTAGATTACATGAATTACTTAGATTGCATGTGACTTACAGTAGTAATTTCACCATCTGTGATAGTCGCGACATATATTTTTCATGCACGCTACAGTATGTGAATCATTTAACAGAATTAAGAATGTGAACCCTTTAACATAACTAAAGATGTGAACCATTGGATAGGGTAAGTTGTCAATAGTCTTTCAGTTCTATATCGTTTCATTCAGGCGTGTACCAAATTTATCGTTTGCGGACGAGACCTTTTGATACACGAGTGTCCGCCTGGATGGGAAGAACCAGTTGCGTGTAGGAAAGTGATGTACGCTTAAAGATTGACTTTTTACGGTTTACATTTTACGAAACTACGGTTCACAATACAGTTAGGAACAAAAATAAGCAAATAGGTAGTGGAAATAAGATATATATAACATATATAATAATAAGATTATATTATGACTCGTTTATACGAATAATTTAAATTATTTACTAAATAATCTATGTACTATACAGATCAGTAGCGACTCATGGATTTTACATTTAGCGTGCTGCGTGCTGCACGCACATGTAATCATAAATTTCATTAAATTGGTTCAACCATTTTGATGTTGTGTGTGGATCAGCTTCTTTCATTTGATCTTCGAATTTTGTCTTCGAAAGATCGCGTAGAAAATGATTTTGTCTGAATAAAGAATCTTCGGAATTTATTTTCAAGGATTGATATACTCGTGTATTAAATCAAGATTTGAACTAAATCAACAGAATGAAAAAAAAAGACCTTTAAAAATTCACAGCAGTCACAGAAACGAGTAGGTCGTGATGTGACTGTAGCACGGGAACATTTACATAGTACAATGTAGTACAAATGTAGAACATTTCAACCGAAGAAAAAATGTGCGGAATGACGGGGGAGGATATTAACGGCTATACTGATACAATGGACAGCGATAGATTTACGTTTAGTCTAAAAGCGATTTTCAAATATTGTGTTCACGTCTAACGAGTAGAAGGCAAACTGCGAGCCGGCTGCGGTTATTGATGCACGGTTCGTTTGTTCAAGGAGTCAACTCGCTCTGACAGTGAATCGGAATGAAATAACAACACAAAACAAAAATTATAATGTCGGCGACTTTACATTTCGGCGTGCTGCAGCACGGTAACATATGTTGAGTAGCCACCTCTGATACGCGATAAATAAGACAGTATATAACATTATTTTGGTCAAACTTCATCGATACCTACTTCCACTACCTGATCACTTATTTTTATTCCCAAGTACATGTCGCTACGCGTCCGGAACGATAAAAATCCTTATGCGACTGTTTAGATACTCATTAAGGGTTAATCTCAAAGTTTCGAGTAGTCCCTGGACGAAGTGTCGCAAACCATTGGTCTATCAATC
This sequence comes from Bombus haemorrhoidalis, assembly GCA_014825975.1. NCBI lineage: Eukaryota > Metazoa > Arthropoda > Insecta > Hymenoptera > Apidae > Bombus > Bombus haemorrhoidalis. The sequence continues at coordinate 14,553,966 of CM026166.1, read as the reverse complement.
TTACCTGCGTAACAGTGTAGGGCGAATTTTTGCCGGGGAATCCTCGGAGGAATCCGTCGGTGTCTCGTGTAGCGACAGTGGTCAGGTTCAGAAGCAGGGTGCTTTCCGTGGTGATTGCCTCTTTCCCCTCCATACGAGCCTAGTCGACAGTCCGGAGCATCCGAAGCGCCCCCCTTGTCGACGGCTACGTCATGCTCCTTCTCTCCTCTCGACCATGGGATTCCAGACAGGCTCGGGCCGTGCATGAGAATCTTCACTCGATTCCACGATTCCACGACCTACCCTAACCGTTCGTCGTTACCGCTCGCACGGTCCGGTCTTCGTGGCTCTGAAATCGTTGTTCACTGGTTAGCGATCAGCAGATTATTGAGGTGTATGCACAATAGCAAAGGAGATATTACTGTATATCGCTTATTGTCGCGTGTCTTGTTTCATTGTCTTATTTGTATAATGTATAGTCAAACGAGATAATGTATTATTTAAATAATCATTTTTCGAATATATTGTTTAAATCATATCCAAGCTTGTTATTAATTTCTAAGATTATAGCACGACGATTGACATATTTTTCGATGGGGGGTAATATGAAACACGTAATTTTCAAAGCTTTTGGCTTAAACATGACAAAATTAATAGATATTGTGCAAAAATTTTAATGTATTGTAGTCATGATAAAGGATGTATGAAGAGTCAAATACGATGTGTTAAAAAAAATGATACTTAAAATGGGAGATCTAAAAAATTTGTAAAGGAATCTCAAAAACTTTATTTCTAATATGAAAGATGAATAATCTATTTAAATACACGACGAATGAACAAATATCCTTCGTTCTTTCGACTTATATTAATGTCCCTAGTTTTCTATGCATTGAGCACATGAATGATACATCTGAAGCACATTCCTTGTGATCTCAATGAAAACAGAGAATATATTGAACCTACTTTCATTATTATTATCTCTTTTATAGGTGTCGTGACAAAATAAATATAATTCTGTATCATTATCATCAGTTGTAGTATCATGAATATATTCCATATTACGTACATTCAACGTATTCCATATTGAGCACATATATATTCCAACAGAAAAATAACAATCATACTAAGAAGAAAATAAAGTTGACGGGAAATTTCTTTTGGATATTCAAAAACAAATATGTTTAACGATAAATCATACGAAAGTAGAATTTTTTAATTTGACATTACTAAAAAATCTCACTATTCAATTCGCCTCTCAAAAACTTTTATACGCTTTCAAACACAACAATCAATTGTATCCAATGACAGATTTTCAAATAAAGCTCAGATTTGACTATATCTTTAAATTACCTTGAATATATCTTTTGCTCTTATCGAAATACTTTACGTTGCTGCCGATTTATTTTGTGTTACTTATCGAGATATTGTAGTGTTTCATATTGGGTACAGTTAACCTGTTGCAAAAGTCTCTGTCGATATTACAAAACAGCAAAAGAGCCGGAGAATACATCAATTTGAATGCCTGTACTGATTATATGAATACAGTTGGAAATGGATTCATTTTTACACATGCGATTTTCACCACCAATTCACGCGCTTATCTTTATGATCGTATGATGATCGAATTTATCAGAAAGGACCAATCAAACCCGCATTCCTTTGCCAAGCCATCTTCTCATCAGCGCACGGTACAGGTGTAATAGAGTAGTTCGGTAGACACGTGAAACATGGGGGTACCAAGATGGTGTATGTACTACTGTTCTTGGGTGAGACAAGTAATTGAAATTGGGTTGCAGACTGGATTGGAATTTCGAATGTCTGTGGGTTTGCTCTGGTAAAATCGGTGTATACTACTTGAGAAGTTCAAATTGCTTCGAAAGGGCTGATGTTCATGGGAAAACTTGGAAGTAATGAGCATTTTACGATGCAATGAAAATTTACAAGGATAAACATATGAAAATATATTCTATATATAGTCTGTTTGCCTATATACAACGGGGAATTGACTGTAATTTGTAATGAAAAATTTTAATTAATCAAATCTTGTTTAGCTGTGTACATCGTGCAGCAGTGTTCAATATTTTCAATAAATAATAGTTTAATAACCGTAGTGTAAATAATAATGTCAATATGTAATAATTCATAAGAATTTAATTTGTGATATGGCAGAGTAAAATCATGTAATGCACATATTACAATGCAAGGTAAAATAAATTATCGGTTAATGGAATATCTCACTAAATTTATTTAAAATAAATATATTTCTATAATTTTGAGGATGTTTATGTCCACAGTCAAAAAATAGATATACCTCGAATATTATTACCTTTACAATTTCTATGCAACGAGCAATATGGCAATATTAAAATGTAATTTCAAACTAAATTTAGATTCGAGCGATTAATTTCTAGAATAACTTATACCAGTTATATTTTTTCTTTATTGGACTTCAAATTGTACAAACAGGAAAACTGGAGAAGCAACGCGAGCTCAATTAATCCCTGAGTTTAGGTAATTAAGATTTTAATTGCTTTATCACTGCTATCATTAAGACGTTTCCCCAGTCCGGAAATACATTGCACGAAATATAAATTAAGCAGAGATATGAAATTAATAAACCATACAACCACATTGACTCGAGCGTTTGCATTGTCGTTCGAATTATTCGAATTCTTGAAATTATTCGATATTACGTGCTGTATTCCTGGCAGCCACTTGATGAGAATAGCTTTCTACGGCCGTTTCGTGGAAGAAAAATATTTTTACAACACCGAGCAAGACAATAGTAGAAAGTAGAAGTAAGCATGCAGATGGAAACGTAAATGGAAATAAAAATGAAAATTATTTCAAAAGAATTAAATTCGTTATTCAGTGAATCGATTTAACGAAGTTTAATGCATTTAATTGGAATTATCAGGAAATACATAAATGGGTACTTTACATGTTCATATCTTTAATAATCATTTCATTTATATTTTAATCAAAGGGCATTTATTTTAATTCACGCGCTTTTCCTAACAATCTAGAAATTAATCGTGTTCACTTACAACTAGGAGTTCCTTTGCTTGGATGACTGAGGGTAAATACACGATTACAAAGAACTAAAAATGAAATTCAACTGCACAAAGTCTCTAAATAATATGAGGAAGATATAGCAATTGACTTTGAGTTCACTGCGGTTCTGGGACCTCAAGTGCGGTTAATGGCGAACGTGCTATACTTCGTATCTTCTTCGTATACGTATATTTGAATCCCGTTTCCTGAATTCCATCATGTCACAACATACGTACATTTCATAGAAGTTGTTACGATTAGATCGCTAGGAAGTAATAACTGAACCGTAGCTTCTGTCGGTGAAATTCAATACTATATGTGTATATACATAGTGCGAAATAGTGTTCGCCGTGCTTCGGTGGTTAGAACAACTTAACAGGCTAAATAGTTAGGATTCTGCGTTATTTTGGTTACTTCTTAGATTTTATATTTTACGTTCCTAAGTATGTAGTTGTTTCGAAGCAATTAGAGCAATTGCAATTGCCAGAATAATTTTTTAAATTTTATAAGCATTTTAGTTTTGTAATTAGCAAATAAAGTATTGTAGTTATCAAATATTATGATATTTATTATTATATTATTATTATTATTATTATTATATTACTATAACAACTATTTATTTAGTTAACAATAGATTCTAAGCAATTGTTTCTAATTACTAAGCAATTGATACAATAGTAAATAACAGCAATAACAATAATAATTATGAATGAGAGCTATTTTTCCAATAATTATATAATATATGAATCGTATCATGTTCTTTTCAGAAATTATTCAAGTCCTATTTACTCGAGTTCCGAAGGATTCTCAATGAAATTTCGAAGATTTCAAAGTAACAACTTGCAGGAAGAAATATGAATACGCGTATCAGAAACTTTGCGATGCACGATTGCATTGCAAGTTCTACCGGGTGTAACTCAGTTTGCCGATATTTCACATTTACGCGATAGAAAGTTTAGAACCATTGGTGTTTTCCAAGACCGTTCACATTTCTTTGTTACGATATAAAATATGTGGTAACAAATGTTTTAAATAACGGAGATTCTAACTTTATGAACTAATAATTTAATCGATTATTTTATAATAAGAATTCATAGTATTTTGCAGATAAGTTTTTTTAAACAATCCGGTGATAATATATTCGAAGCCTCTTATAAGCAATACCATAATAACGTTTTATTATGTAAATATATTTTATTCACTACTACTATTCAAATTACTCTATAAGTATTCCATGAATAATAAACCTAAAGACATTCTAGCTATCTCTACCTTTTTTCACTTTATTATTGACTAGAATCTTTTTTATAAATTTAATACTAGAAAAATTTAATCGATTGTGCTATATATCTACTCTATTACTTTAGCTGCATATCATGTGAAACAAATTATAAAATATAATCAGCAGATTATTCTTTCCATTATTTTGATTATATATTGATTTTACTGTAAACAGCTACATTGACTGTTCAGAAATTTTCCGGAAGTTACCATTATTCTACACATTTCTGTATAGCATTAATTATACGTCTAATAGCTTATAGTACTAATGTATGAATTGTATCTGCAAACACACCAATTTACTGGCCCACCTACTTGAATTTTTTTGCGATTCATTGTTCATATTTGTGAAATATGTCAGAAACGTTGTACGTAACTAATTTCTATTCCAGCATCATATGTGATTTAGTATTAGTTCTTGATTATTTTTATTCACTTATATTTATCGACCTTTGTCTGTACAAAGGGTGTTACTCGTACAATAAATATAAATAAATAAATACATTGATTTGTTGCAATTACATCAATTTGACATCAAGACATAAAAACGTTCCTTATCAACAAGATATTTTTCATTAAATGCAAAATTTTCTATATCTATTCTCACATACTAGCAAAATGCTGATAAAAGATATGTATTGAACCCTTGAGAGGCCACCTTGGTCTGCCAAGAGTTAAAAATTACGTTGCTTCCAAACGTTTCGCAGTATATTATATACATCGAAACGAAAGTATACGAATTAAGTACTCGTTAAGTTAGTTAAACGTCACGTAATTGTGCAAATTAAGTCATTTCTAACCAGCTATCCATTACATCGGAAGACGAGGTTCGACTAGGTTCCTTTGTTTAATCGGACCTTAAGTCGACCGGTGGTCCGAGAGATTCTCTGTGGAATCGTGGGTGTTACGCTACATTGGTCTCATTAATTCGGGAACATCCTGATAGTTAAGCTCGATCGAGGTCCGCTCAACCTTAAATTTATCTCCAATTTAAAGGATACTCCCAACACTGAATTTCGTAATGGCAGTAGCCAGCCGCTATTTTCACTAAATGGAGGGAACGTGCATTGAAAACCTGACACCGACGAGATTCATGTGAAACAGAAATATATCACCGTATATTTCCCCTGGGTACTGATTAGGCTGAACTATTTGCTATCTAATGTTTCAAAAGTTGGCAGGGAAAATCCTCTGTTACGAGATTGGATGATTGAGTTGAAATATTTTTCTGTTTCATTTTTTCTTTCCCTATTGGTGGATGTAACAAAGACGCTCTATTATTTGGATTAAAGACACATAATTTGTTGACGATTTGAGTGATTCTAAGTTATAGTTTACGACGTAAAGTAATAAGTTGATTAATTATGAAATTAGAGGAAATACTAATTCCATAATTTGAGTTTCTATTTAATCATACATTTTAACTCTTTTTTTATTGTTTCTCATAAAATTGTGATTTACGTTTATTGTTATAAGGAAACGTATCGTGGCAAAGTGTAAAATTATAATATAATTAATCATGACGCTAAAGAAACTGGTACTTGTGCTTTATAATTAATTAAAACGTATATGGTCTAGAATAATGGTAAATTTCTTCTCATAAATTTGGTTTTTAATTACAATGTTGATGAGATGAGGTATCAAAATACATAATTTAGCACAGTCTCCTCAAACTAGATATTTTGTTACTCGTTTCTCTTTTCTTTTTGACCAAACTAAATGAGATTACAATTACCTACTCTTGACCTATTTCATATATTTAATCGATAAAATGTCTCTTATAATATTATTAGAACGTTACTTCTTAACAATGATTAATGCGCGTTAATGTAGCTTGAAACAAAGACCGGACGTTGTAAGTTTCCAGCGAACAAAGGGTAAAATATAATTACCATCTTAGAAGCTTGTTAAATTCCGACCTATTCATGATCCACGGGTAAATCTTCGGGTAGTAGATTCTTTTGTTATTCCATCATCACTGTTGAAGTTGTTATATGTAGCTCGGAGGGCGTATGGTCTCATACGATTAATGGTTGCTTGGCTATTCAAATTTCTTCACGTCTTTAAAGACAAAATGGTACGCGAAAAAAAAATTTTTTTTAGAGAATAGTACGCTTTTTAGATGATAATCTTCGATGGATAACAAGAAGGAACGAGCAAATCATATTAATAAGTTACACAAAACTGTTATTTTAATATGTTTGATATATTTTGTTCGCCAGATATCTAATTGGTTTATCGACTATGATCATCGGCACATTCTTTATTCTAAAGTTTTGTGTATGAAATATTTATCAATCACGGTTCAGTTAACTTAATAAGCATAGTAATTCCAAACATAATATTAGTTTCCATGAAACTATACGGAGAATGAGAATAATCTGCTCTCTCAGGATACATTATTATTAAACAGTCGATATAATTCCTTAATATACCTGCTGCTACAAAGTATATATACAAGTATATAGGATACAAATATAAAGGATTAAAAGCCGCAATCTATTTAGAGAAAACCTGATGCATACATCGTACACGATTCTCTATCTTCAAAGTGCATACCTTCGCTTGAAAATTTCAATATGCGTAATTTATGTCATAATGAGCGTACGTGTACAAGGGAATTGTAATAATTTGACGAAATCGGCTGAAACTTGGTAGAATTCCATTCAAAATCAGATCATATAGTAAAATCTCGTTTCACGCTCCGTAATTACGCTTCATAATCGTTTTGTGCATTAGCGTTATAATTAGATGTTAAAACGAGCTTGTCGAAACAACAACGTTACGTTTTCGATTGGACGACGAATTAACTGTGGAATACGAAATCTCAAGAGCATCGGCGTTAATTGACCATGAGACACAAGGGTTATTCAAAACGTTTCTGTAATATGTCGATGCGAATAACACACACGGGAAAGGTTTCCCTTTTTTTTTTTTTTCTATGAAGAAATAGTAGAATCTCTCTTCACAGATTTCAATTTGTATCGACAGAATTTGCGATCCATGATATTTTTCTCTTCTCAAGCACTCGATACGCGTTTCATATCGTTGATTTGAACAGCTTTGTGAAACGAATTTTAGAAAAATTGTTTGCCACGGGAAATTGTTACAGTGATACCTATGTTTGATGAAGTTCTGTGCTTTTAGGTTCTAATCGATACTGTAATCGCTTAAGAACACTTTGATCTCAAGTTCGTTCATTTGCAAGCATAAAAGAATTTAAAATCTTCTGTTAGCGGCATTGGCCGTTGGAAAAATGTTATCTTTTAATGTTACAAAGGTTCCAAGAAAATGTTTCACGATTTCGATATTTTGAATGCGAGCTAAATTCCAATTCGTTTTTAAAATTCGTGCAAGGAGGATTAACGAGAGAATCTTTTTTTAATTTCAGATTTAACAAGAAAATAGATGATTAAAGAGTACTAATTTTTTTACTAAAATTTTGTTGGATGCCAATAATCATCATTAACGATGGAAATTGTCCCTAATTAACCGAATAACCATTATCGACAATGAGGACATTCTTAGTCTACTAATAATCATTTTCATTTCACTTTCGTTTTACAATTCAAGACACTTCCATTCTAATTCAATTTACTACCGATCATCGTTAATTTTTGTTACCAATAATTAACGTTATTGATAATTAATACCTAGACAAAACTTTTCTAATTTATACCTAAATTATTATACCCAAGATAACGTCAATTATAACGTAATAATAATATCGCTGACTAAATTTATCTCCAATTTATAATGTAAAGTAGCGTTTGACGGGAAACTAATTTCCGTATCCTCTGAATTTTCGTTCGTTTTCGTTAGCTTCGTGGACACGCAGGAGCCAGGAAAGGTTGAACGTTAGTTAGAACTGCTTAGCGTGTCGCAGTAACACGAGTTCCTCTTATTTCAATGGTGGCACGTAATGCAGCTCTCGCGTGCTTCCCCATCGATCGGCCCGAATATCGCCGAAGTAATCTGCCAACCGTAGGAAATAAAGGAACGGAACAACCGAGACCGTTACGACGCTCCTCCATTCGCACCTTTCCCAACAGTTCTACCTTCCAACACTCTTTCGCACACTCTAACGAAATTTCTCTACTTCCTGTTCTGTTTCGTCCTTGTCTATACTGTACGACAGATAACGCGAATCTTTCGATGTTCCCTCTATGTGTTCCAAGATGCATCGCTGTGTTAAAGAAGAGGAAGAAGAAGCCAAATTGGCTCGTGTGATTGCAGTCGGTTATCGTTTGCTTCAATTTTCCAGCTTTTTAGAAACAGACTTTTAACGCTTTTTGAGTAAGCTATAGAATTGCAACTAATAATGTAGGTATTAAATAGAGACTTCCGGTACTTTTTGAATAATTTGTAAAATTCTGAACCGATAACGTAAATACTAGATAGAATATTTGGAAAATAAGAGAAAAAACTAAGAAATATTGCAGAATATATCTATGAAAGAAAGCAAGTTTTAGTACTTTAATTTAATAATACATTTACCGTTTTTGTTTTACCTTTCATCTATCTATTTGCTTAATTGTATATCTGATAACAGAAAACGAAATGACGTAGAAAAATATTGAGGTACACATTAAACAGAGATAAATTATGCGAGCTATCAATCGCAGCTGTATAGTATCTTTGTAGCTTCTGGTTCATTAAGAACATCTCTTGCCTTATGTCACTAATTGGTTTCGTTTGCCAATATAATTTTAACTCAAGATGATCAAAGTTTTCGCAATTCTATATTTTATGCTCCTAATCGTAAAACATATTTGTACAATTGCTCGTTTCACGAAAGGAACAAATTAAACGAGGCTTGTCGTTATACAAATCTAAGCAATGTATCTTCAAATTTAAGTAATGTGTCGTAAAGCAATCCTCACAGATTTTAAAAGGACCCCATATTGTTTCGCAAATTAAACTCGTGTACAAAGACGTTTCAAGTTTCCATATAAATCCAAGATATCTATCTTTTGTGTTGTCTTCATTATGAATACCTTCATTATTCACAGCTATCCGATAAAGTCAAGTCAATTTCGAAAATGTATCATTGTTCGAAGTACAAAAAGTCCGCGTTCTACGAACATTAATTAAAGGAAAATTGAAAGAAAAATAAACCAGCAATTAATCTAACGAATAATTTACGGTATCTAAAAATTCCGAATTAAATAAAAAATGAATCCACAATATAATCATTGCTTTTACTTGCGTTAAAAACGAAATTGTTATTTATTACGTTAAACTTAATTAAGATAAAAATATTTATAGTTTAATTAATTGTTAATAAATAAATTAATTGATTGGTAAAAATACAGAGATATAATTTACATATATTTCAAAATAAATTCTTGATCTCTGTTTTGCATCAAGGAAAACAAAAATGGACAAAATTTTCCATGTTACATTACAATGTAAGCTACAGGAATTTGTGGATTAATCACATAGTGATCCCCGAAATACCTATCTAAACATTTCCAACATTCCTCTTCCTCTACAATTTTCTATTTCAACGTTTCAAACAAATATAATATCACGAAAGAATACATATAATACCTTGATATAGAAGAAAAACGTTTTAAACATCAAATTGGATTTTATGACTTAATCCCAATTTAACCCATGATTACGGTAAATCTCGTCTTTTTCAATTTCAAAGGGATTCAGAGGATTAATCCAGAACGTTAGCTTAGGACGTAAACTATTTTTAGGGGAAGTTTGCGACGGAAGATATCTCGATATCTCTTTTGGTGCCCACTAACTTATACTCTATCAAGCTAGAGCTAGAAGTTTGCTCGAAGTTTAATCATATACGTTAAACTGCAGCAACTAACAGCCGAAGCTTGTTCGAAATGTTCTTGTATCCGTTAGTTCGTAGAAACTTAAGCATGAAGCTCGTTTCATATTTGCTCGGATATGAATTCGAAATGAATTTTGCAATTAGCAAGCAATACGACGAATGTAAACTGACTATTGATAATTATTGAAAAAATGTAAAGGATGCAAGCGCTAAGAAAATTAGAAATTATTTTTTATTGGACGTGGATATACGGTGGCGTGAAAAAATTTTTCTATTTAAATAATAAATAAATTTTTAACGTTACAGTCAAAAAGCGGTATCTAAAATAATTGTAAATAATAGTGGGTATCAGAGCATAATAAGTAAAATATCGTAATACGTGAACATTGATATGTAGCTATACGATATTATTTAAAATTCTTTAGAACAGCACGTTTGAAATGTCAAAAATCTATCTTGACGGAAATTTTCTCGCGTCATTATAAATTGCATCTGGAACGTTGCTTTTTCTACCATAATCTATCGCGAGTGAAGAATATCTTTGTTTTGAAGAATTCTTAAATTCTTCGTGTTAGAAACTAAGCTTTTATGAGAAAAGCCAGAAACCTGACGTGATGTATCTACCCTTTAAAATGAATCCCAACATAGCAACAAGATTAATTGTTGTACATTTCTTCGTTTTGTTTGATTTATTTTGTGTTTCTCTCTCTTTTTTATACTCCATACATTTTCATCACAGCGCAGCCCCGTAAAACATCGCTTTACGGTAGGCACACGAGAAATGAGTAATGGCTGTTCGTGCTTATTCATTTTCGTGCACCGTGTAACCGCAACGCCTGTCGTTGGTTAAATGCTTCAAATAAATATTCCATATTTTTGAACTTACGGAATGTTCTATTCGGGCCATACGTATATGTCAAATCTCATGATTGCTTCCAACGATATTCGTTTATTCAATATTTTTTGATAAAAACAATCATTCTACTACGATTTAGATATTTTCGAGAAAAATATTATGCCAGTACATCAATTCTTTAATACTGTAATCTTTTAGTTTCAAAAAGTTGTCTACTTTGAAGAAATGTAAAGAAATTCGTTCCTAATAAAATCCTGCTTATTCAGTAGTTTTATACTTTTGTTCATAAATTTGAGAAATTAGATCGGAGAAATGGAAGCAGATCTTTCGTAAATTTTACATGTAATTAGGTGAAAATAAAAAAATTCTCCGTACTTGTACCTACATGAAGAACTTTCAGAAATAATTTCCAATAAAGAAAGTTATGAAATTTCGTAAAGTTCTTATTTGCTAATTTTGCAATTTTATGTCAAATTCCACGATCAAATGGCTTGTAATTTGTAAAATATTCTGAGTGATTTTCTATAGATACCCTAATACTTATTAATGAAGATTATATTTTCACCGGTGTTTACGACTCGTTGTAGGGTTGTCATGGGGTTGGTATACTTCTGTAAGGCTGATGAGACGTTATTCCATCCCTTGCTGATCATAAAGACCCTTTCATGAGCTACCAAAATGAACAACTAAATTTTAACCGGACTAATTCCTCCCATAGAATAATCCTGATGGAACATGAGTTTCTGCGTGAATAGAGACAATTGTCGAAAATGTTCTCGCGCTAAAATGGGTGGTAGATGCATCGATCCACTTATGATCTCTCGCACCTACGGAACACTTAGTTTCTAACATATATGTAATATATATACATATATTGATCGAAATTTGTTCAAAAACTCTTACGCATTATGTTACATAAATTGTATGGAAACTACGAATAATGGCATACAACACGTTTCGATCAAAGTTGAATTAACAGTAAATTATGGTTCTACAATCCCTGTTGAAAGGCTATAAGTGCATATACGTGTTCGTAAAAGTGAACACTGTTAATGTTACGAGTGTGTTTATAGGCCCATCGTGTTTGTAAGTACTGTAATGACATGAAGCGAACTATTTATGGAATGTGTGTAGCATTTAAGATAATAAAATTCTAAATAGACATAAACTTCGCTTTTAATATAGTTCTCATATATCTTTCAAAACTGGACACGATTAAGTAATTGTTAAAAATTATTTATTTTCATATTTTATACGATAATGAAGGGATAAAGTACTGTACATTAACGGTCTTAATGAAACAAGTACATGAATATTTATAATCTATGTTAGATGTTGAGATTTCGTTCGAAATAAATGTCTGTATTTGAATTTTAAAACTCTTTCCTCAAAAAAGTAGGAAATACTCGTTATTATGTTCCCCCTCCGTAGTCTTCAAGTGATAGTCAGTGCGAAGTTAGAAAGGTAGTAGTATAGGTCAATGAAAAGAGTAGGCATAAGGGAAAGTGGTCTTTGTACTAACCCTGCGAGGTTCTTTCAGATATTTTCAACCCAATTTTATTTTCCCAAAAACTATCTCACAATTGAACAAAACACGAAAAAGCTTTTATTGGCATGTATGATTTCTCGTTTCAATCGTATATTAAAGATTTTGTTCAGTCCATTGCAGGATTGAAATATAAAAATTCGATGATCGTAACAAGGTCAAATCGAACGTCATGAATGGTGAACGATTCCTAGAATTAAAGACACAGTATTTCGAAGTTAAAACATTTTTTCGCTCTCTTAACAGAAGCAAATACGATCACGAGTCATTTTTAACCCCTTCAATTATTTCTAATATTTACAAAAGTCGACGAGACAGTTTGAAATAGGGAGAAACTTCACACGAATCGAACCATGTCAAATCGAGAGGGAAAAATAATCTTGCACTATAGTTACAACGGATGCGTGTTCAGTCGAGTTGACGTTTCTGACCAACTCTATACGTCAATGTATTATTTATTTATTTAATTCTTGTCTTTCGGCATTGAATGACTTTCAGCTTCAACCTTGCCACCGTGAATCATGTCTATCCAATGCTATTTTATATTTTATACACCAATGCTATTTTTCTTTTACACTGTGACATTTTCTCTAGTTCTTATTATCAGTTTAATCTATCTCATAGATTTTTTACGGGCGTATGCATTGGAATTTTCAAATCCAGTTTCACTCGTCAGAGCACCAGTCCCGATACGGATCCACTATAACCGTGATCTAACAGGGAAGTTTCAGCCGTGGCTTAAAAGAAGAAAGAATAATCGGACAAAGCGTTATCCCGCATGCACTGGCTCGTTCCACGAATGGAATCGTCACGAACGCACGGAGATCGAGGTGTCGCATGAAGTTTATGCGAGCCAGCCGGCTAGCAATTCCAGCGAAGCTCGAACTTAAGGGTAGTAAAGCGCTAATTAACGTTGTCGAGTCACGGAAGGCTCGGTCGTGACCACGAATCGCGTACAACACGTAACCACGCGGCCGTGTATACACGAGTTACAGTTTCGTCGTTTTCTTTGTCGTGCAGTCCTGATAGCGTTCCTATCATAGCGAACGGCACAGTTCGATCTGGCCACCGCTAAATTCTCCGAATCGCAATTTGAGCGGTCATTACAGCCAGCCGCAAATTTCCGTACGTATCCGCGCGTGCCGCGATATATCGCGGTATTATGTATGCTAGTTGGAATGAATTCGCGCGGATTTCAGGATAGTGGGTTCTGATCGTATCCGAGAATGGTCGTCGCGTCTTCGAGATTGATTTTGAAGGATCGTAATAAACTCCAAACGGTCGTCCGTGATATTTTATTCTGATAAAAGGACCAACTTGGCTATGTTATTTGGGCTATCTTTAATCAAATTTCATTTTCCTATTTTTTAAATATTACAAAAATTTCATAATTTCGAAGGTTGTTAATGGATCCTCGATAACCCGTTAATCATATCTTGGATATAATAATTTATTTTAGTTGGGTGTCTTTTATCTTTTTACATATCATTTCATTTCTGTTAAAGATAAAGATAAAGTACACATTTACGTACTTACATTTGCAAAGATTTTTTTTTGCAAAAATTAAGATTTAATGATTTAACATTCATTTGCCTTGTTCATTTTTTTATTTCGTGATCGTAAACATTTCTGATTGCTTTTTTTCTCAAATATATTATACGGACTAATAACGTAGGTACGGAGATTTTCGTACAGTTTTAACGAAATACTAATTTTCGTAGTTATAATTAATTAAATTGTAATTGCACATGTAAAAGAAAATGTGTGTATATTGCACGAAACGTTACGAAAGAAATGGAATCTAATAACCAAATAGAATAATTTCACCTGTATAAAATCAGCAAATTTTCTTTACACTTAACTTCGAATTACTTTTTCACGATAGTTCCTTTAACGCATATCACTTGATTATAAAGTAAATTTGTACAAGCATATTACTCCGTTTCTCCGAAGTTTGTCGAATACTGTATCAACATAGATACCATCTAGTTTCTTCTACATTATTAACGTTTTACCGAAAGTATATATTACGTGTACCGGTTATAAGAATCCGTGTTATCATACGTCAGTTTAATTTTACGGGATTAACATCGCTCTTAAGTATATTTGCATGACACGAATTAAATAATTTGCAAATCGTTATTAAACTCGTTCTTACAAAGGAAAATGTATATCAGGTTAAATAAATTACAAACAATCCGCTAGTGAAATATGAAAACTTTTGACAAAGGAATTGACGAAGCTGTTTTTGTATTCTTTGTACGTTTACAGATATTTGCCATGAAATAAATTATTGTGAATTACTGTAACCCCTTGTTACGAAGCAAGATATATACTGGACAAAACAGAATTAGAGAAATTAGAAAAACTTGCTACCGAAGCTGAACGAGATTGCGAGTTTAATTAATTCCGGGCATATTTTCAAATAAATTAACACGTACCGCTACGAGATAAATTGTCGCAAATTATACAGGAATTTGTTTTTCATGAAGGATAAAGTGCATCGAGTTAAGCGAATTCTGAAAAAACCACCAGACAAACGGAGCGAAAAATCCACCAGTCAAAGAAATAGTAAAAGTTATGTACTATTTCTCCTTATACCGTACTACAATATACGGGTAGCGAATACGCATACGATCCCAGATACAATTTACCTTTAAAAATCCTCTCAATCGCATTGTACTACCACTTATTCGTCCTTCACTGGGTAAATTTGATTCCAAACCGTCATCCATGTTTTACGATACTCGCAACACGCTATAAGTAAATAGCCTAAGAATCCTTATATCCGAAGTCGGACTATCGAACCAGTCGTTTCCTTTCGACCCGAACGAAAGAAGCTACAAGCGGTACCAGTTACGTGACTGACTGTTATCTGGATATATTTCACTCAAAACACGTTTTTATCGATACACAATAACAATTACAAGTCATCACGATTGCATGATACGTTGCATTTCAATTTAACATGTAGTAGCTAGTTATTTAAGTACGATATTGATCAGTGATAGAATACTGATTAGATTAGTATGATAAGCAAAAGAGTTTTGTAAGCATGCTTGAACAGTTGAGGGAGTCGAAGAAAGGAAGTTTTAAGAGAACTGAGCGTCAATGTTGCATGTGGTAGTAAAATCCATGTTGTATTTCATATCTGTATAATCTTCATCTTTTTCTATTACTGTGTTTTCTTGCCAATAAATAAATAAATAATTAAGTAATTAAACAATTAGCAAACACCGTTTTTGTCATTTTATTTCGTATTTAGTGGATAAAAACTTTATAATTCAACACTCTTACCATGTTTACACACTTGACGCCGTTACACTTTGCGCATTAAGTCAAACACCGCTTGAGATTTTCCGCCATTCAATATTCTCATTCCTACATTACCGTTTTCTTTTTTTCGCTTCTTTCTTGCATAAAGGGATAGATAAGAGATCCAGAAATTTTAGGATATTCCGTACTGGTTTATGGAAGAAACAATATTCACGAACCACGTCGTACAAACCGCGAACATACCAGTCTTCAACTTACCCATAACCGGTGACAGTCGATTGACATTTTCGGCGTGTATCCCACGGCATTATTAAAGCCTCTTGACTGCGAGAATCCCGCATCTAATCGATCGTGCCCGTTTGTTTCTGCTCCATGATAAGGGCCAATCGCGCGGAACGTTCTCCTTCGGCTCGTCCACTCGCCAAATTTACATGTCCGACCGTCGTTTTACATGATAATGGAGGCCTCGATCGATCCGCATGAATATCCCGCGAGCATCGATTCCCTTCGTTCGTCACATCGGATATTCCAAACAATAATCTCCTCGGGAAAAAATCGACAATGACGCGACGTTCACAGAAACGACGTTATTTCCGCTTTTTGAATAGCTCTTTGGGCTATTATAGGAGTTTTATTTCCTAGGAGTTCCTGGTCTTGTCTTTGACGAATATTTCGTTCGTCGGAAACGTAGATTCGAGTATTTTGTGAAATCGTTGCAATATTATACAATGATGTTTCAAGAGAGTCTTTTATATTAAGATTAAGATAGTACCTATTGATTAACTTTCTTGTTGATTCTTTAAGTTAATGTTGATACAAAGCAGACATCTGCAAATATAAAAGACAATTCTGTTTCACACGATCATTTGGTCTTGTTGATTTTTCACAAATAACTTAACTTTGTAATCTGTTGATATTACGTATGAAAAGATAAGTACTACTTTTAATTACTATTTTGATCTGAATATGCTTAAAAATATTTTAAACAACTGTCCTACGAGCGTAAAATCGATAGCAGATATGTTTCTGAAACTTCCCGTTTATACAAAATTATTATAAACGCAGAATAGATTTTAACTTTCCATAGAATAATTCTATAATGCGATTCATCTATTAAAGAAACTTTTCGCATCCAGGTGAAATTTTGGCGCCGATATGGTGTGTGTAATTCGAAAACTCAATATTCTTGAAACATAATCACGAGCCAATAATCTCATCGGACAGGCGCTTCACGATGGTTGAAGTTCGCTTTGATACACAGACAAGCCGAATTGCCAGCGGGCCCGTGATTTATAATTAAATCTTCATTAAAAGTGACTGGTCCGGTACTTTCTGTTTTTCCCATTTAATTACACCCGAACGTGCGAAATTTCGTACCACGTCTCATGCGATTTATCTCGCCCTTTCTGATCATTATGCATATTCAATTTCACCGGATAAATTCTCTGTGTCGGCGCGTCGATTCCAATTTATCGTTCGAATATTTTTTCCCCGGATTTCTGCGGTTTTCTTCCATGGAAGCGTATTTGGAAACGGAACCATTCCATTCGATTGATAACCATAGAGACTATTCCTTTCATTGCGTTCTTTGGTAAAAAAATATTTTGCAAGATAGTATTTTCAGACATATCGGATCTTTCCTTTTGTATTAACGAAAATCGTTACAAGTCTATTTATCGAGTCGGTGAAAAAGGTAGTATCGGTTTTGCGGATGTAAAATCAATTTCTACGCTATGATATAATTTTTTTAAATTCATTCTTTCGTATCGTCTTCAGGAATATCGGCGATTATCTTGAAATTTGTTATTATTTATGTCATCTTACAATAAATGAATCTATGGAAGTAAGTAACTTTATTTCTGGAAAACTGAATATTCTTCGCATATTTGTGTAATAAAATTGACAATAGTTTGAGTTGATCTGTTTGGCTTCTGAGGCGCTCATGTACAACTTGAAATAAGTATTCGACTGTAACAATAATTGTAGCAAGTATCAAGTTTTAGATCAATTAGTCGCATTATAGATTTTTATTTGTTCATATTTACACACGTAGAAACACAATTACTTATTTGCTCGATTCCATTCTGAATTCTGATTGCGTTCCCGGTAAACGAGTGAGATTAATTAAACAAATGAAACGCCATCAAGCGTTCATACATGGCTTTGTATTATTCACGGATATAATTACCGACGAAATGTCACATTACAACATGTGCATTACGAAATGAGGTCAAATTTTTAAACTGCAATCAGAATTTTATTTAAAGAACTAATCCATGAAATTCAATTTAATCGCCTAATTGATCATGGAAGTTCAACGATATCATTTAACAAGACCAATGATCGCCAGTTAAAGGCAAATAGATAAATGATTGTTTCGACCATACGAAACGAGAAGTTTATTCAAAATACTCAGTCGAGGATCGTACCATGACTGAACGAAATATATATTTCATAGCCATAAATTTTCCGTGTGCTGTTTGAACGTGAAATTAATTTCATGTCGCGTAAAAGCGACGAATTAATTAAAAACGCTCAGCGTCGTTGTCGAACAGGATATGCGCGATAACAACTCTACGGGTAAATTTAACTTGTGTTTTTTGCCCATTTTTCGTTTTTTAGCCGACCTCTTTCACCAACTGGCTAATAGTAAACGCGAATGGAATTTAAAACGAACAAATGCCTTGATTCTGGTGCAACTAATTTTCTCTCTTTTATTAGTTTTGTGTTTTATTACATGAAAATTAACTATGATATATAAACATTACTATTATATTATAGAAATCCGAAATAACGGCTATTCTTATCGCGTTGCAAGAATTATGTAAATATAATAATTATTTCGATTGTTATCAGATATTCTTGCGAATAGATTCGTTTACGATATTAATACATTAGTAATACAACAGCACTGAGAAAGGAAAATTTAAGAGAAACAAGACAGGAACAAAATCTTTTGTATTCAAGTAAGCCTAAACATCGTGTGTATACTTCAAGAACTATATAGTGACAAAAAGAAAGATAGGTGACGAGAGAAAAAAGAATAGAAAATTGAAGAGTGTCCACATAAATCAAGTTCATATATAAAAAGGTCGAACAGAGATTTATTTCTTCTGTACTGGATTTAACGAGTCAGATTTAACATAGTCTGGAATATTGTTACTGCAGGGATAAATAGTTCGGAGAAATATTCCGAATCTCATTCCGAATGAATTTTCTCATAACCTTTCATAATTTCCGTTCCAGTAATGATTAAATATTATCGCTCGAAACCTTTCTCCTCAAATATTCAAATACCATCCAGTCATATTTAATTGACGCAATTTTACGTTTCACTTCTGATGGATAAAGTCTATTTCAAAACTTCTATGGAACGAGGGAAGTATTCATTAATTTACTATGGTTATTATTATAATCCTCTAAAACTACACTTTTCACGTCATGATTTTATAACAGTTCAACTTTTCGCAACTATAATATTATCAGTACCGGTCAATTGTTTAAAAAATATCATCAAATCTTCCACTGCTTAAAATTTCGTTTCCTCTATATAAAATACCAGAAATATTAAGTTTTGATATTAAATTAAATTGTTAAATCAACGTAGGCATTCGCTTCCGTAAAAACTTCTGGAATTCCTTCCAAGCTTTTTTATCATCTCTCTGACAACGAAATCGAACAAGGATACTAACAGATGAAGAATACGTGTAATTTGATGAAAAAATTTTACGATCGAGTTGAGATTGCTTCGCCATAATGATTGATTCTTGGTGGAACGTGATTCGTCTCTGATTCCTGACCTGACCAGTCTGACCATTGGTATAACTAAGTACGTATCTTGACGTTGATCGTGAACCGTAAATTCAATCCATATATACGGAGATTAATTTCCTTAGTTATACTAGAAGTTGTAACGAGACCTCTTGATTCCTTACATCCATCGAGTTTCTCTGAAAACTAAGAAACATGCTTCGGTTTACTTTATTACAAGACGAATGATCTCACAAATTGCAAATCTTCGTAATCTATTTATCGTTATTTCTTTGATATCGAATTCCGAGTAAGAATGAGATACACTCCCATTCACAAAATATTAAAACACCTGTTGGTCTTATATAAACTATAATATTTGATCTAGATTGCCGAAATACGATTAATCGACCAGAATTATATGATCGTGCTCGATAATGACATAGAATACATACTAAAAATTTGGAAACTTGTATGAATAATAAGATTATCGTAACTAAGAGGCTACGTTTAATAATTACATGGTCGTTTTATAAGGTTACAAATAATCTTCCAATTACAATAAAGGGAAATTAACTCAAAATGAGCTTGTTAAGTTAGTTTTACTCTTCAATCAACATTTTTACACGCTACACGTAAAACACACATATAAATCAATCCCATTTGAACGCTGTATATTCATGTTATTGCATAATACAGTTAATTCTATTACAATCAATACCTTCACATTTTCCCCATCACCCATAAATAATTTTCCAAATTGTTTGATCCATAAAGATATAAGATATAATTTACCTATCTACATAACATTCCACTGAAAATATTGATTACCGCAATAATATTCAACAATTTCGCTGAAATGCCTCTCACTGGTACCAAATCTAATTTACATTACCAGCCACATCAGTCTCACTACGCAAATGCAATGCATTTAGGAGTATGTATGTAACTATTATACCTGCAAGTGGAGCAGCCAAGCGATTTCTGCAGCATGTTCGCAGTACACGAGCGTCAAAGAGGGATCACAAGGCGTGGAAGACCATTACCCCGATTCATCGAGATTCCTCCATCAACCTGGATCATCCCACCATCGTTTTCTACCAGCTTGGACCGACCTGTCTCTCGTTTCGGTTAGATCGCCCGTCCAGAAACTGCTTGTACGTATATATACGTCGACGAACGATGTTCAACGGTATCTCATTGTCACATGATACGGAACCTTTCTACCGCTATCCTTCTTTCCATGACTGGTTCACCCCTCGTCCTTTTTATGGGACTCGACTCGATCGTGCCACGATCATCGTACACGACGTTATCAAGCGACTAGCGTCGAAAGGCGCGTAAATCGTGGCAAACTTTCGATCGTAGGTCCTTCGAATGTTGTGTCTCCATTATTGGGGAAAGAAACGAAACACTCTATATCGAGTATTTCTTTATTTTAAGGCGAGTGGATGTTACTGATGGCGAATGGTCCTTTTTTCCATTATTGGGATTTAATTTCATCGAGATTGAGGATATGTAGTTTCTTTTGAAATAGTGCTTGAGATCGCTGAAGATAGAAATTAAATTCTTAAGATTTTTAAGCAGTTAAAATTTTTCAGAAGATATTACTCTAAGATAATTATCTTCTATTTTGTATGCTATTAATATACGTCTTCTCAGACAGAATGCAAAATGTATTAAATTACTTTGTTCACTTCTCCCGTCCGTATCCTCGTCTTATACCATCTCGCGACACGTTAATTTTCTGCAAGAGCACCGACTTCATCGTAACAAAGATTTATGCGAGTAACCTGCTTCCATAGTATGGTATCGCTTCAGTATGTTTATTGAATTAAAAGAATATTAGAGGAGCAAGATGTTTTCTCATTCATTGCTACTTCTGAGGAAAATGAAAATTTCTATTTTATTATATTTTCTTTCCTATCTTTCTAGTCTCGCTCTATATTGCTCTATCGTTAACTTATACAATGGTGTGTAAATATTTTCTGTAGCCACTGATTGTTTCCTTTTCATTAGTAAAATTTATTATTGAATTACGGTTCATGAAAAGCAACTAATATATGCATTTAATTAGACAGAAAATGTTGAGAAAACTGCTTCTCAGAGAGAGAAAGCGTTCTATAGAAATTGAGAACGTTCTTCAAGTTGCAATTAAACCCACGCGTTTCTTTGCATAGTCGTTCAAAAGATATACCTAAAGCCCTGATTCTCCTCGAAATGACATTAAAAGAGGCAGTCCAGGCGATAAATCTGGAATATATTTCGTTTTCATTCCCCGTGAATGAGAGTCGCCAGAATGCAATCTAATCGCAAGTTCTAGGTAATTCCGTGACTACTTGATGAAGTATATAATATTCTCAGATTCAGACAAGGGTCCAGACGTATCCGTTTAAGAGAGCGGAAAGCAGATTGGCTGTCCTGAAAGGGTCATCTCGAGAATGTCATGATTCACACTCTCGGCACTTTAACGCATGCTAATCGAATTGCTACGTTTTCCAGTAAAGCGGACAGGCGTTAGTAAATGGAGAATGTAAAATATAATGAAAATAGAAATAGAAAATAAACGTAACTATAAAATAATATAATATATGATAAACGATGTAATAATGTGATTGTAACGCAACATAGTTTAAGTTATAGAAAACGTTAATATTAAGTTTTACAGTAAGCGTTTAAATACATTCGTGAGTCAGTGTGTGTAGTAGCTTTAAAAATATTACCATTACCAAATATCCGATATGTATGATTTTAAAAACGATATTTAAAAGAAAAGCAATGTTTAACGGTAAAATATTTATTAAACAACAACCGATTAGAAGTGGTCGATAAAAATCATTAATAATAAAATATATAAACAGATAGAGTAATTGTTCGTTTTTATTGAAAACATGAATAGAGAATGAAAGGATTATTAGGTAAGCGAGAAACACGCATCGTTATCGAATATTTGTAGTATTTTTTAGTTTATCGATATACGTAGATTTATTGTCGCCTGCTTTTAATAATAAAAGGTTGCGGAACATTCTATCATACACAACCGATCATAACCGCCGTTTATATCGATATCTTTTGTGAACATTGCCACGGTATTTGCACCTGGAACTTGAAATATTTTATCGTTTCTATACATATTTGATGGTATGTATTCTGTTGCATACTCGTTTTCAACGAACTTCTGTATCATTTTTCTTTTCCTCAGAGAAAATTGTAGTTTGTTAAATGTAGGAAAAATTATATTGGTTGAAACTATATCAATTAAATGTAGCGAAAATTACGCAACACACAATTACACGTGGACAATTAACTGGAATTTAAAATACATATAATATTTGTGTATAATAATTTTCAATTCTTTCAGATTTGTGTTATAAAATATTTATTTATGTGTATATATATATATATATATATATATATATATATACACATATAAAACTGAGAATTTCTGTGCAGAAAAAATCAAGGAATTATTATCCATTAAATTTAATCTCAATTCCGTTATGTATTTTCTATATTCAATTTTATTTGAATGTTATTTCTAATTGTTTCGTTATTTGTTATCATGTAGCCTCTATCTTAATTTTCGCTAAAATCATACCTTCGTCTTAAAATACGCGAAGAAAACAAACTACAACATGTTTCCATGCAAATTTCCGCCACTCGGTGAAGTACAAGAGAGTACAGGTATAAACTCTTTCGACAGGAAATTACGAAATTCTCCTCACCCATCGTTAAAACATAAACATAAGAAATGCTTTATATTTTCTGCATCAAAAGAAGCAGTTTTAGTCGTTTTTAACTCGAGGAGAAATGTACAGATGCACGACGCGGAAACATTTTTTAGAATAAGATAAATTCGTTTTCATTTAAGTTTTAAGTTGTTACGAATGACCCGAGACAATACAAGGAATTTGTGACACTTTTCAAAATGTAAATACCAGAGATGAAGGTTTAGAACTTTGCTTTTAGGACGTAATAATAATAATCTTTTCAACAATTTTCCGTATAAGACTAATTCAACAAATTACCAAATCATATGTGATTGCAAAAATTGAGAGTAACGTAAAATTCATAAATTTAATCTTCAATTGATATGATTTTGATTCGTAGATTACTCTCAACAAACTCCTAATTAATTACAGCTTTAAAGTTCGGCAATTTAATTAAATAATTACTGTAGTTCACATGATAAATTTTAAAATAATATTATACCGCTTAAAATTAATTACCTAATTGATTAACTCAGACGAAGATTATAAAAATCAAGGAATTTCTTAAACGTAAATCTTACCATATATGTTTTTTACATTTCTGAAAGAATCGAGTAATAAAGTCTGTTGAACTACTTTGGATGCTCGAATGCCCGAGTTGATTACAATTGATTTTTTAATCCGTGTGTGGAATAGTGACATCGTAAAAAATTCAATTATAGTGTAATCCTTGAGATAGGATGGGGCGATATGAAGCAACAGTGAACTCTAATTCGACAAAGAATTTCAACAGGTTCCGAGGAAAAAGGTTAATTGATTTTTTAATTGGGTATACACACACAAATTTGTAATATATGAGTATTATTTGTAATCGTTCGACTTTGTTTTTTACACGGGATATAATCTTACTTTGACTAGCATCGTAACATCACATTGTTCATTGATACAAATTTCCTTCTAAAATTTTATTCACGAATGTTATACACGATGTAGTGAATTTCATTTAAATCTACTTTTAATTAATATTTAAACAGACATAATGTTTGAAGTAGATAAAGATAAGAATTTATATTTTAATCCAAATGTTATTCTGATATGTGATCTCATAGAGTAATACAAAATTTTATAAATATAAAGTATAAGAATTTAAAAAAGTTTTCCAACTGCTCACTTTTACCGAACTGAGCGCCAAAAATTCCTATATTAATATCTCAAGCGGAGACAGGAATGTATTATACAGTCCATAAAGGACAACGCTGTTTTCGAAGTTCGGAAAAATATATCGTGTAAAAGTTCGAACATGACGACGAAAGTGTTCGAGTAAAAAGTTAGTATCGGTCGTTACTATCTTCATAAAGAAAGCAGAATGTGTGACCGGAGTTACTAACTTCCTTCAATTTTTTACGCTCTTTAATCGCATAATCCTTACTTTAAAGCTCTCAAGTATTGTTCTCTAATTTTCTACTTTTATGTATTGTTTTCTTCTCATTCATATGAAATATGAAATTATCAATCTGTTGAAAATTTGATATAGATTTGTAATGGAACGTTTAATATATTAGCCAATTAATTAATCGTATGTCAGCATATAGTTAATCGATAAATTAGTTCATTTTATTTCAAATAATTTCTTCTATTGTCTATTATACCTATATTTTATGTACAATAATATATAAAATGTGAAACTCATAGTAATATGTTTGACGATTCAACCAAGTCTCTCTCGAGCATCAGTCTAAAAGAATTAAAAATTTTACTTTTGCAATTTCTCATTTTACAGTTCTACTAAATTGAAATGAAGAAGTTACTATTGGAATAAAAATTGGTAGTGAAAATAATCGGTAGTTCCACGGCAAAACAGCTTAGTTAATTATGTTTGAAGCTTTATTAAATTTCCGTCTGACGGCGCTGCCTCGGGAAATTAAATAAAATATCATTCTTGCGATTTATCACGTGAATCGCTCGAACAATTTGTTTAACCACCAAAAACACGACTGTAGGCTAAAACAACGATCTAGGGAAATTCAGGAGATTTGGTGTTTAAATCAGAGAGATTTGGTGTTTAAATTTCGGAAGCTGCAGCAAGATAAGGACAAAGTAAACTGTGTTAATCAAATATATTTGAATGAAGTACTAAAGGAAACTGAATTCTTGAAGCGTTATTAAGCGTTCAAAGTTTCTCTACGTCGAAATAATATTTTTGAAATAAATTACGGTCCCCTAATTATATACGAAATCAAACCTAACAAAAACAGAGAGACAGAAAATCAAAAATTTATATAAAAAGGGAGAAAAATATCGTAATATAAAGAATGTTCTCAAAGGAAAGTTAAACTCCGTATAAACGAACGATATCAAAAAATTGCGACTCGAAGTTGGCAATTTTTATTCATATAAAAAAAAAAAGAATTTTAATCACCGGATTAAATATACGAACTTCGTTTTTGCTGGAAGATTTAATCACAAAGAATTGTCCTCCTTAAATGATTCTTCCTCAAATTTTTTCCAAAAAAAAAATAACACATTTTTAAATATATTTCCATTAAAAATATTACTATAACACATAAAAATGATAATATCCAATAGCAATAGTATTACTTTAATACATTAATACAAAGATATTAAGAATATTTTTACTCTGTAAATCTGTCTCGGTTCCACTCTTAAAAGTTCAAATGAAATATTTCCATGTTTCATATTTGAATCATTTTACATTTTCAAAAAGAGCAAATATTTTCTTCTCCGTCGTAATTCACTTGAACGTCCATAATATACAATATTTCACGATAAGCACAGTCACGTGTGTCCGTAGCAAATCCTTTCTCGTCTATACATACATATAGCTGTCCGATTCAAAAGGAAAATCCATCCTTGAAAAATGCAATTGGACCTCGACTAAAATAAAAAACGAAAAACGCGTTTCTCGCTGGTGCCTATGGATTCCTCCATAAAATGCACAATCAGCTTGGTGATTTACGACTTTGCTCTAATTTTTTGCACTTCCTGTCTGGCTCGCATAATTTTCTTCGCGAAACTGCATCATCATCACTGCGCATCGTCTGAGCTCATGCGATCGACTTTTACGAATAGCTTTTCTTCTTTTTTCTTTTCTTTTTCGTTTTTCAGAAAAGAATGTTCTATTGCACACAGTCTCCATTTGAAGAACAAAAAGTAGAGGGTCACGTGGATTAACGTAGTAAATGTTCTCGTTTCGTAGACTCGATGGTAGTTTGCGAAAGACAACGAAGAAATGAGTGGTTTGGAAGATTTAAGGATCTTGTGTTCTTTGGTGTGAAAAATTTGCGCACTATAGCGAATTGGGTTGAGGATAAAACGATGGAAACTTGGATAACGGCAGAACAGAGATATCATGTTACTTCGTTCGCTTTTAAGAGAATTGTGATATTCGTAGAGAATGGTTATGAAATGATGGAAGAGCGAAGCGAGAATTTTGGAAGTTAAAACAAGATATTTTCAAAGTGGAACGAAATAAGAAGATCCGATTATGAGATTGTTAATTGAAGCATATTTTAAGTAATCACCTTGCAGTGACATTATACATTCTGCACAAACTTATTCCACTTAGAAGATGAAATCATGCATATGATAATAAATTCTAGATTTCTTAAGTTAAATACTCATTGATAAAATTAAGTATAAAACAACAATTATTGAGACTGTACATGTTTTATATCTTTTTATTTATCATTATTCTATTTAGTCGTTCTATGTAATCACATAGTATTAACTTGAGAGCTAAGTTAGAGGACCAATTTCTCTATCGAAATTAGAGCTTCATGCACGATATTGCATCGTCATAGAACACAGAGTTTGGCACATCATTGTATTCACCTATGTACCTGCGCATTACAACCTACGATCCTATTACGTGCATCATGTGAATTGATCATAATGCTGGATGATGAGTACATGCGCTGTTGTATCATAATTGCGTTCTAGTATTCCTCTATAATAATGAAACTGGCCTTTACTTAAATTACGCTTAGAAGCACCTAATCGAAGACCAATTAAGGAACGTCTTAGACGATTGTATGTTGTATGCTTTAGTCAAATTACGCACGAAAGTCAAATCTTTCAATATCGTGCTAATTTTATTCCGCGATTTGTATTTCTCTGCTTCGAGAGTATATGATCAAATAACAAAATAAACGCTGCTTAACTTAACTATTACGTGTATCAAATTGAATATATGAAAAATAATCTGTTGTTTCGTTTGGAGATTTTTATGCAACACTTTTACGAATATATTATGTGTATTATAAAAGACACTTTATTTTTTAGTATTTAGATGAAGTACTATTATCACAATGATATCGGTAAAAAGACTTCTTATTGTTCGTATACTTGTTGGAAATTTAAAGATGAAAAAATGTACAGAATGCTTGTAACATGCAGTATATAAAATACTCAAGATTTTTACGAAATATTAATTCGTATATCCATCAAACCTAATGAAATGTTTGGTTAATTGTGAATAAGAGATTAATACGAAAAATGATATGTAACTAACCAATGCACTGCAAGGATTGCAAAAGTCAATTAAAACGTCTAAACTTCTAATACCGAAAAACATAATATTTCTCATCGAAGAAGATGATGATTAAACCGTACTATATGTTATATTCCCCAAGTTGTTGGCACACTGGGGATCAAACTAAAAATTGCAGGAACAAAGAGAAGTCGAATTGCAGGCATTCCTCGTGGGACTCGGAGTAATTCGTTTTTTCAATTAGCCCGTTCGAATAGGATTCCCATCTCGGGCGTAGGACTTCGTTGGACCTGCAATTTATCTCGCCCGTCGAATCTCACGAAACTGTTAAACAGGAACCAATTAGTTCAGTTACCACGATGTATTTGCAGACGAAGAAAGACGTCGGAATCCCAAACGAAGGAATATATCCGAGAAAACGAATCGATCTACTTAAACCTTTTTATGATTAGTTTAACCTTGCTGCTTCACTTCCCCAATATTCAATCTTCATTATTTGCAAATTATTATTTACGATTTACATTACTCGCAGAATATTCAATATTTCAAAAGAATTGAACCGTATATTTCAGTCGCATTATGCAACACCTGTAGGATGTCTTGTAAGTGATGATATACAGTCGATTGGTCCTATGTCCACGTAAGTTAAGAGATATGGTGCTTCTAATTTATGCCACAGCATTGTATCTCAACTAATTTAACTGGTAGCTGAAAAAACTAAAATCTAACTAAAAACTGATGTTTTTTAATTATTTCTAAAATATCTATAATTATACAATATATATCTGCGATAGATTTAAGCAATAATAATAATAAATAATGTTTTTTTCTTCATCTTCTTCTATCCGCCATCCCCGTACTAGGTCGAATAATGGAGGTTCCATTGTGTAAGAATTTTAATGCGCGTCGTGGGTAGGTCACCTATACTCGTCACCAAAGGAATTCGCACTAAAAGAATTCTCAGAAGTTCTGGTCTAATCATCTCGTCTGTACAAATATATCCGTTGGCCTGACCTTTACTGCTGTAAACTGCATCTTCCTTTTTTCTCCTCCTCCCTATCTCTTCCTTTCTTTATTTCTTTTATTACACAGCACTGCAATATCACAATCACGATTGATTTTTTACTTTTAGACAAAAGTTCACTGTCGTATCTCGGAATGCGCCAAGCCAATTCCCACGACCTTGTAACCAGGGAAGTAAAGATTTCCCGATCAGAAGATGGATTTCACAGTCCTCCGTCCAGAGAGGTTAAGCTCCCTGAACTTCGAGGTACTTCGAGGTACTTCGAAGAGGGTTCTACGACCTACTGACCAATGAGGCTGAAGTTCCTGGACATTGAGATAATCAAAGACAAGTTTCACAACTGTAAACCTAAGCTCGCGGATGTTGACAAATATTGCCAAAGTTTTAATAAGAATTGTATTTACAATACAAAAAATAACAAATCGTAAACGCCAGAAGAAAAAAATCCGCTACTTTTGTACCTGCTCTACAAAATTAATATTAAATCGCAATTAGCAGCTTTAATGACCATGACGAAACGCAAGATCTTTCAAAGAACTTTTGTTTAAGGGAAGGAGATCGTCTTTATCTGCAGGTGGAACTGCACCAATTGTGTCCCCGTGAACATTTGCCATCTCCACGAAGTACCGTGGAAATCATACGTAAACGTGGTTTCCTGGTCGCATTCATGACGAAATCCTCCGAGACATAATCGTTCCGTGGTGTCGCATTATACCAACCAGTACTACCTGCTTGAATCGCTATGGCGCGTGAAAATGGAAGTTTCGGGGCTAAACGGACGTCTGTTTCCAAATTGTAATCTCCACTACCAACTGAGACAATCCTAGACAACTGTCGCAACTTGAATGCGTTTTGAACATGTTCTTGAAATACATATTGAAACAAACAAAGTTGATTCGCATTGTAAATCTTATATTTTATTCATGAACGAAAGAAAGAAAGAACGGAATGTAAGACGATTATTTCAAGAAAAACAGGATGAATATGCTGGCTTGCAGTCTGAGTACGTCATGCGTATATGACGTTGTGACGTGTTTTGGCCAATGTAATTTGCACATGTTTACATGCACTTTCCCAACGACTAATTAATTTTATCTCGCGATTTTCTAAGCTTAGTTTTTCAGTTATTTTACGTTGTATTGTTGAATAGCCTTATCTTGTGTTGTATCGTCTATGTTTTAGTGTGTCCTCAGACTATCAGTATACGCAATCTTGACAATTTGTCTTGACAAATCATATTCTTGTAGAGAACTTCGAAATACTGATAATATTATTGATTGTCTGAGGGTACCTTCCGAATTACTCATAATCTATTTAGTCATCGCTAAAACTATTTGTTAACCTTCTATTTTCATTTTGTCCGAAATGATAACAGTTCCTACATTTATACCAATTTTGTTTGTAATCTGACTATTAGATTTTTCTTCGATTCGTTAATAAAGTATAGTGATTGTTAGCAATATAGGAAAAAGAATTCTTTATTAGTCTAAATAAATAAATACTATACAAAGCAATCAAGAGAAATGTATGCTGGTACGTTTAACGTCGAAGCGTGCATGTGAATATGGAAGAAAACGTAGAATGAAAGCAAGCTTGCACGAAATGGGCTAACAGGTGGAAAAGCAAATTAATGGCACAGAAAGTTGAATATTTGTCTTTACACTGGAACAGAAACCAGTACGTTATTGAAATACATATTTTAAGGAAGAAAAAATGTACAATTTCTCCTTCCTTTATTCTTTTATATCTTACGAATACATGAAATATCGAATTCCAAATATTCAATAATTAATTGAATATTGAATTCTTCATAATATAATTATTAAGATTAATCGACATATCAAATTAAAAATATTTGACAAGTTACTTGTAAATTGACAATATAATAGTGCCTCGTGCAATTTAGGCGATATAATATTCACAATTACTTCTGATATCAACAAATTCCAATTTATTTTCCTGTTTTATACGATCCATTTAATTTCAAATATCAATTTTATTATTCGCAAATTTTTTGGACCAGAAGAGAGCTGTAGAAAAGTGTTCAGTTATTAAATGCACATATAACGAGTTAGCGAAGCGTAATAATTTCATAACGCGACATTTGAAAACGTGGGCGTGAAATTTTGACCAATTATCGCGTACGTATCCCATCCTCCGATATTCCTCAAACAAATTGTAGTCGTCGGTTATCGAAGGTAATAGTGTAGGCGTGCAGCTGCGTCAATCAATCACCTATCAATCGGAACAGTCAATGTGTGTGTGCGCGCGCGCGCGTGTACACGCACGTACGTGTTGTGTTCAACTGTGTTTCATATAATGCAACTAATTTACCGTGTAACTGATTTCCGGAGAAACGAGGAAGCGATTAATACCTAACCGATACGTTTCAAATTTGATCTATTGAATGGTATATAATATACTGCGATTCTTCTTTCTTGTCTCCAATTTTTCATAAACATAATAATTGCAGAGTAACCTAGATTTTTTCCATAAAACTTACACAACACATTTTACGAGTAAAAGTAAGGAAAGAGTAAGAGAATATGATATACGGATTGACTCATAAATGTTTCATTAAACAGTTACCTGTAACAAAAATACACGGTAGCAATCAACATAACAACGGTAATAACTTTCAGTGCAAGCATGTTTTATGCAGATACAATACGAACATCTATGTAGTTTCACGCAGTCATTATATTGCAATAATTAAATGTAAATACACTAATAATGCAGAGTCATTATTTTCTATGCTCTGTCATAACCGAAATTAAATATTATTCGTGATATACTACGTGATGCAGTAAATAATACTATGTGACACATTAAATAGTATTCGAAAATAGAATTACTGAAATGTGAATTGTAGACTTCTATAATTTTAAGACTTTTACGACCTTAAATCTTTCAATTCACAAATTAGAAAATTTATAAAGTTCCAAGTTACTAGCAGTTTTGAAAAACAATTTTTAATCTTTCTAATATACCTACATATACAGATATTCAAGTTTTCATATTCTCAAAATTTCAAACGTTCGAATTATCGAATTTCCGAATTCTCGAATTTTCTAATTTTCTAATTTTTAAATCTTCTAATTCCTATTTGTAAGATATTAAAATTTCGATATTTAGGATTTAAAAAGTAGATATGTACTATTGGATCATTCTATGAATCATTCTCCTTTTCTGCAAGTACCACTTGAAACGCGATAAGAAGAGTCTTTTTGAGTTATGTCGATAGCTTCGTGCAATAACAGTGTGCTTTACAAAATGATGATCTTTTCCCATCTCTCCACATCGTGATAAATCAACAAATAATATCTCGAAAAGACGTTGTCTTATCTCTTGTCTAAAGTTTTATACGCTAATGAAGATTGATCGTAACAAATGCGGTGCACTTGGCTGGTAGGGAAGGAACTAAATCGGATTATATTCTTTCTAAAAGAGAAAAAGAGTAATTACTCGCAGCGATATCTAAATGATTCCTAAAGGGATTATAACTTGTGAATCCTGTTAAGGACCAAGGATTTGAATTCATTCTCATTACATTGCTAATTAGGGTACCAAATTTTTCCGGTATACTTTCTTAAATCAAGATACATATGTATAAAATTAGTTAAAAGTAGATATTCTTTTAATGAATTTCATTCCACCATAACGTTTATCTATCTTTTATATCAGATTACACTTTTATCTATTTCTTTATTAAAGGACAATACATATAAAAATAAATGAATATTCAAGGATTTTATCAAAAAGCTATAAGCTATATATTTAACACGTGTATTGTTACTTTTTTTTTTTAAATATATACGAACCAAATATTTACTGTTACATATTACAGTTGAATATTTCATGCTACTGCAGACAGTATTACACTAATAATTAATAAGTACATTTCGAAAGCTATTCACATACCACTCGACAACAAATTCTATCAACTCCAATTCTACCAATTCCTCGGCATATTCCCACCGAAAGCCACTCTCAAAACTACCGATGTCGATTTTCCGCGCCCAACACGCCGCTCATATTACTTGCACCCTTACAGAAAATAAAAAAGCCAAAAAAAGAAATAAAGCAAAAAAGGATTTGAAAATGAATTCGTGTATTTTTATCGAACTCATGCTGGCCAACTGTGCCGCTTATCGCGCCTACGCTCCACACCTTCTAAAGTTTCAAAAAATTGCACCGTCCACGCTTTTTCCAACCACGGTCGTTGTTTGCGTTCGTAGCGATCGTTGTTACAACAGAATCTGATAGACACGACGACCACGGGGGAAAAGATATTTGGACAAACGCGCGTTCTAATTTCGTCAGCGACGAACAACGAGAAACAATGACCACGAGAGAGTCGTGGTTTAAACAGTAAAGCTTTCAAACCATTATTCAAGTATACGTAGCAAACAATTGTACGTTGCACTAACAATCGTCCCTGTTGGTAGATCAACGAACGAGCGTTCACGTCCTGTGGGCGCGTGTTCTCTTTCAATATACGCCACGACCAGGATGATTTCTACCTCTCGGATATTGGCTGATAATTGCGTTTCCTGCCAACGACTCGATGTCCGTTCCCGATTTTTCTTTTCGTTCGACATTCACACTTTCTCTCTCGCTCCTTTTTTTTCCCCTTCTTTTTTCCTACCACTTTTATTTCGACGTTCCGTAATTATCGGACTAATTGCAATTTCTCTGGCGACCAATGCTTCACCATAATCGAAGGATTCCTCGCAGTGTGCAAGAGTGTGGGATATCGAAGGAGCGTTGGTGTTTTCGATCCTGTAGTTGATCGATTTTCTCTAGAATCTTTCGGGGTAAATGGTTCTACACGGGAAATTATTATTCTCCTCTTCTTTTTCTTTCTTTCTTTATTTATTTGGGTTGCTGATTTATATACGCTAAGCGTAATACAGTCAGGGATGAAAATACCATAAGTGGACATGTAGTAGAGATATGTGTCAAAAATGTTTCGTTAGATTCGTTCGTTTTCCTGTTTATTAAATGATCTATGTACTATAAGGAATAAATAAATATATAACAAATAAAATTTATATATCTACTTCCATTACTTGTTCACTTATTTTCATCATCGACTGGCAACAGCACTGCCGATGAGGAGGATCGTCGATAGCTTTCTGTTTAGTTTTAAGGTCAGCAACTGATGACGAGCTGATGGTCATGTGCAATCCTTATGAGGCACGTAGACTTAGGCCAAAAAGGATGTGCATGGGGGGGGGGTGCTTATAGGCAAGAGGGTCTTAGCCAGCGAATGTAAGCGAACGGAACAGTCTTTTACCTAGCAATAAAATAATAGCTCAACCTCCCGTAATAGTCACCCGCTCTATCATCCCTACAGATATGTATGTGTGATCGTCATTTAGTAGATCGATGAAAATCACATCGAGCATCGAGAACAGACTCAGATTACAAACTGGTGGATTGTTCATTTTATTCATTTTATTCATAGTGATATTCCTTTAAATAAAATTTTTAGTTTCGAAAGAATTTGAAATCCGTTTTCATTGCGTTGCGAATATTTGAAATAATTGACCGATGGCGTAATATAATAGCTAATATTCAAGAAGATTTTTGGAAGAGATCCGTACAGGACAAAATGACAAACTAAATAAATTATATTGAAAGCTCTAGTTTTTATTGGGATTTACTGTACTTTACTGTGATTTATTGGGATTTGTCATTGGTTACTCTTTACTTCGCGTAATTCGATTTAGAAATGGAAACGATCGCAGACGAATCAATGCCAGCGAAATTTATCGGAATCCAATAGTAGAGGAAAATAGAATCGAATGGTTGCCTATAGTTTTAGCTCCATTCCATAATTTCAAACTATATGGAACAAGCAAATTACCACTTTTTTGTGAATACGATCGCCTGCGTTATAATCATCGGAATAATATAAATCTTATTTGCATGAAATCAAACGGCACAATTGCATCATTAATTTTCTAACATTCTCTCGGGTTTCACGTTTATTATATTTTATATCGTTGCAACTTAAATCTGCAATATTTAAAATTTCTTATTCGATTAGTGTCTCCAATATTTCTTCATTATTTAGGTTATCATTATTTATTACACTTCGTGCATCTTTTAAAGAAGACATTGCCTGTACTTTAATCACCGAAGTAACAGAAATTCTATTTGCATATAATCAAATATCACGATCGCGCTTTTCCAACATCATATCAGACATCATATCTTCGCAATTTAAATTTACCATCTTGAAGATACCCTGTTCAATCATTATCTGTACTCTACTCGCCTCTATTATTGTTATTTATTGGATCTTTTGCACTTATCAAACGAAAGAGGAAGAGGAAGAAAAAGCTCAAGCCTTGGAAACTTCATCATCCACCTTTTCTTTCGGCTCGTCTAAGACAATTATTTTCTTGCTGGATTACGAACTAATTGATTTTTGTTTCCCCATGGAAAACTCTTTGTAGCTCCATAATTAGCAGGAGTTTTCCGAAAAATCGATAGACGAACTTCTGGAATTATTATCGATGGTACATATTACGGCGCCTAATAATTTTCGACGATAGATCGATGCGTTATTATCCGAGTTCCCGATAGCGAATCGTATTCTCTTTGTCCTTAGCATAGAGTCTGGACACGGAACGAGCAACCTGTCAAGCTTGAACACTCTGTGAAACAAGTTTGAACAACTTTCGATATGCAACGATAAACAACTTTGAATATAATAGCACTAGTTTGAATCAGTCAAGACGCAAAAGGTAGATCCTGTAGATGGAAACGCAATTCTCATTCAATACTCGTACCTCGGCTTTTTGAATAATAATTATTTTAAATAATTCTTGGCGTGAATCCACTGCGTTATTTTGGATGTTCATAGGTAAAGTTCCTAATAGTTGATATCAAATTCCATTGTGTACTTGGCAGAATTGCAAAGGGATTGTATCGTATCATCGTATCATGTATACGATAAACTTCTCTCAAATAATAAAATATTTAACTTCGATGATTGTCGCTACTAAAATCGATGAATTTACAATTTCCTCTTTTGTTCCTGAAATTCTCTACTATGCAGATCGTGATAATTCAAATTCAAACTTCTCTGAGAGACGAGTGGTGAGTGGTCTGCAGTCATGGATTAATGATCGATAATGAAATATGGTTTCAATTTCCTCGAAATAAAGGCAATGTCAGCTGTAGAAATTACAATATATACGTACATTTTAGAATCCGTTACAATGGAAATGAGATTTAATGACCGAAACCATTTAACATTATTTAAATGTCCTTCCATCCTTTCACGCTCGAAACTGATCGAAGTACGTTTTGTTCTCCCAATTCACTATGTGCATGCTCTAATAGCTCATCGAAATATCGGCACTTCACCATGCTTCTATTGCACGGTCACTAAAATGTTAAATGAAATGTTAGATAGGTATTTCACTTATCTTCGTCCATTGAAGATATCAATTTACCAAAATATATTAAAATATCAATATTGTCCTTTACGTCAAAATCCCTTTATGGACAAAAGTCTAAAGTATTACAAGGTAATACATTAGAATATTAAAAATAGATTTGCTACACGATTCCGATGTATCGATGCTTTCAATTCAATAAAATTTCAATCGAATCTCTTGTATCTGTCTCTTCTATTAGAGATTGTTTAAAAAAATGTTAAATAAAAGTCCCCACAATTTTTAATCGACAATGTTTTAGTTGTCATTTAAAATGTATAACATTCTGTAATTCCATAAAAACATTATAAATCTTGCATGAGATTCAAAAGAAACTCATACTTCAAAAATAATTGTGAAGAAAAATATGAATAGTAGCGAATACTTTTATCGAAATGATTTATGAAACGAAGTATTGTAGCTGGGAAGGGAAATTGATACATAGTTGTTAAAATTTGATCTCCTCCTTTGAGATAAATTTTAAGAATTATAGCTAGTAACGCAAAATGTGAGGAAGGCCTGTAATATATTTCCAGGCGATATCTTGGATTTTGACCATGGGAATCTACTGCATAAGATATAAAGAAAGCATGCATAACACATGCCTTTGATATGAAAAATCGTCCCACTCTTTCACACTTTCCGTTTGATATCTGACGTCTGTAACATGTCAGATGCCACAGACAAACCGGAAGAACTGCTAAGCTTCGTTCCAGTTTATTCATAAATAATTGAACGGAGAAGCACCGTGTCAGAGAAGCGTGCGTATGTCAAAATGATAAAATGATGTATTTTTATCACGAACTTTGTCTATTTCCCAGATATTAATAATTAAATGTTATTCTTCCTTACTCACCAATTTCTCAATTTTCTCTTCTCAAATTTTGCTCATAATACAATGAAAACCAAAAATATTCGTGCAGTTGTTTTATCGTAGATATAGAAAGAGAAATATTGTTCGTATTATTAGTTATATTCAAATATATGTAACTATATATTATACGCAGGCATTTGTAATAATAAATAAACAAAAGTTAATCTGCAAATGCAGTATAATGTCAAAAGAATAGCTTAAAGAATATTAGAAAAAGTCTACGAAAATATAGAAGCGGGTTTCGTTAAAAATGTAATGTTGTTTGTGCCCAGTAGATTGCAGGTTGTAATTTGTCAAAACAGGAAGCTCACGAGATATTAACTGTGACATTAGTAAATAAAAAGCACGATATTTTAACAGAATGCTAGCATTACGCGAATCTTGTCTCGTTATAAGTTATCGAACGATTTCATCAATATTCTTGTGTGTATTCATTACAATAATGAATATGCATATATTTGATAATATAGCAAATATTTCTTTTCTCATTTCTACATTCTAACTGCATTTTTTCTATCACGTTACACATTCCATTTCCTTTTTACTCCGCAACATCGTTACATCTTAAACGTCAATATTACCCACAATTTTATTATACCTGAATCACTTTTAACATTTTTAGCACTAGATATACGTACATAACACTTTTAAATTGTAAACAGAATAAAATTTACAATTACACATATTTTCTTCTAAAAATAAAAAAAATAAAAGATATTCCCCCGTTCCCGTATTTCTATCTCGTTCATATTAAAAGATGCCATTAGCACGATTTAAACAAAAAGCTTAAACACGTATGGCATTTCAAGAGTGGAAGAAAGTGGGAGGATAACACTCTTTTTTTAATATGTTTCGTCGATTCGAACCGACAATTTGATTGCCCGCTTCGCGCTTCTAGATTGAATGGATCGAATTAGAGTCTCTACTTCGTAATAACGGCGGAAAAATCGACTGAACTGGAATGTTTACATGCGTGTTTGTTAAAGTTCGTCAAATAGACATATGCGAAAATTCTTGCACAACTATTCCATGAATCAATACAAATATGAATGGAAAGAGGAGCGTTGGTATTCGACAATCGATAGACTTGTTTTATTGATCTGTTTCACTAACGCGAGGCGATATAGTAAAAGGTTATTTCATGTCAAACTAAACTCGTTAGAGGGCCTTCTGTTGGAAGAATAAGATAAATGATGTTTTCACGTTAGTTTTATTAATACTGATATTACTAATATAATTAGTAAATGATCACTTTTATCAATAGTTTACAGAACATATACATATTTCGAAAAAAGTGAAAATACGTATACGTATAGTCCGATTTTATAATGCATTATATTTTAAGCTTTTGTTTATACAAATATAATTACATATAGGTACATATAGATATATTGTTACGTCTATTTGAAATATGAAAATCAACATTCTATTACAATAAAAGTCAACATTTTGTCAAAAGCAAAGTACTTTGTTGCTAAGCTATCTTGAAAATTGCAAATACTGTTAAATTATAAGTAAGCATAGTTTAGTAATTTTTTTTATTTAAGTAATTTATATAAATATACATTTACTGATTTATGACTCATCGATTTTCCACCTAGAACATTTGTGAACGAACAGTTCCTATACGTGAGATATTTATATTTATATATCACGTTGTTTAAAACGAACGACGAAAAGCCATAAACAAACTCCCCGAATCCGCAAGCCTCGAAAAACCCTGCAATGGATAACACGAATTGGAACCATTCCACACACACATAGTATGTCTTCAGGGAAAAATAAATATCCGGCGGAGGACAAGAACAAAAATGGAGTACTTGACAGTACGGTGGATGGATCTTCAGCTTGGACAGAATATATCCGGTTCTACGTCTTCTTTCCGAACTTACCTCACCATGAATACGACAAATGAAATATTTAATTCTAAATATTGGAAACAATTTGACTGTTGTATTCATGATGATGAAGATGGCTGAGCGACAAATAAACTGCGGATTTTTATGCAAATTAAAGTTTTCATGAGCATATAAGAATTAAGCAGTATTTCACTCACTAAACATTGTCTTCTTTTATGTCAAAATCATGAATATGTAAATTTTCACTTTCTCGTTAAAAAATAGGTTTAACGTGCTTTTATTTTATTCTTACGATCAACCATATAGGTTAATAAGATAAGTGTTACAACGAACATAGTATAATAATGTAGTTAATATTCTACAATTGGTTCGTTACCTTCAGAATTATCTGCTAATTTTGAGTACATTCATTTGTGAATATCTGTAATCTATTGTATATTGGCATAGCAGAAACGATATTATAGTCCAGACTACTACTTTGCATATTTTATACATTTTCATATTATTGTTGCAGTTCTAAATTTTCCAAAAATCTATAGTCTTATGATAAATAAAGATACTGAATTCTCCGTCGCAGAACATTATGGATGGGAGAATTTTATAATGGAATTAATTTTCCGCGATATTCTAACGTATTCTAATAACTCAACTGAAAAATATCAAATTGTCGAGGACTCGTGTCATTCTTGTCGTTAACGACGAGCAAACGACCGGAAAA
The DNA here is from genome assembly GCA_014825975.1 of Bombus haemorrhoidalis. Lineage (NCBI taxonomy): Eukaryota > Metazoa > Arthropoda > Insecta > Hymenoptera > Apidae > Bombus > Bombus haemorrhoidalis. The sequence continues at coordinate 14,514,278 of CM026166.1, read as the reverse complement.
ATTAATGCTTCCGTTTATTCCTTCGTTTGCATACCTTTCTCATAGAGATTCTGTAATTTTTCGCGTTTTACCTCCGTTTGCGAGACAACAAAAGACATCGGAGTTTACGGCATGCTACGTTTTCCAACTTCCTACGTTTCTCTATGTACTTCTCAATTTTTCATTCTGTATATGGCATTGGCCTCTCTATTGGAATGATATAAAGAAAAGTTTCATACTTCACGTTAGAAAATATTAATAAGATTGATCTTTTATGTAATACGATTTACTTTGATAAGAAAATGTTACAAAATTTTAAGCATTTTTAAACCAATTATATTATTTACAAATATTTTTAGAAATATTGTACTCCTTAAAATTTGTTCGCAATTTTGTGGAATGAAAATGATAGTAGATTTATGTGCTTTCTATTACTGAGTACTCGTATCATGTGATATTTTAAGACCGTCAATTGAGTTTGCTATGTTTACATGTCATCTGCATTAATCGCTTAGAATTACGTTGATTAATCGACATCTACACAAGTACGATAGGCACATCGAGCATCGTACAATATGTATCGCAAATACAAGTCTCGCAAATACAAGCCTCGCAAATACAAGCCTCGCAAAATGCAAGATTTGCTAACAGATGGCTTAATATAACAATGTTCAATTTTTTTATAATCTACACTAATGAATTGCTGTATCTCGATAAACGATCCAGCAAAAGATTACTTAGCGCAATGGATAAATATTACAAAGTGTATGTTGTTAAAGAATATTAATCATTTGAATTCAATATTTACAAAGGTACAAATACTTTTGTAACTTACTGTGTATTATAAAACGTAAGAATTCTTAAAGTTCTAATAAAAGAAACGATGAGCCCATTTTCCTATAGATTAAACTTTAATATCCAATGCGTTTGGAAACAAATTCACGTCTTGAATGACGTTCCATCCATCTGTGCACTAAACGTAGCTACTAATTAATTTTCCAGCTGAAAATCCCCATGTACTTTTCCCTCTAACAATTTTTAATTTTCCAGTTTTCTGGAGGAAACGAGCCGAAAGCAGAAAGATGGAAGGAAACTATAGTGTAAATCTTTCTCGTCCTTTTAACACGACAAATGAATTTCCATTGCTTACAATCCTACAGCTTGTCGTCCATCAGTCTAACTTATTTAAATAGGTTAATACATTTGTATCCCGTAATTCTACGGAGATGCTAAAACAGAAAGTTATAATGTTCTGCGATTAAGACAAGAGAAAGAAATTAAATTCTATACTTGTAATTTCATTAAAACGCGCAGTTAATTTTATGTGACTCTATAAATAAGAATTGAAGAAAGTTAGACCAGGAACGTAATAATTAAATTTAATTTGGAACCCATTTTCCCGAGAGCAAAGTTTCGTATAAAAGGATTTTATACTATTTGTATAGTAATTCTGTATGTACTAATTCATACACCTTTGTTAACTGGTATTTTTGGGCTTAAGAAGAAAGAGAAAATGTCGCTCTGTAATCCGCATTTTTTATTTCCGGTAAGCCTCGCATTTTCTGTAGATCTGGAATTACGCGAGATGAAATAAATAGAAAAGTGCACTTTTCCACCGTTACGCAATTCTGTAACCTGCAACATAGTATTGTACATAGCCATATCTTGGTTTTGTTGAACGTCGGTTTCCTCTCCTGAAGTGAAAGAAATTAGACCGAGATGCGGAATTATTCCTGTTTCCTGCTCCACTTCTATCCGACAATGCATTGTTGTTTTATGAAAATTTCAGAGTTACGGAATTTTCTTGATGATAAAGAAAAAGGAATGAACGTTTGAATTAAACAAGATTTGTGTTAAATCAGGAAGATGTATTAAGAATTAACTCGCGTAGAAACGAAATTGTGAACGAAAGTAAAAGTAAGAATTTAAAAAATGCAACGCTTATCTTTCACGCTCCTTTACGAAATGAAATTAAATTTCGAATATATCCATTAAATGCTTAAGATTCTTCAAATTTATGCAATTTATATTTAATGATATAAATTGTTATGAATAAAACAATAAATATCCCAGTACTAAATATTTATCTTAATATTCATTATAAGTACGATCACCGATATCGGTTAATTACGAGATATGGAATAAACATTACAATTTACACATATCGGTTTGAATCAGTGAAAAACAGTAGGAGTCATCATTGATATCGATCATTTGACCTAAACACAACATTTTTATGGTTCCCAAAACGATACAAACAAATTTGGTTTACCAAACCAAAATTGTTTTAGCAAAAACCGGTATATATGTGATAATGATGTCTATTAACAATGAACAATTAGACGGTTCATACAAAAATGATAGACACTGAGTTAAGATAAACGGAAGAATATTCCTAGAAACTCTGTTAAAAGATCTTTTTCTTCTCAATATGACCCGTGTTAATTTATATCATTACAAATCCTATATCTTTGAATAATAATCGTTAATTTAGGTCTGCATATTTCGTATTTCGTTAGATATAGCAGCTGCTACTGAAATAAAATAAATTTTTTTTATCAAATTTTCCTAACTACGAATGGCAAAAACGAATAAAACATATAAAATTCGTTACGAAAATATTCAAAAAAGGAATTCATAAACTCCAACGCTTAGAGAGGAAGGAAATCTGTTTCATCGAGAACGTTGCGGATATTATCGAATAATCAATGTCGCGGCATGTCATTTAATAAACACGAATAATAACTTTTACTACGATACGTGAAAGCAATTAAAGGGCTGTCGTGTCGTATGGCAATGTGATTTTATGTCATCCACATTCGCCACCAAGAGAACGTAAACAAATTTCATCGTCAAATATACGGCCACATTAAATCGTTCAGAAGGTGGCATAGTTGGCAGCACAGTTGGCAGCATCCCACAAACTAGAAACGTCTCGCAGCTGCTCATACTCTTAGCTCGTTTGCTCGTCATATTTACACCAGTCATGATTATAATCCAGATTCTGAAACTTTGAGAATCTTACGGCCCCTGAATTACAACAATTGCCAGCGAATTTATTGGACGTATACGGCCTATTACATGTTACTTAACCTAATAATAGTAGCATAAATTATGTAGTAATATAGACGTGTGTTATGTAGAATTGTAGACAGTAACTTCATTGTGGTATCTGCATGACAATGCATTTCGACAGATAAACATTAACTAATCGAACATTAATTTTTCACAATAATCTTCGACGATATTTAATATCATTCTCTGTTTAAAATGTCTAATTTTAACAGAAGCTTAATAGAAAAGAAGAGGAAGACAAGGATTTGTTCAACCTCAAATAACGAACTTACAAGATGTTTTATTAATCGATTTATTGAAACTTTACATTCTTGTAGCATTTCATAATTTTCTTCACAAAATATCCGATGATATATTTCGACATATTCATTAAACTTTCACAGCATTAAGAATTGAATTCAAGCATTAAATAAATAGTACTATGACATAGCATGATAACGTGTTGAATTTCTATTTAATAGAATCAGACTTAAATTTCTTATGTATACACAATCTTCTTCAAGTTATTTTTTATTTCACAGGAATATAAAAAATTATGTAGGGTTAATTGATTATATTCAGAGAAAATGAGAGCGAAGTCGTAGATTTTAACCAAACAAATGGTAGAATTCGCATGACGCTATAAAATAGATGTCATACACGGATGAACTGACATCGGACTACACTGTATAGCTCATTCTATCCCAAAGTCTTAGAATTTCATCAAAGGAATCCGTAGCTTGAGATGTTAGTCAATCGCACGCCTAGATTACGAAGCCTTACTCAAGTACACGTTTCCATCCGAGCAGACCTCGAGGTCTAGGACATCTTCTAAAGGGACTGGAGTACGTAAGATCATATCTAAGTGGTTTATGATGTCGCCAGACGTTAGTCAGTAGTAGCTTCGGGTCATGGATCTCAACACACTGCTTTCCTCGAGATTTCAAAATCCCCTAACAAAAACAAAAGCCAAGAAATTTCTGAGTTCCTGTAAATATGGACCTGAAAGTTCTAAAGCTCTCAAGGATCCTCGAGATTCTAGAATCCCCGAAGCAGGGATTTCCTAAGTGGCATTTTACAATCAACAATGTCAACAAGTTCCGATAATTAATCTTTCAATGAAATTTCCATTAGAAAACAAATAATGCATTTGCAAAAATAATATACCTACGAGAACGCTTATGGAAATTAAGACAAACCTAAAGGATTGTTAGAAACTCATTAAGAATTCTGGTACTTCCATTTCATTTGGAACATTTGGATATAACGAACCTATATGTTTTATACTATAACAATTAGATATTTTTTCTCTGTATTACAATTTTATAATATTATATGCTGTTTTTTATTTAACCGTGATGTTCCCGCTAATTGTCAAGATTAAGCATTTCAATTAAAATGAATATCAACGGAGAACGACGAGAGCATTCAGTTTGCTTTGCAGAATCTGTTCTTCGTCGAAGGAATTCGAATTATGACGGTGTTAAAATCGAGGTGTGTCAAGGTAGACCCTGATGGTTTGTCGGAAATTCAAATATTATCGAACTCGCATCTACGTTCGTCGGCTCATACATAAAATATCAGCGACAACGTCACTACCGCAATACATCAAAGTCTAAGGCCTATCGGTTTAAAGGTATTAACTTCGCTCTACTCTTATTTCGATAAATAAATTAAACGTCATGAGTCAACGAATCGGGTGAATTTATGTGAGAGAGGTGCTAAGGGAGCAGCTATTCTCCAAACAAGTGACTTTGATGTTCCCTAAGCTCTACAGCTCAGATCTTTTGACCATTTAGTCAAAATTACTCCCACATCATTTATTATCAAAAATCTGTTATTACTAAACATTTATATACTCTTTATTTTACATTACATAGAATAGTTTATTCGTGTTTGTGTCATTATAAAGATAGCTGGGGTTAAGCAATTTTTAATATGAAAACCACTAAACATTTTTTTGCAATTACTAAGGATATGTAGATTCCTTTGGCATAATTAATATTCATTTTTATTGAGATCGAAATATTATTGTATTATATTGCTATTTTATTTTCAATATTAATTCCAACAATATAAGAATATTTATAATAATATTATATATTCACGATATATTTATAATATTTGATAAATAGATGAAACAAATTTCTATTTTACTTCCATTTCTTTAATTATATTCATAAAAATAGAAAAATATATGAAAATCCATAATCTATTCGTGAGAATGAAGGTACATCAGCGCCATTAAAGGAAATTGATTTTACGTTTTCGTGTTGTAAATCCAGCTGCGGCGATGGTCGTTTATTATTCGAGACACTTCCTCGCGGTATGGAAGACGTGGATCAAAAGTTTAAAAAGTCCACTTCACGACACGTACCGATAAAAGTTCGCTGGATTCCGAACACGCTGTTATGGATATTCTAGTTTGATGATGGAAGGTCGAGAAGTAGAAGAAAACCCTTTGAGAATTCTTCACTGAGCCTGAAGCATGCAATTTTTATCTGCGCCGAAACTTATTGACTCGAAAATAACAAAATGGTCCCAATGGATGTTATTAATTTCGTTCTACGTATTGATAACATATAGCCCTTACGAAACGATCATTCTTCTGATCGTAATTCCATTCTATTTGATACACGTAACTATTGCCATCGATAAGAAAAATTGAATTAATTCCTTTTTGTCTCTTGACAAATTATTTTATCCTATCAGGTCTACTGGAAATTTCTGCCTAACGTTTTAAACGAAGGTAAAACTCATTATAGGAGACGATAGATATTTATTATTACATTTTCCTATAATATAATGGTTGCCATTTCTCTAGTAGCTTTTTTATATCGTTTCTATAAAATTGACAGATTGAAACACCTTCATATCTAAACAATCCAAATTCTACGCTATTTACTGAAGAAAAACGATACTAATTACCAAACGTGTATATCTTCCATACACAAACGACCACTATATTTAAACTTGGAGCATTAGAATAACTAATCGACGAAACTTTCCCTCTATATTTTGCTTCCGCTACGTTTCTCCATTAACTATATAAAAGTCAACGTCTTCATTACTCAAACACCCGTTTTCCTCCAGCAGAAATGATAACCAATAATGTATCTCGCCTCCGTAATTAACGACCGTACGTTGCGCAGTTTAGTCGAGTTGTTTATTCGCGGGACCATTCCCCTCGTGCGATAAATAATTCCAACTCGATAGGTTGCAACCATCATTCATCGATGGAATGGCTTTAATGTAGGCCATAATAGTTCGTTCGAAATACGACAATGTCGGCGCGTGAGTTTCACGAGCACGACAGGTTACTTAGAGATGAGAAGCTCCAGTAAGCCGTACATACTCCAGAGTGGCTGAGTACTGGAACCAAGCGTGTTTTCTCGTGTATTCAGGGAATGAGTGTTCTTAAGAGTAAACATTGCGTGACGAGAGACGAGAATTGTTAGTGAGAGCAAGTTTTAGCGAGAGCCTGAAGAGTTTGACTTTCTGTAATATAGAAAATGACTCTGTATTTACTCTATTCTTAGTGGTTCACAGTTAATATGTTCGATGTAATATGTTCGTATGGACTCCCTGCATTTAGTCGCGATTGATATGAGAATGTTTGCAATTATTGTAAGAGTAGTTATACAAGATATTTCCAATTTATCCGATAAAATTGCGGAAGCGTAGTTTACAAGTGAAAATAACGAAAAACGTCATATGAAGTTTCGAGATAAGTGCTCTATTATATAGTAGTACGTATAAACAAATTTTAACTGCAACTTGAAATACGTGTGTAGCAATGCATTATAGAGTATGAATGAAGAAGTTATTAATTTTTTTAGCAGAATATTTACATTTTCTTGTCTTTTTGCGACAAAAGCGCAATAAAAGATCGTAACTGGTTAAACATACAAAGAAATTTATTGCACATCCTCTTACGACTGCTATCTTTTTTCGTAAATGAACGGTATTATACGCAGCAGAAATAATCGCTCGTTACGATATGTTTCTAAGAAGAGACATTCTGCGATAGAAACATTCGTTCTACGCTACTTCATTGAAATGTTTAATCGAACATACTTAATTTTTAACTTTTCCCAGAACATATAGAAAATTAGCAAAATTGTATAATACTCAACTTTAATTATAGACCTCCGCATCGAGCGAATGGAACGATACGGAACATCGAATATTTGTCGTCACAGAACATTAATACATTACGTTATTCAAGCTTTATCAACATTTTACACACGTAATTTCCATATTTTTAAATTGCCCTTCATCAATCTCTATCTCTATACACACTCATTCCCGTTTTAATCACTTTTATTCAGAAACTCATTCTAATCCATCGAGTCCAGTTTAACAGACAAACAATTTCCATTAAAAAATCCATAAGACCAACTTGTTGTCTCAACTTCTAATCTGCAATTTTCCTCTCCTCGTTGTTCATTATTTTTCTCCTTTCAAAAGAATAATAGACACTGCATTATGACTGGCAATACGGAGAAAATGTTCGCGAGACATGACAGTATTTCAACAAAATGTGTTTGCGCAGCACAGAACGCATTAGCTGCAATGATGTTTTTCTTTATCAAATTGTTCGCGATATATCAAACGCAACCGGTTGCGACGCGACATCCACGTGAAGCAAATCAGACTCTCGTATTCGTTGATACGAGCCAGAGAATTTATCGAGCTTTAATGATATCTCTGTTGCTGGTTATGTCAAGCAAATCTTCATCATTTTCCCATAAAAGTCTTTAGTATTTGTCGAGAGAGCGAAAGGTAAACCAAACAATGGTGGAGTACAATGGTAGACGTCACAGCTTGAAACGATAAACGAATATTCTAAAACGAATATGCGAACGTAATAACATAATGTCACATCCAGTGTAATATATATAACTTTCGTAAGTTGTTTTGTATTCGTAAGTTGTTTTCTTCTAATGATCTATTTGTTTCCTCTGTTATGGAAAATGGCTAGAAAATACCTTTTGGAACAGTTCCCAAATGCTGTTACGAAGAAACAGATTTTAAGATATTTCTTTTGGAAACAAACCTTGAAGTATTTCTCTCGCAATATTACTCGTGTACGGTCTCTCGTGATTCAGCGAAATTACTCTTATTATCAAAAGTATTAATTAATTGTCTCAAATCAATGAATATCTTTCAAATAAATTACCGATACTTTTTATATTAAATAATATTTAGTGGATGAAAACAATCTCTCTTTAGATCCTACTTTTTTAATTATGTTCATTAAAATATAAATTTGCATGAACATCCGCAGTCTCAATATTTGCGAACATCTTTTCTATGATCCTGTACAATGGTCAATAAACTAATCATCGCACTAAGCTCGTCAGCTTGTAATTGAGATATTAAAAAGATAATTCGCGATAATGCATAGTTGGCCAAATTATTTTATGTATGAGATAGAAAGATCAATATTAAGAGAGGTTTTATTATGAGAAAAAATGGAGGATCGATAATTCATTCCGTGATAATTCATTCCACCGAATAAATTACGCTCGACAGGAAAGGCACAAAATTACCGGAATAGAGATCGCCAGCGAAGAGATAGAAAACTTTTTTCCTCTCCGACAGAAAGCGCGTCTCCATCTTCCACTCAAACATTGAACGTTTGAATATTCATTAATAGTCGCAAAATAATCCGGCAGATCAATGACTGTAATTCTTCAAAAGGCTTTGAAATGGGAAACGAAAGGAGGCAAAACGAGAAAGAGGAATTATTTCTCCATTAGATGTTACTCTCCTTTCGTTCTCCCATTTTACTTTTACAACCGCACATTTGAATTTTCCCTTTTCTTTATTCATACCTATCAACATTACGTCATAGCGAAAATTATGAAAATTCTACGAATTTATTTTCAATCTCCTCGGCTCCGATATCAGAATATTTTATTCGTCTTTTTGCGAAAAGAGTAAAACTACATTCTAATATCCATTTCACTGCGTTTTTCATTATATTTGCATTTACGAAGAAATCATTCGAAAACTGTTTGAAATATATGTACATACATTATGAAGTTTCACACAGGAAATTGGAATTTCATAGAATTCAAAAGGAATTATTAATCTCTAAACTAAAAATTGAGGCACCATAGTGTTATAAAATACTTCAGTTTCTTCAAATTTCTTTTTTGCAAATTGCTTTTCATAATCACGATGCAAACTTAATGAAGTTCAATCGTTTGTAATAGCAATTCACAAATGAAGTTATTAAGTTAACGATTAATGATAAATTATTCGTCCTTAATAGGTCAACTGATCGATCACGCCATTAGTTATTTAATCATATTGCGATCCTCGAATTTTTACGTTCCCATCTCATTCTCACTTCACAGAACAAAGGCACTAATATTTCATGAATAATTTTAGCATAAAAATGAAATAAGAAATCATGCGCGTCAACAGTAATGCTTTCATGTTGAAGTGGTCACCATTTCTAAGAAAACTCTACATTTGGTCTTTTAGTTTTGTCAAGCACCGACAGCGTATAGACAAAAGATTGGGTCGGAGGCAAACCATAAACTGTAGACAGGCGACGATGACTTCAGGTTTTCAGTCATAGGATAACACTGCTAGCGTGCGGATCTGGACCAGCTCAATCGTATTGCGAGTTGTATTTACACTTCAGTGTTTAAAATAAATATATTTTCTACCTTACATTTTATCCACGAGTTTCTTTGTATTCACATACATCTAATAACCTCAACATTTCACTTTCTTCAAACTTAAAACATTTTCTAACAACAGAAATTAGAATTAAAACTTAAAGACAAATTAATCAGACCTCCTACGATCATCATCCAAGCAAACTTATCCCAACAATTTTACAACCTATAGAATCTGTACGGAGAACAAAGTTTCTAATTCCTCCTTGATAAAGTGCCCTTTATCGAGAAATATCTCATTCGAGATGACACGAGACTCTTTCATCGCGACAGAGCGTCGCACAACAAAATCTCGAGTCGCCCCTCGACTTTTCGTATCGAGTTATCTATGAAATCTCGATCGATGAAACCAAAGCAACACCTCTAATGCGTCATCGATCCTAATAGCGGACCGAACGTCGCTCCAATATCCCTCTTTGCCTCCCTCGTCCCAGGGGAAGCAGTTAAACGGTGCAAATAGTGAGTAAACGCGACACGAAAAGGGTTCGCGTCTTTTACAAAGCTGCCCAAGCCTTTACTCACGCTCCTTTTTCCACGGTATCGGTTAACAGCATGGCCTGAATGAAGTCCACTTCCGGCATCGTCGATCGATAATGGAACTTTCTAAGATAAACTGTAAGTCATATCCGCGCATCCTTCGTGCTACGAATTAAAACTCGTCTACTTAACTGGCGGTTCTACACCGATAACGTGAGAACTGTTCCTGTTTTTTCTTCTTTTCAATTGGGGTTTAATGTCACGTCAATTACGAGATTATTGGCGATATTATAGGGAAATATATAGGGTGTGTATCAGGTTGTTTTCATACAACGCTCCTATTTTGGTAAAATCGAAATTAAACATTTTCTGAATATATGTGAACTGTCATGCCCGGAAAGATCACTAACCTAGTTAAGTGGCATTCCGCAAAGTTATCAAAGCTCTGTCGCTAGTCGCTGTCCTAAAACGCATAACAAAGACCGATGTAAAAGCCATCGCGTGACCGCCGGAAACAGTTTATTGATAAATCATTAAATATCATGTAATTCATATTCATCGCACATAATATTCATAAACAAGTGCCGAGTTTGTTAAAGACATACGATTAAATATGCAAGTTGTCAACTTTTGTCTTTGTTACCTTGAACCACGATTCACGGATCCCAGACCAGTTTCCTAGGAATCGTCGAATCTTCGCATCTGCGGATTCTAAGTCTGCTGGGTAACCGCGGCACGACAAAACTTTAATACATACGAAACTAGCATAAATTTATTTACGATACACCTCCATTTGTATGAACTTCATCTATTCGAGCAAAGTTTTAGTTAGTACCCGATTAACTATACTTTCGCCGTTTGAATCCACTTATGCGAACGTAAGCTCCTATTGTGCGAATGAAAATTAATAGGCAGTGGAGAAAATAGGTGAATTTCTATTATATGAATTCCAACTATATGAACTGTTTGTCTCTCGACGAGCTAATAGACGAAGTTTTATTGTATAGAGTGAAGTATATTGTATAAATAAATTTTCAAACATTTATAATTCCTTTCTTTTCGAAACAATGTGAAATCGTTGAAGCAGTGTGAAATCGTTGAGTGATTGAATCATAAAAATTGTTAGACTACAAAGGATTAATAATTCGATCTAATGGGTTTAACACGTGGCAGGCGGTCGTACATGTTTCTGGAAATTGTTTTTTTTCGTGATTTTGGTCTACTGCATTGTGTACAGAGAGTGAAAATAATACGATGAAAATTTTGGTCAAAGGATGTATTCCTTTGTCCCACTTTTCTTTCGGGCTTTCAAAAAATTGTCAGTGGTTTGCTTCCCTCTATCGCATTTCCACTCTGCTTTAGTTTACGGTTTCTATACATATTGTTTCGCTGCATTTTATTTGATTCTACTCTATTTTAGTTTGCCGTACTCACTGACTGGCAGAGTCTCATCTACTCCATTGTACTTTGTTTTATTCAACAGAACAAAACATTGTTTTCAGAGATTGGTCTCTATGAAATCTCGTTCTCCAAATAAAATTTGGGACACGTATCTGCGAATTCTTTAAAACACCATCATATATCATATTTAATTCAAACAATTTCTACATAATTTTATGTATTTTGGTAGTTTATAAAAATCATTTATAAAAATCATTTATAAAAATACGTTTTAACGTATTTTTCAAGTGTTACTACATCAAATATATTAACAAATGATATTTTACGTGGACGAACCTAATATTTCGTTTGTACACTGCTTCTATTATCTCTGTTTTTCTTTTCCATATTTTATTGTACTTTATTCTACTACATAAATTCTGTCTTTACATCCTACTATCCCCGTACTTTCACTCTATTTTATCATTATCCTCAGTTCTTCTCCATTTTCCTCTGCTGTCTTCTTCTGCATTCTGATCCACTTTATTCTCTTCTGCTCCGATTTATTTCGTTTGTTCTCACACGTGTTCCCCTGTTATCTCATCTATCCTTATTCTTCTCCTCATTTCATCCCATTTCAATCTATTCATACCTGTTTATCTCCGGCAACTATAACGATGTTCAATCTTCCGTATATTTTTCTTTGTTTCTCTTCCTTACATTCCTTCCTATTCCTGTTTCCTTTCTTCCGTTTTATGCTGCGATTCCTTCATTCCTCACAGCCGTTAGTTTCGACGAGAAATAGCGAACGACGAAAATCGATGTGAGCGGAAGTAATAGGCAAATCGTTAATATTACCGCGACGTAATTACCGTGTTACTGGCTTGCTCGTTAATTAGAAGGGGTACGATGACGCGACGCGACGTGACGTGACGTGAGAAATAGCGAAAACGTGGAATACAGGGCGCGAAACAAGCAGCTTTACAGATTGTTGGGCTTGATTGAAATTCGATGTCATTGATATGTGCGCTTGCTAATCGACGTGTCAGATACTTGACAACTGATTCGGTAGAGCAAACAGACTCTATATTCTACAAACGAAATATGGACAAAGAAGGATTTGATCAACGTTCTCCCGTTAATTTCCTTTTAGCTCTTAACTAGTGTGCCATTGAGAATCATGGCATCACACAACTAACAAGTAACTAATAGATATTACAATTGTAAATATATACAATATACGTTGCACCAATATATATCTTAACAATATATCTATTGTTAAAATTATATAATGCCAAATAAATTCTAATGCGGTGTACGAAAACTTTTTCAGTAACACTCCACGCTTGCATGCGTTTGAGAAAAAAGATTAGGTCTCATGATACTTTTTAATTATACCGCTATACTTTGTAGTAATTTCAGTCATAGTATCTCTAAACGGATTATTCGTTTGTTTCGAAATAGTATTATATAAAAATTAGCTGCTCATATATCAAATTACACAATTTCCTATTTCAGCAACGAGTTATTAAATGGGAATGAAAAGTGAACAATTTCAAATCAAAGAGTATGCGATCGAATCGTATAACGCTGATAGAATATCGAGACGATCTTTCTAAAGTTTTTAAGATTTTCTATCCAACTGGAAAAATACGTTGAATTATCTTCGTTTATAACTCCTTCATCAGGCCAATGAACTTTCTGCTCGCATTGAACGCTAGAAATCAGCCAGCGGACTCCTCGGTTTTATCACGATTCCTCCAAAAAGATCGATACCACTGTATCAAGGTCATCGGTGGGACAGAATGAATTTCGCGCGGCAAAGATATCGGGGGAGTAAAGGACAACGAAACAATGCAATGCCAGGATGACTCGATGAAAAGAGCTTTCGGCTCGATGCGAAGCGAGCATGAGTTCCGAAGTGATCTGTCTCCCCCTCTTTAAATTCTTCGGCAATTCGGACGCGCAAAGCGCCCTGAGCTGATGGAAATCCTGAAAGGTTCACTGAATCGCGGAAACTTCGAAAACATTTAGCAAACTTGTAGCTAACTTTACGGCGAAGTGACTTTTCACGTAAGAAGAAGATTATTAAAATCCTGTCATTTTGTTATTATTGTTTCAAATTGAATTTCATAATTGAGGAGTTTTCCAGGAAGAAGATCCGTGTGATAGAATGGTGAATTGAGTAAACAGTATTGGAAATGTCAGTTCGAGTTTTGTAATATTAGATTCAATTAAATTGCTTCATCTTAATATTAGCTACGTTTAAAATTTTCTTTTCTCTATTTAATGGAATAAGGTTTCGAAAGCTTCATAAAGAAATAGTCCAGAACAGAAGTTTCAATTAATTAAATAATACTATTTTTCTTCGAGCCTCCAGATTGCTGCAATTGTAAGTTCTACTACACACACTTACGGAAATTGAAAAGGAATTACCTATTAGGAATCTTTGCCAATAAAGGAAATACTGATTTCGAACACGATCTCTCTTAATCTCAGAGAAATTGAGTATGTGCTTTAAAAGCCTGTATAGATACTGCTTGAAGGAACTCGCTGCCGGTGAAGACGAAATTTTCTTTCGGAAAAGAGCTCGTAAAACTTATTCGGTGTATCACGGCGAGCCACCGGATAAAGTGACGCATGAATTATTTAATAAAATGCTAATTCTATGAAAATATATTATCCTTAAATTCCTCTTAAATTTCACAACGGAATTGTCGAATATTAGACCTTGAAAAGTTTTTTTTAGATATATAAAACGTTCGATGTGCATCAAATTTTAGAAAATTTCAAGCTTTGAATGATTATTGAATTTTAAACCTTTCGCCATACCTTTGGGATAAATATTATTGATTAATCGAAGAATCGAGAATATTTTATAATATTATACTACTATTGTAAAAAAATATCGGAAAAGTGATAAGCTCATCCAATACACTTTCAAGGTCGGTTAATATCGATTGCTTCACGAGAATGGATGAAACTAGAAAGACCATTTTGTCTACTTCCTGTTTAATTTCGTCTCTTTGAAAGTTGCTAATCTTGCTACACGAAATCACGTGTAGTTGAGCCAGTTTCTCTCCTATTCCCGTGTATCAGAGGACGAGGGTAGAATTCTTGATAACTTCGTTTCAGTGTTCCCGAAATTGAAGCCCGAATTGCAATCGAGGATTGCTGTGTGTTATCAGATACACTCTGTAATCCTCAATATGCAGGAATTCATATATTTGGTAAACAGCACGATGTTACATGCTCAGTCTGTTAAATATCTGTATATTATATGTATAGTATATTGATATTAATTAATATAATGTATCAGTAATCATAAAATAATTTGTACTAGAATAGTTTACTCTAATTAATTATTTGTATATATAAATAAGTAATATTATTATATTTATTCAAATATGTATCCTGCAGAATTTATTTGCTTTGATGTAATATTTAAATATTTAGGAATATTATTTCTTTACTATCCCCGTAAATGCCTTTAAAGCAACTCCTTATTATTTATATATTCACGATTTCAAACGTAATCAGGTCATAATATACGTGTAATAAACAATAATCTTATTTTGTGCGTTTTAATATATAATAAATATTGCACGTGCTTTGTAGTCTGCTTTAATTCTATCCAACATTTTTTAATTAACAATTAGTTTGATCAGTAAATTTTTATATAACCATCCTGCGTATTTTATATTTCAAACGTTAATTGTTATTTCACTGTAATAATTTCTCAATACGATCGTGTATTGCGTTGCAATAATTAATAGAAATGAGTAGCGAAACAATTGGAACTTTATTCGGGTTAATGTTACATTGCATATCATAAATGGCGATCATTTTGCATCATAATACATAAAGTTACGAATAAGGTAACTAAGAAGTGAAAAATTTCCCTATTCTACTTCATTTATGTTTTTGCGCAAAATATTTTTGATATGATTTATTGCTGGCTATAAGAAAGAAACCAGAGCACCTTTTAGAACAGTTTTTGATTTATGACATTTTGTCCGTTAAATATCAATTCATTAAATAAAATAATAATACTAGCATTCTAGAAAATATTTAATTTTTAGAATCAATTTTGCTCAAAATTTGCACATTTTAGATATATCATTCTACTACATTACTCTTCTTCACAATTCACTCATATCAGTCATTAATTCTTCACTCCCTAACTCAAGTAAAAAGCTATAGTCAACTGTGATTTATCGCTTCATTTACTTTCTTATCAGCGAAAGATCCTACGTATGGAGAATTAAAAAGGAAATGAAAATTCGAGGATTGAAGAGATAATAAGAGTTCAAAGATGGGCAATTCATTTCCCATCTAAATGATACACCCTCGTACAAACAACACAACTTCAATCTTAATCAGTGACTTCGGTTTTAATTTATTATATATTGACACGCGAGAATGTCGATGGGCGTAAATAGCCGTCGATAAAACTTTCTGATAAAACCTCCGTAAGTCTTGGAAACTCGTAAATCTTGATCGCCAGGGCTTCGCGGCCGAGAAGTTTCGCCGCATTCCGTTCGCCATTTTTGGCACGTTTGCACTACCAATTCCACACAGCGTAGCGTGGCGATTCGTGCACCACCCACGGATATTTCGAGCATTTCCTTTTCGTCAAATCGGATACCAAAACGTGATATCCGCCGTCGATAGATCTAGGTCACGTGATCGCAAGCAATCGACCGTGGAAATATCTAACGTGAAATCGCGTCTCTCCTGTATGTGCACACTGCCAACACCGATCAAAATCCTCTGCATTCCTTGCGGCGAAACTCTAGGAAAATCGATTTCAACGCGATGCACTTAACGATAAAACAGTTTTGCTCATTAAATGGTTAAGAAAATCTTATACAACAAATCGCGAGCTGTATGTTTTTTCTCTTTAATGATATCCACAAGCTCGCGAAGGTATTTCAGTAGGAATCTACTTGTAGATATTTTTTAATATCTATTCATATTACATGTGGATCATTTTGAAATTCCGTTAGCACTAAAATGATATACGACTATTGTGATTATATCGGTAAATTGTGAAATATATGCAGAAATTACAAGATATTTAGTACAAGTGTCTATATGTATCACAAAAGGCATCACAAAAGTATCTAAACAGTCGATTATCCATTATATTAACAGATTTCTATTACATATTTCAGACGAATATTCGTGCTGTACATTAATTTTTTACTAAATAATAAATATATGTTCGTAACAAATATCTTGCAGTATCTACATACATTTTCTGATTGGTTTCAAATACCAATATATACTCAGAACAGTCGTACCTCATTAAAACACTAATGAAAATTCAAAATGTTGTTTGCTTTGAAAAGACTTCTACGGTGAGCGTACAAATACTTTCAGCAGTCAGTATATGTATACGAGCCGCTCTGAAGCCAGATTAATCGACTGCATAAATTGAAAAGTACAGAAAAGCGATTATATTACAAGCACTGAATTTTTGTTACTGTTTTATTATTTATCACTTATCTCTCACAATCATTCGTCACTTATCGTGACATTGTCTTATCTTACAATTTACTGTTATTTGTGTAATCTTCTTGCAATAAACGAACTTAAGGATGCAAATAATTTGTTTCTTGAGAATTAATTATGAAATTAAATTAAGAAATTAACAAATGCGGTTTGGCTACTGAGAACCTCGCATATTGGATTCTGGAAAATATAAAAATATCTATCGCGAAATAGCATGGACAAAAATCGTACATTGTTCAAATTGACAAAAATTTAAGCAATGTATGATATAACGAAGAATGGAACTTTGTCATATAGTATGATGTAATCTCGAGGCAGAACATACCGGATTTCGAATGGCGGTGTCATCGGTTAATGGAGAGTTAATAGAACTTCCAGCAAAGTTCATAATACAATTAAATTCTATTTCCAAAGTTATTGGTTCATCATGCATACTATTCTTTTCCGTCTTCAATTTCTGGGAAATATTAATTGAATGATTTAAACCAGTAATGTATATGATAGATGTAAATGAACAAAAGTTACGAAATTTCAAATAAATTATATAAGTAACCCCTTCCTTCTCGCGAAAAGTACGGTCAGATATAACATTTAAGATTTCTGCCATAATATTTGTCGCGTGTTGTAAAAAAATTGGAAACGGGAAAATTTTCAATGAAAGAAAAAACTCGTATCTTTTTAACACAGGTGGATGTTGTATTAATGCAATAATAACGATAACATCGTAGTAATTAAGAAATTTTCTAGCGATTAAATTTAAATTCTTCTGAAGAACGCCGCTATTGAAATTAAAAAATACCACTAGATCTAATTAATCGCTTGGCTTCACCTTAAACTTTCGCCGTTTCTAATTCCTCTGTTCGAGTTAGAAAGATTAGTGGAAATATCAATTAATATAAAATTCAAGGTTATCCTTTGTAACAAAAACTGGAAGAAATTATTACATTTTTATTCGAAAGTTTCTGTTTCCATCTAATATTAATGTTCACGAGATAATTCAAGATGTATATCTGTCGTACGGAAGAAATTATTCCATTATCAAAATATCTACTAATCAAGACTTTACTACATTACCGCTTACAACAAAACATTTTATATATTTGTGCAACCACTTCAGGTTGAACAGATGTATGTACTAAAGCCACATTAAATCTAATAATCCTTTAAGAACTCTATAATAAAGCATTCTGTATTACGTACACGAACGAGTGACTTTAGCTGGATTTTAATGACTCGAAGTAGATCCAGCGGTGCCAAACGGACGGAAACTCAAACAGACTCAAATAGAGTCCGCCCAAAAACCCTCTGAGACGCGGCATAATCCGGTTTGACCCAGTCAGAAATTACAAGAGCCCCGCGGACTTCAAAGGACGCGGCGTGATTTAAACAGATTAGCGTGGAGCCGGTTAGATTTCGTCGAATCTAGGATAGTTGATTACGGCAGTCTAAACAGCGGCTGTCTGAATCGGCTCGTCGAAGACAAGGTATACGTGCTGGCGTTTCTTTGGGCAAACGAACGGAAGTTAAGTTCGATCGAGTCCAGCGGCCTCATTTCATGTCTTTTGTGATCCATTCCAGTCACAGTGGCTCTGCCATTTAGATTTACTAGGCTTCGTTCTATGCTTTGAATATGCACGTAGAACCTCAAACGACTTCAACCAAGTCTGACCCACTTACGGAAGGTCTGACCAGCTCCAAACGTGCGACTAACTTTGACCAAATTGCTTTCCTTCTTATAAGATCAAGGCAAATTTTGGCGCACGATCTGGCTAGTTTG
This sequence comes from Bombus haemorrhoidalis, assembly GCA_014825975.1. Taxonomy (NCBI): domain Eukaryota; kingdom Metazoa; phylum Arthropoda; class Insecta; order Hymenoptera; family Apidae; genus Bombus; species Bombus haemorrhoidalis. Next base: position 14,495,396 of record CM026166.1, on the reverse strand, counting down.
GACAAAACGCGGTGAACTTGGAACGAAGTTCGCTTGGTTTTTACGGATAGTCTTTGAGGTATTCCGCTGAATGGTCGAGCTTATCTTGTAAAAATTTCCCTTGGAACGAATCCAATGTTTCTCGTAACTTTTGCCAATTCTATTATGGAAAATATGAGACAGTTGTTCTTCGGTTCGAAGTTTACGTTATTTTTGATTTTAGAAAATTCTTCAATGTTACAATTATAACAGAAGTAACTGAGGAAATCCTACACAGATTACAAATATCATTGATATTTGTATGACGTGATGGATCAGTTTAAAAGGAAATGATAAGCTGGCAGAGTAAATGGGCGTAGAATTTGGCCAGTTTTCAATTTTCCTCTTGAGAAACTTGGCACGATTTTAGAAGTCGCTCAGGTTCCGTGATTTGAGGAACTAAGCAAAAACATGTTACATTTGGTGAATTTGGAAGAATAGGTGTTATGTGTAAATATGTCCTCTCAATCAATCTCCTTCCTTTTGCTCGAATATTGACAATCGTTAATTAAATTTCTATGAAAATTTGTTCATTTCCGCAACACTTTTTAAATCCTCTCCAAAATTTTCTATTAAATTCAAGATTGATTCAATTAATCTTTTATGTTAATTGAAACCGAATCTACATTTTCCCTCAAATTTCTGGAAAAGCTTTCTTCTTTAGCCATCCTTTAGGAAATTTAATTAAATGCAAAAGTAAGAAATTCGTGGAATTTCTAAAGGGGAAATCTCAAAGATTTCGAAATAAACTCTAATTGCACACAAGTTTCTATAGTCGAGCGATCATAAGCATTAAACGAGTACCTCCATTTGAAATTCGAACAACAAAGAACGAAGAGAATGCGCAGTAGCTTGGACAGCCGAGATAGGAGTGTATCGTATAATCCATGGATTACCTGATCCAGGATTAAGGTTACGATGGCGACAGTAATTAATGTCTCGACTCTAAGGTACACAGAGCGTAGCAACATGCCATGCGTCTAAATTCACTGATCACGTTAGAAACCGATAGAATGCGATGAAACGTGTATCCGTTTTACAATAATCATTCGACGTGACTTTGGTGTATTAAAATTCAGACACGTGCAAATGACCTTTCAGTTTACGAAATCAATTTTTCCTGAATTGAATACCTTGGAGGAGATTTTATTTTAAATTTTCAAGCTTTTACGATGATGTGCAGTACTGTAATGTGTGAAAATATATAGATTCTATTAAAATTCAACTTTGCCTAAAAACTAACCTTTATTATATCAATAAAAGGAGAATGTTTCTCTTGAAAAAAGTACACTTTCCTTTCGAGTCGTAGCACGTCAACGCAACATTATTCTATTCGACAATAGAAACTTGATGAATATAATAATCACGTTTAATCTAATATTTTATCATTTCAACGATAATTAATTTTTCCAAGTAAAGGTTGGAAAGTTCAACCGTCTGTGATATAATTAATTGCATAGCTAAAGATGAGGCTCAACATGAAATGCAAAGAGAGAAAGATCAGCACAGAAGAGCTGGCTCGAGTGTTCCACGTTGAGAATCCTTCAAGTGGTCTTGATTAAAGCACCGTTACTATAAGAAACGTTCTTTTTTCCCACTTCTCAAGGCATGCCAAAACATGAATGCTACATATATTCATCCAATATTAAATTTGTAATTCTAGGGACTTTTATTTATATCGTTGAATTTTACTCCACATTTGAAAAAAAAGGTTTATATGTTCGAGAAGACGAAATAAAACTTTCTTTGTGTCTAGCGAACTAGAATTATGAAAGTGAATTAAATAAGTAAAGATAAAGATAAATGAACTAGGATTCAAGAGGATTAAGGATTTCAGGTTTTTGTTAAAAATATTAGCTCGGATACGTCTAGATTATCTCATCTCTATATTTTTCAGAGGATGATTGCAAGGGCTATCTAATTTTATTTTGCAATTTCTCACTACCGAGCAACATCCTGTTGGAGGGATGATCATTTTTCAGAAACTAATCTAACAGTAATAGAACATTTAATCGATCTAAATCCAAATAAGGGACAAGTGGTGTTAAAGAAAGTTAAGATATTAAAAAATAAGAACCGAAATAAAGAATTGATGAAATTGAAATGAAACATAGAGCATAGAGATATATTCGAAATCAATTCAAAGTCAGATTTGAGCTTTCATGTCCGCGCTTTCCTAAAACAAAGTCGACGCGTGGCTGAATAGCCAGATTAACGTCACTATTTCCCTTCTAAGCCGTAGTGAAATGCCAGTTGCTTCTGAATTTCATTAGAAGCTCGAGAAAATGAAGTAAATTATTACGAACACGTGGCAAGTCTTTAACGACTGCAACGCCAGAAGAAAATATACTCTAATTAAAATTTCAAAAATTAAACGAGTAACTCTGGTGAGAAGTTGTCGGTGACTGCAATTTAATAATTCACAAAACAAATTATAATTTCCACATAGGAAATGAAATAGAAGGAAAAGGTAATCTCAAGAATTAACAACTGTACGAGATGGGAAAGGAAAAAATTTTCCAGCAAAAAATTATATTTTACCTTCAACGAAAAGAATACTCTTTTTCAAATCACGATATTCGAATTTCACTGATACGCTCGTACAATTGGTGGAAATGGTGGAAAAAATCTAGAAACAAGTTCGCATGGTACAGGAAATTGATTTGCGAGACTGAAAGATTCTAAAAGAAAGTCGTTAACAGCGGAAATGCGTTTCCACCTAACCGGGTAACATTCCCTCCCACTTTCTACTCCTTTGACGCGTTCGCATCGCGATAATGTTGACTTCTCTTCTTATATTTATAACGTCCTAACACGTTCTCGTTTTTACACCTCGATTTCTCTTAATTATTATAACGTCCTTCGTGTTAATAATATACTGTTTCGATATTCGTTATTCTGCTCATTAATTTTTAGCTTATAACTACAGAAACTGATAAACGTGTACTTAATTACTTTCAGTGCACAAAACCTCCTCTATCATTCAATTTGTTTACTAGTCTTGCGAAGGTTACGGTTAAATATGGGAAAAAATATGTAATTTTTGTATGTTGATACAGAAGGAATTTTACAATTCACTTATAATTTACGGAAAATAAATCACAATCTAATTAAAATAGGTAATCATATACAGAAGACAGTCAACAATTATGGATTAAAGCAGTTTCTACATAGAACGTTCCGTCTGTGTAATGAAATTATTCGCTCAATCCCGCAGCAAAGCGGTTCTGGTCGATTTACCAGCTGCGTGATAGCATCCTCATCGAAAGTAAGTTGTTGCTCGTTCCACTAAAAAACTTTTTTCACGTGCATTTTACAGTGCTCGATTAATTTTGACGATGATTTAAATAATTACTTTCGTATAAAAAGGGGACAAAAAGTAATTATTATAATTAAAGACTATTATTTTAGTTACTTCCATTTTACATTTAAAACGAATCCAATATTCTTGATAAAAATAATATTCTTAATAAAAATAATATTGTAGTATATAGTACTTTTTGACATTAGCTATTTATATAAAAAGTTATTATCAGATTTTTTAATATTCGTCCATTTTTGTGGATACGAATAAGTAAATTGATTGATCAATGAATATAAAGAACAGATTTCCCTGAAAATTTTCTAACTGTTCAGTTTTCAAGTAAATGAATCTTCATTGCAACAAATAAATTGCTCTTTGTCATCTGCTGACCTACCAGTTAAACCGATCTACAAACACTTACTTAACGTGTTATGAAAGCTTCCGTGACACTTTAGACATACTATTCAAATAATCATACAAGTCATAACCTGAACGTATTAAATTACGCAGTGATGGAATGTAATGATAAATTATGAAATTGAATAATTCTCTCATGCATGCAAAATACATACGGAGTAAACCGTGTAATCGATATGTTCAACTAAACCAGTAGCCTTTTACGAAATTCACCTTATTCTAACGTTTAATAATATTAATCTATAATCGAATATATAATGTGTCGTTTAAAAAATATTTCAACTACGTTAAAGATTGCAACTTGCAATAACATTTAGAAATTTATTTATCTCGCTAAAAATATTAAGGCCTTCGTTGATTTTTTAATTAAAAGACAAACTCTGATTGAAATGCAATTGCAGTTTCAGCGAGTATACGAGTTTCGCATGTCGGACCATGCATTTTCGAACACGCTCGAAAATTCTAGCAGAACGTTAAATGATTAGAAACAAACCGCTACGCGGTTGCGAAAGTCTCTTGGATTCAGCCAGTCTTTGGCAAACTTGAAATACCAGCAAACCAAAGAAATCCATAGGATTGAATTGCAATGAGTGCAACACGAACAGTTCGTTTCAATGCTTTCATTGGCACCAAATCCTAAAAGACTCGGAGACGAAACATCTGTAAATTTACGTTTGAATGCAATACCTTCAATATCCGCGCGTTTCGATATTTAAAATGAACTAAAATTAACATTGCTTTAGAAGAATGACAGTTATTTATAATACAATAATATCCTTAGATAATAGCAATAAAAAAAACAATTCTGAACCACTCAAGGAAATTGCTACTTTGCTATAGCAATATTTATACCACGATATAATAAAGTAAGTAAAATAATTTTCTGGATTCACATTAAATCTCATTGTAAGAACGCAAGAACAGCTTCCATCGCACATTTAACATTAATCATCTAAAGTCAACGTTTCTCAATTATTCGACGAGCGGGCTTCTTATAGCTTGCGATCAAACACTTCAGCTTTGCACAGTATTAACGAGTAATAACCGACCAGAGGCATAATTGCAGAACAAACGGTGGCCACATGAGCAACGAATAACGAACGATGTAACGTGATCGATTCTGAAAGAATTAATGAAACCTATCGTCCGGCGGACGCGCTAATTAAAAGATGGATATCCTCTCCATATTTATTAGCGGTTCGACCCGATACAAAGCGGACAACTCGTGCAACAACTGCACCACCGCCCAAGGTTCCGGCTTTAAATGGACGACGATCGTTCAAGGGAGGGCAATTAATAAGTAAATAAAACGCGGAAATGATACTTTTTGTCTCTGTATTCATACCTTCATGTTTCCGCCCATGTTCCTGATTTGCCTCTATAACTCTATCTATAGTTAAAGCAGATAGATTCAACGACTTTGTTTTCTTAACCTTCTCGATCATACAATAGTCGTATATTTAAAATCACGGAACAGAACATTATTTTCATTAGAAACTAATCAAGGTGTTAAATTAGGAGTGAGTTTTGTTCCAATTATAAATAAATTTCTTGCACATTTTTAAATATTAAAATACTTATATAAATCGCTTATTTCTCATTTAACAAGCAAATAAAATTACAGATAAATATTCATAACCGTTAAATAATTTCGTGTAAGGTCAGCAGGTGTTTTAATATGTACTTGTAAATGGAGGTATACATCTGACATGTATTGAACAGGAATGATATTCATAATGTAAGCATAAAATTTAACATATGCTATACTAAAATATTTCAAGTTATTAGAGTATTGCGTTACTTTCGTTTAGAGTCGATAATCTATCGACAAACTAAGACTCAACAGATACATTGCAGACCATTTTATGATCGTAAAACTTTGAAGTCTACGATAACAGTACCATATTGCCCCGCCATAGTCCACATTACTGATGCTTTTGACCCCAAAATCGAAGAAACTATTCAAAATCACTTAAAGGGCGTAGCATTGCAAATTTTATGTCCATGGATTCGTACAAATCACCTCATATTTCGACACCATTGAACCTTGAAACCTATATAATACATTAAAGTTCGGAAAGGTTGTAGTACATTAAATTTCATGACCACAAACATCGACAATCTGCTCTAGATTATGCCAAAAACACATGACCTCGATGTCTGTAGTTCTGAAATGCTAACACTTGTATCAGACATACGATAAATTATAGGACCATCATATCCCAGTATGGAAATATAGGGAACATTGGGCAACAGAACCATCTGTATATCAAAAGACAAAAACTGTTCGATCATACATTATCGTAAAGAAATACAAACCGAACCATCCAGAAACTGAGAAGTGTTAATCAAACCATTCTCTGGCATAAAAACTTCAACTGAGCAAGCTTTCAGAACTTAAAAGCTCTTCTCAGACCATCCTCGGATCAAGAAACCCCAACTGGACCATTCTAAAACCGAAAAACCAAAATCTTCTCTAGACTGAGGAATCCTAGCCAGATAATCCTAGGACTGAAAAGATTCATAGATTCAGTCGTAGATTGAGTCGTAGAACTTAATGCTTAGTGTCTACATATTTAGCGACTTTTTCATAAACGTAATTTGATTCTGATAGTCTCCTTCTTTTTCAAAACTAATTTTTAATTAATTACTTTTACTTGTACTAACAGCTATGAAAATATTTATAAATAAATTAATATATAAATTTGACGAGGCAAACGTACTCAGAATGCATATCATACGCAAAAATATAGATATAAAATATCCAAAGTAAAATACTTGCTGTGACATCTAATAGGTGAAATGAAGATTCGTGTAGCAACTTTTCGTTACCGCTCTGTATGAAAATACACATTAAATCGTGGAGTTAGCATTAGATACATCGGATGCATAGACCAGATAGAATAAGTTGAAAATATCCTTGAGTAGGCTTTGCAAAGAGGATATCGAGGAAGCCTTGGCCCGTGAAATATAAAGCGGAAATTCTTCTCACTCGGAAAAATAGAACAGGCTGCGTCGAGATACTGCTGAGAATGTAGTTTCGCGCGTCGTAACGATAATGTCAAGCGCGAAAAAAGGAAGAAATTCGTAGATAGGATCCTCGGACTGCTTCTTGATAACGTTGAGAAAATACTCAACCAACGATTAATGTAACAACTCAAACGTTTATTTAAGCGCGAAGCGCTGTATGAATAAAATATAGCTAGTTATAATTATAATCATCGTGGCTGCAGAACGATATATCGTGTTAATGGAAAACCAGATAAAAAGAAATGGTGAAAATTTTCTGTCAGCTGAACTCGCTGAAAATAACGTCGTATGTACAGCAAGCACGACCACTGCAGGATAAATCCGGAAATACGTCTTACTTGGGAGGACACAATAATAAAAGAAAACCGCTGGAATTTCCAATGGAATGCAACTAGCAAGCAGAGAATAGAAATACAACTAGAAAAGAGAGGAAAACGTTGAATAGAGAATTCGCAACGAAAGAATCGTTGAGAAATTTATAGGAGAAACATACGGGACAATTAGAGAAACCTTATTACTTTATTTTATGTGTGGTAATATATTGCTTTGAAACATAATAAACGTTGCTATGCTCGAAGAAACTTTCAAGGATAACATTTTTAAGAAATGCTGTAGAACTCTTTAACGATGAGTAAAAATTTTAATGATAAAAGGGAACAACCCTTTAGCATTATGAAGCTTACTTAATAAGAAAAGAACAATTTTTAAGCGATAATAATTTTAGTGATTCTGCAGTACATAAAAGAAAGTTCTAATTAGAGAAGAACCCTGCCTCTTTCTATAGTGCCACATTCTTTAACATGAATTTAGTGAGATCACAAATATCATTGTGTTCAGAAGACAAAATTGTAATAGCTGTCTTAGGTATTCCTATTACATTCTTCGAATTTTTGTGCTCCGATCTCCTGTTCGAAGACTTTCAACGTCCCTAAGAGATATTTCTTAACAATTCTTTAATATTTTACTCAAACTTATGACATTTTTTAACGACAGAATATTACAATACGATAAAAAATAATTTAAATGGCATTAAATTAATATAATTGGCCTTTCCCCGGAATCCAAATTAATTTTTGTCGAAAAGAGTATGATATAAGAAAGAAATTAATATAAAATAATGGTAGATTCGTGGTTCGATCATTCTAAAACTAAAAGAAAATAACTAAAAAAAAAGGTTGTTGATTCTGAATCAGACTTTTATTTCCATAGCGTGTATTTTACATATTTACCTTCCACCTTATGTAAGCTAGGGATCTTCGCGATATAGGATTGCGTACATTTCGAAATACCGTTAAGCATACAAAATTATTTACAGGATATGCAAATACTACAGATGGAACTATTTTCCACACGACTGACCAAATAATGTAGATGCCTTTGATCCGTAGCGAAATCGATTTTTTACCAAGTTTTATCCGCTTTACTACGGTTGCATTAAGTCTCTGAATATTTTCTCTCCTGTCGAAATAAATCCATAGCTTCGTACATATATTTATTTAGTAATTCGTTATAAAAGTAATAAAGCATATAAAGTATAAACGTATAAGTGAAAAATTACACGAATTCGTCGAACACAAATTTCTAAAATAGAAAATGTTCTATTTTGAAATTTCAACCAGCCATAGGGAACGACTATTTAAATACTATTTAAATGATTAACATGCAGCTTCATCATACTGAGATGTAATCTACGTATGATAAAAGAAGATAATTGACTAGTATTCAGTAATGCGTAGATTGCTACATATATCCATCATATATAACAAAACCATTAATTATCCCATATATCAGACATCATATAGCAATAAATCATACAAAATGTTAGTATCTCTTTTTAGAATAAATAATATATCAAAAACATGAGTAAATTACTTATTTGTGATTTTTGTCGGAGAAATTATTTATCTTCTTCACTTGTCATTTTAATTTCAAATAAAAAGTGCCGAAATATTATCTTCCTATTTTATTACATAATATACTATCGGATAGTACGACAATCCATCTTTGATGCATCCCTTCTTATTCGACATTATTTCATTGTTTCATTACATAAATCCTGCAAACGCCAACCTCCACTCTCGAACAGTGCAAATAAAGTTCTTCCACGTTCCCACAATTCATTCTCATGCAACAGTTTCAAGGAAGTTCGTGGTAAGTAGGTACGTTAAAGTGAACACTCGTTTAGAAACGCATTATACAGAGTTCCGATGAAAAATAAGGAAGCTATGAAGAGAAAGAGAGAGATTTCATCGCGATCGGTGCAAGTTTCGCAATTTCGAAATCGATTTGAACCGTGAGCACGTACAACTGCAGTAACACCGAATGGAAAGCGGTTTGGAGATTAGAAGAAAAAAGTGGAACACGATATTTCGATATTAAACGAGAAACGGGATGTGAGCAGAAATGAAAAGACTATAGCTGCCTGTGCAAGTGAAGCAAAGGGACGTGGATACAATACCAGTTGTGCATTTGCTAGTGACTAATGGGGAAAGTAAACATTCGACACGCATAGAGTGCTGCTGTCGATAGATATTTACAGCGACAACATTTTGCGACATGCATATGTACCTAACTACAACTCTGATATAATATCGTGCTGCGCCATGTTTATAATTTTATGTGTATATGCCTGTAATGTGTTACTAATCGAAAAAAGAAATGTGTTTTGAACTTTTCAATTTCCTGCGCTGGAAGACGATAAACTGTTAAAAGTATACAGAATGTTATTGTGTGAATATGAATGTGGTAGATGTGCTTTAAGATGTGCAAAAGAAAGTTTACAGGATAAGCAATAAGAAAAACACCAAAGTTTTAAGGAAAAGAGTTATAATTGATGAGAAGATTGTTATTGGCATGGTAAACAAATGTTCAGTACAACAAAGTAACTATCAATGTAATGTAGTTATTATATACAAGTATGAATTTCAAGCTTTCTTTTGTCCACCGCTGTATAAGTTCAGCAATCTTTAACGCGGTTACGTGTGGATGGAGTAATGAAAATATTGCAATTGTAAATTACAAATTACAATTATAATTACTTGTAATTTTTATAATATACACCAGTAGTCAGAAATATCCAGGCATCCGATTGTTTTTTACAAGATGTAATTTAGTTAGAAATTTGCAGATAAAAAGACTTATATCGCACATTTCTAGAATTCGTTTCCGTTCGCTACATGCAACTTTTTTAAGATATACAAAAAAAAATGAGGGACAATTCTAAACGGACACCATATGGCCCTGAAGGAACCTTATCTTTCCCATATATCTCAAATTACTGTTTTAGTTCTCGAAACGTGTAATCTTTAACACCTGACCGATTTTATGACCTCAATATATCTCTTCCACCGATATCATATATAATGTATTTTAATGTTTAGCATACAGATTGTACTACTAAAGTTCAACTTTAGTTTCCTTAACTTAACCACAATTCCCTTGAATCAAAGATATGCTAGTAGTCATGTTACTGAATCCTAGAAACTATACAAAAAATAAACATAGAAACATTTCAAATAATTAAAGTTGATTAATTTTCCAATGTTATTTTTTTCTACTTGTATATAATAACATTTATTGGCATATAAATTTTACTAAAATTAATAACTTAGTTATATTTATTCCATAATTCTTTAACTTCATATTCATGAGAAATATAAATAAGCAACAGCAAACGTCACTACCATTTACAGACGCAAAGTTTCAAGTTTGAGTAAAGTTCAAATTAAGTTTGTGCTCTGAAGAAATTAACCACCTTATCTTTGAAGATTAACCACTCCTTAACAGATCTTTAAATAAACGAAGTAAGTATTTACGTAAGTCGAAATATGTTCTGCTGAAAAACACATTTTAACGTCTAAATCGTTATTCATTTCGCCTTTAAAATGAAATATATTTTTTTCCTGACGAAAATCCCTAGTAAGTCTGTTGCGTCGCAAACCGACACGGAAACGTCGTTTTTAACCAGAGAATCTGCGTTGTTCTCCCAGTTATTTCATAAAAATAACGAAATACTGTTTCCTCATACTTAAAGCGCATTAAATTCACGTTCAACGATATAACATTGCGTTTCAAACGCACAACCCTGGAAACCGTTGCATTCCATAGCAAAAATAAGTAAAACCAGCAACGGACAAACAAACGAAACAGCGAGGAGCATCGAGCGGGTAAGTAAAAACGCGAGATTACGAGAATTCAAATAGAAAAAAGTTATTTTTTCCTCGGTACCCCTGTAAATCGAGATAAGTGATATTTAAAGAGGAAAGCGTGCCGCCAATGAGGGAAATAGCCAGCGAAATATATTCGGACACAGTTGCGCTTAAATATTTCTCCTCCGAATGGACGACAGACCAGGGAACGTTCTTCCATATTCCCGAACATAATTCTAACAAATCGAATATACGATGTTGTTCCTATATTATGAAATAGAGTAAGGGAACAGACTTGGATAAAAATGATAATATTCTCCCATAACTATACTAAGCATTTCTATGCATTCATAGGAAATTTGAATACATAAGAATATACAGAATATACATAATATACAGACATATATAAAATATTTGAAGTACAATACCATTCACAATATTTAATAAATAAAACATTTTTCTATTTAAATTTAAATTCCATTTTGCAGATTGTATGTACAAAAATACAAATTTTCATAATTATTCACAGTACACTGATAACTTTAGACCCTATCCCATTTTAGAATGTTTCCAAAGAACGTTTACCGAATCGTGAATCCTTTATTCGATTATCGTTTTGCGAGTCACATCTAAAAAGAAAGGAAACCAAGTTGAACCATTGAATATCTTTGATGAATAGAAAATCTCACATAAGTGAACTTCACGAGAAATTAGTGCAGAAAAATTCTTTGTATCGTGTGATTACATGATAATATAATATAAACAAAAATCTGAGCAGAAAAATGTTTCTAAGCAGAAAAAAATTACGATTTCAAACGAAGAACGAAACAGCCACTTTAATTTCATCCGATGTCTTTCATTCTTTCAGTCAGATAATCCCTCATTGCTCATAAAATCTCGTTAATCCACGTCTCACAGGAAAAATCTCTTCCTTTTAACCGTTTGTTTCGTACTAGCTTTCTTTTGACGTAGTTATTGAATTATTCAGATACTCAATTCTTACAAACTTTGAAAATAATATGCCACTGATATATAACGGATAAGACAAGAACATTGTACAGAATATTTGAAAGAATATTCTTAATAATATTTTTAAACGCTTCTTACGATTCGTGATTTTTATTGCTTAATTAGATATTCAGAAATCTGAAGAGCTGGAAAGTGTAGGTAAAGAAGACAACAAATTACATTTTTCATTTTTTATACGGGAATTTTAAACCTACATTGTCAATTAACCCCATGTTACACAAATTGTTTCTTTATTTAACTTTAAAGATATCGCTCGCTATGATATTAAAATATCGTTTGTCTTAATAATTACGTCTTTTTACAGAATTCTCTCAACTAAATTTTTGCACCTAGCGGATTTTTCTGGTTTTTAATGACATATTTTATATTTAAAAAATTAAATTAAATGAAGGACACTGCAATAAAAAAACTGAGCAACAATACACTTATCACGTTTTACCCTATGTTCTTTGTTTATTTAAAGTACGAGGCTTCCTTGGCCCAAAATAATTACTTTGTATAAAAATTAATTTCGCTTTTAAAAAATTGCTCACGAAATAAATGTTAAAAATAATTTCCTATAAGCAAAAAAAGCATTCTTACTTACTACTTTCGTCTGATCGATAGCATTGATACTAACTGCAAGAACTAAAGATCGTTAAAACTTCAAGGATCAAGTTCGTCTGTATAAAATGTAAAGAACAATTAACGAATTGCCCGCTTTCAAAGGCCATGAAACCGTCGCGTGTGTTTTGCTGTACTGGCGATATAATTGATAGAGGAACATTACCATGATATTTCCATTTGTTTTAAAGCTCTCGTGTACAGAGAAAGGGTTCAAGCCGCGTTATTCACGTTTTTCGCTTGATTAAACCGCTCATCTAAATTCAAACTATTTCACAGCGCTCTAGCTATATATACGCATATACCCTACTCTTCACATCTCCTAACGAGGTATTGACCTCGACACTTATCACTTTCGAAGTTGCCATTGGGAATCATCCCGAGCACATATTCGCGTCAAGTAAAAGATTATCATAGAAATATAATCAACTCTGTTGGTATGACACACACACACATACACATAGATGCGACACTATTTTGACGCGTATCGGCACGAAAAAGTCATTTAAAAAGTTTTCCTTCTACACAACGACTCTAACAGATCAACATTTTCACGACACGCGATACGTCCATTCATCGATAACTACAAGAGTTCGATATATATCAATTTACTTTTTACCTTTGTAATTAACACAATTTTATGCCCATTTTACATCTATCTTTAAGTCTTTCGAGGACATAACTTATATTTTTGGCAAAGAGGATAAATTTTAATATAAATGTATGTATTAATAAAACAATGTTTACATCCATTCTTAACCCTTCCGAAGGCACAACTTATATTTTGGTTAAAAAGGAACAAACTTCATTATAGATGTATATTAAATAGACCACATATTTATTTTAACAGAACTGATTAATTTTTTTGGTATTATCCTCTAAAATAAAAACAGTCATGACTGTGTTTCTCACCTCCATATTGGATCTATTTTTCTATATTAACATATAAAACTAGAAAGAATAAAAAATCTACGTATACATGATAGCAAGCTCTAGAAATAAGAATATATTTTCGTTAAACGGTGATTTCCAGCGCCTATGGAAGGGTTAAAGACTAAACGGTAACCGCGATGTACGTAAAACATTAAGGTTAAGAATAGTAAAATTCGCATACTTGTATCGAAGCACAGCAAGCACAAGAATGTCAGTTTCCATCGGATTTCTTTACATCTCGATCAACCGTCGATCCTTGCATGATCATCTTCTCTCGAAATTTCGTCGAGTATCACCAGAACTGCATTCACATCACTCCAATGTAATTACCGTTTCAACGACACTGCATCTAACTGCCCGGGAGACTACTGCCGTCGAACTTGAGATCGAAAGCAAAACAGGTGCGTCGACCTTTATCCCTCTCACGCTCGTCCTATTACCCTCACTTCGTTGCACTTACACTGACAGCAGAGAGAGGTTAAGAAAGAGAAAGAGAATGAGAACGTCGAATTCCGCGCGTCTTTCATTCCACCGGCTTCTCCGTCGACATTTAGATAAAGAAACGTAGGAAGGAAAACACTTTTTTCCTAGTCCAGCTTTTCTTCGTAAATTCTCAATGTCGAAACTTTTTACGTTTGTTCTTCACTTCTCAACTGACACATATAAATATTTCTTGTAGACAAGAAATTAGTAACTTTTCTTACGTTAATATTCTCTGTTAAACTGTCCCAATATCGAACTATAATAATTTTCGTAATATCCTCCGATACTCCAAACAAACACTGAGACAAGAAATTACACTTTTTCTAGATTATTATTTCACGATTCTCTGTTACATCGTTTCAATACCGAACTATTTGATAATTCATCCTCCGATACACCAAACAGTCATTGCACTATGCAACAATTCAGTCGTACCATCACCTGTTCGATATTGAAATCGATAGTCATCGATAACACAATTATTGAAATCGATAATACACAGTAGATCGAATTAACAAATCACTTTCAACCGTCACTATTTTCTTTCTTTGTTACGATAAAAAGAAGCATAAAGTATATCAATAATAATCCAATCTTCTTCCACGATAGTCTACAGAAGGAAAAAATCCGCACTGCAAGTTTATACGGACCGGACGGTCTGTTTGGATTTCGTCCTGTTGCTTCAACTTCCCTAGCTACCACGGGGAAGCTAGAGGGGGAACGAGTGTATTCGCGGGCTAACGGAGCGTCACGATACCGACCGGTCGGTTTGACGTCCGTCGTACGACTAAACCGGGTTCTTGCCGTTGACCTGGACCCGCCTTGCGGCGCTTGCGCCGCGCCGCCAAATTACTGCCCTATCCGGAAAACCATCCGGGGCATGACGCAACGTATCGTAACGCCCTACGCCGTTGTTTTCCCGTCCGCGTGCGTCTGTTCGACGAACGCATTTTTCGCGCCACGCACACGCCACGAATCTAACCAAACTTTTCGAACATTTCGCCGCGTCGATTTCAATCGTTCGGAAAGGAAATAAAAAAGTCGCGAAATCCAGAAAATGCTTGATTTGTACGTACGTAAGTAACCTTTTCTGTATCGTCTGCGAACTTTCTGCGGTTCGTGTTTGATGTGCAAATTTATTGAATTCGGTTTGGAAGTTAGTGTTTACCTTCAGTTTGACGGTAAGTGAATACGAATGGGGCTCGAGTGAACGGATGCTATATATACATACGCGCCTTTTGATTGTATGAGAAGTTCGATAATGTCTGGAAATGTTTGGATAAAGGGTAAGTCACTTTGCAAATATAGGAGACTGATGAATTTTTGGAAACATTGTAATCGTATACCGTAAAATTTAGTTTTTTCTGGAAAGAGTGTAATGACCAGACTGTGGATTTTTGTGCATATTTGTATATCCATGAGGATGATTTAAAAAATAGAGGTAAGAACTATTAGATTGTTCGAAAAGTGTCTATCGTTTCATAAGGTGATAATAGATGAACAACACTTCTGTTTTATATTATTTTATCGAATTAGATATAATACATTTCGTTCTATTTCTATTATTCGTGCATAATTCAATAAGCTAATATAAAAAGAACATTATGCGTCTATTATTTCCTTATAAGACGAAAGAAACTTTTCGGATAACCTAAAATGTTTACTAAATTTTTACTTCCTAAATATTATAGCGAGTATTATGAATATAAATCTGGGTATTTTATATATTTTTGCATGTCACGCCGAGTCAAATGTACAAATATCCACAGTCTAGTAATAAATGACAAGAAAAACGTATCGAACAAAACTTGATATCCTCGAGTTTAAGGATAAGATGTTAGGAAAGTTATTTGGAAACTTTTGACTTCTTTTATGGATACTTTCAAAGGTGTTAGATCACACGACTTTATTGTGAAGCGCAATATTATCTTGAAATAATATTACTAAAAAGTAACTGGTATCGTTTTTCTCAGAAATTATATAAAATAACTGCATATATTTTCAGTCTTACATTATTTACGTTATGTTATTTGAAATTTTATGAAATTTTTAATGAAAAATGAATTTAAAGTGAGACGTATCTTTAATTTCTTATTTCCATGATAGAAAAGAGTAAATGTTACGATCTGTACCTAGCAAAACACCAATTAAAAAGAATTGTTTTTTTAGTACATAAAAACAGAGCTTTCGACTCTTCCACATCGATCGTATGCTTCCTTGATGTGCCGTTGACGCTCTCTTATGTTTTTATAGCGGAAGTGAATTTTCGGGATAATAATATAAGAGAGCAGAAGAGAAGATAATGGATTTTGAGGACTAACGGTCAACCTGGTAAAGAAATGTTTTAGTGAAAAAAAGAAATAAAAACATAGAAGCACAGAGCTAGAAGATTAAATTACTCGATATACAATAGGGTTCTTTTCTACAGAAAATAGTACAAAATTTTATCGTAAGTATACTATGTAGGTATCTTTTTCAAAGGAAATTTTAGATTATATATGTTTTGCATAAAAATTTATAAATATTTTACATTTTAAGCAAATGTTTACCTTTTCGATATGTTACAGGAGTTAGTGAAATTTCAGAAAGCTTTATACAATATGTACATAAGGGATTCACAAAAATTTTTTATGGTAAGTACTTAAAGACCTTCGTGAATTACTATACATTCCTCTGAATATATACTCTTCCGTCTATTTTTTATACGAATTATAAATCACAGAAAATAATATCGAGAAAACAGAAAGAGAACTTGAAATAGTATACCATCGAACTTATGGCTGTCTAAGGTTCCAGTCAAGGTTCTACACGATAATGCTTTCGAGTAAACGCCTAGGCGGAGCATAAAATGTCGTTATGGAGTGAGAATTTAGTAAAGTCACTCGAATACCAATAGGAATTTGAGAAACTTTCCATTACATCAGAAATAGGAAAGGTTCCATATCCTTTTTCGTCGTTTAATGCGCACATCAGAAAAAATTACAGAAAAAGAAGAAGAAAAAAGGGCAACAAAGGAGTCATTTTACTACAAAGAGAGTTCAGACTTTATCTTTTGTGATGAAGTTTATGAGAGTAACTGTGAGAAGCAAACGATGTTGCTTTGATCTTATTTAGGCCATGTTGGAGATACGAAACAAACTAGAAGACAAATCTAAATCAGAGGTTGACTGATGAAAGTTTACTTCGAATGCGACGAACGTATTTGACTTTAGATTACTATTAACAGACTGATTCACGAGTATCTGATGGGGTTAAAGGATAAGAAGATTTAATATGGAGAAAGTTGTACCAAGGAACGAGTCAAGAACAAATTCCCGTGATGCAACAAATCGTGACTGGACTAACCGAAGGAACGTTTCAAATTTTCGGAGAAGTTCGATCCCTTGCCACGTGCAAATTGCATATACGAGTAATGACGCGAATTTATATAAATGAGAAAATGCAAATATTGGACAGTGAAAGATACCTCAACCGCTACGTGGAGTTTTCTCTTTAATTCTTAACACTTCCAAAAGCAAGTCTTTTCAAAAACAGTATATTATCTTAACCACAATATAGAAGAATTTATTTTTGCAAAAAATAATATACTTTTCATTTAAATTTTAATTTAGTATTTAGAAATACAGAAATCTGCGATTTATAAATATTCATTTTTCAACATTTCGCTTCAATATATTGAAATTTTAAACATATACGTATTCAAGCCTTTATTAAATTATTCAAATATTAAATATTTGACTTATAAACATATTACATTATACATACTTCGACATCATTTATAATAATTGTACTAGATTAATTTTATTTTATAAGGTTCGTAAAAGGCCCATGCAATATAAAATATCCTGCTACCTACAAAAAGCGAAATATCAAAGGGAAGATAATTAATTTTGCTACCCCACCACTATTGGTATAAAAAGAAGAGGAATCTCAGATAATTAAAATTGTTTCACACTTCATGCCACACCGTTTTTTTCCTCTTTCTGATTTTTTTTTTTTTTTAAATACAAAATAAGTTAGACAGAGGTACCGTTCTAATCTTCTGACAAGTAATTCGAAGTCATTGAAAATCCGCAAATTGCCTTACATCGCTATGCGTCTCGTGCCTCTAGTAGCAAACGATCCGACCAGAAATTAGCCTTTAAATTGTCGGCAACAAATTCGGGCGTACCGTAAGCGTAAAAGCGAGTCATAGACATGGTAGTTGGCTTTTCTGAAGCGCTTGTAGTTTAAACGAATAGGCCGGAGGGTGGCTCAAGTAATTTCAGCGTGAAAGTACTTCCCCACCATAAAGAAGGAGACGAGGGTGTCGCATTTCAAAGAACGTCATTTTGCGACGGAGAATCGCTTCGCAAACCTTCCGAAAAATCTCGTAAGGCAGGTCAGGTCTTTTCGAAGCGAACACTTTTTAAATGTCCACTCTTGTGGAGCTTTTAACGCTTTGTAACATGATTAAATAAATCGTTGACTATGTGATAATCGACACGTTCGTGAATGTATACGTTTTTCATCGCAATTTTTGTTAGATAAGTAATTTGATAAAAGTGTATAAGCGAATAATAGGGTAGAGAATAATGTTAGTTTATATGAAAATCTAAGGGTTTGTGACTTTTACTGCAAGTTTAAACTTGTTGATATTGTACAGCATCAAACAAAAAATGGGCTATTCGAAAACCTCGCAATAAAAAACATCGTATCAAAATCACGAAGCTTCATGCACACGGTGAACGCTGTTCTTTTTAACAAACTTCCGATCGATCATAATTTAAAGTAAAACTCTGGCAATTTTTAGGGATGATTTAACCGAAATTCTAAGCGACAAGTGTTGGACTCATCCTGTTTGTATCGTGACTATTGTTTATGACTCAGTTTCTCTTTCCATTCGTTTGTCTGTCTGTCTCTTTCTTTCTCTGTCGTCTATACATTCTCAATGTGCTAGTTAAAACCAGCTATTATCATAAGACAGAAGACCATCGTGGGCTTCATACCACTATGATTAATCCGATCTCATGAGCTCGCGTACACGCGTTTTATCGAACGAAGAGCACTCTGCCCTAGTACTAATAATGTCAGATGCAACGAGACACTCCGTGAAGTGCATCGATATGCTGGCGATCGTGACGTTTCGACGTAATGTCCCGCAGAATATGTATATGGAGTATAATTCAGAACCAAAGTCGACGAATGGATCCAATCGATGATTTAAGGTTAATATGTGAAGTGCTTGCGTTGAAAATGCAATTAAAATGCTTTAGAAATATAAACGTTTATTTGAAAGGATCATACATGACATAAATGTCATTTATTTTTAATTATTTCTGTGCGTCTCTTGTTCGTATGATTATTCTTTTTACTAGCAATGGTTTTGGCTTAATTCTTTTAGTTGTTTTATTTGGTGAAAGAAATATGTCTCTTTGGCAAGTGCAATGAAGACTAAGAGGAGGAAAATTGTTTGCCATTACTGTTCAACTCAGGGTAGATCTCTTGGATGATTTAAATGATTTTGTATTTATTGCATAGTCTTTACAATATTTACTAGGTGAACAATTTTCTCTTTAATTGTAAGTTCCATTTTCTTAATTGTATTCATAGAAATATGAATTTGCTCAAGTATCCATAGTTTAGTTATTACTAATGAATGAGTTGAATGGAAGAAACATACAATAGCTTAAATTGTGATGAAAAGGAAAGTTCCACCGTGCATGAAACAAATGAAATTAATATAATCATGCTCGACCGAGCTCTTAAAAAGAGTTCCTCTGCAATCAGAACAGATTTTCACATCAAAATCATAAACGCCGATCAAGCGTATTGTAATTCTTCGTCTCTTTAACATTTATAATAAGATTTATAAACAAAGTATTAAATACATTAATGTCTCAATAACCTTCCTGCCTGCTTCTTATGTAAAATACATTACATCAAATTGGTTCTTGTGGCATTTAACACGAAGTAAATAAGATACAACGCGAAGTAAATAAGATGCAATGCGAAGTAAACAAGATGGAACACGAAGTAAACAACTTCCAGACAATTTTCCTTCTATTAAAAAGTAGGAAAAACGAATTTAAGTGATTGAGAGAGAGAGAGAGAGAGAGAGAGAGAGAGAGAGATATTACCTCATGTTACATACCTCACTATGTTACATAGCAAATAAACTTCATGGTCTTTTTGTCTGTGTGAAGTGAGAAAATAATATATGTTCACATTTTGTGCAAAATTACATTAAGCATAACTCTCTGACTAATATTTATAGTATTATCAAAGTTTCAATTTATTCATAATAAATGTGTGCTGATTACGTTTTCCTTCGTGTACAATTTCTTCATATGACAAATGCACAAATTTACTTATTTATATGGTAGAGAGTATATCTTGTAATCTGAAAATTATATGAGTCAACTCATTGGTTTTATTTATTACTCATTATTTTTAAAAAATTAACAATCATGAATTCTTTTTTCCAGAAACAATTTGAAGAAAACTACAACCTAAACATCTGTCCAATCTTGCAAACCGATCTAATCTCAACTAATTAACGATTCACCAATTAAAATTCGCAAGTACCTAAAACAAACACATTATAACTAAAAATCGTAAACCAAGTCCTTAATTTAATGCTGACAAAACATAAATGTATTCAAGAATATGTAAGGAAACGAAGAAATCTAGATCTTAGACAATGTCAGTTGATCAGAAACACAATTTCATTAAGTATCCGTCTAGCTTAGCTAAAATTAATGCTAAAATATTCTGCTCAGTTAGACGTTGTTCGGCGTCCGTAACTTTGGATCCTCGGTCGCTGGAGGACGTCGTCTCGAAATTTCGTCAGGCGGCATCCAAACACTAGATAATCCTCCAGAACAGTACTAGTACTAGTATAGTAACAGTAACATTATATAATAATACTAGTTTGCATGAAAACCAAACTCTTGTATGAAATTATCAATAATATATAGAACAGGGTATCCTACAATCACAACAAAGTATATAAATCAATTATCAATTATATATTATCAAGTATAGGTAGATTGATCTAGTAACACAATTTATCAATAACCAAATGGACAAATTACGCAGAATGGAAAGAGCAGAAGACCAACGAAACGACAAGAAGAATAAAAAGGAGAGCAACAAAATCACCAATGTTTTTACTTCTACGGATAAATATATCCATCAAATAAATCTATCTTTGCCATTATACCAAACCTAAGGCTTAAAACAAACGACGTAACTATATATATATATATATATGTATACTATACATATATTTATATTTATATTATATATATATGTATTCTATATCATATATGTCATATATGTAAATTATAATATATATGATATATCATATATACTATACTGTATTATCATAGTAGTGTCACGTAGGGATGATACAGCTTCCGATATTTTTACAGATATAAGTGTCACAAAAATGGAACGTCAGAATTTAGTAGCTTCATTTTCTTTCCTTCGTTTTAAGTTAAACAAATCTATCTTTGATACTGAATGTTACCAGTAATGTTGCGAGTTATTCTACGATGTCTATATTGATCAATGTAATTGTGTAGGAGATAGATCGCTTTGAATATGTTTTATTTTAGTTTCTAATGATTCATGTGAGTGTTGTGTAGAGAATAGATATCGCATGGTGTATGCTTTAGTTTAAGTTTGTAAATATTCATGTAAGCGCAGTGTGGGAGATAGGTGTTTCGCAGTCTAGGCTATGCAATATCATGGTTTACAGCTGGAATGTTGAGATTTATGTGTCATGTTGAGCGACTCATACACCGATCTTTTGCACTCACTCCTTTCTGGCGAAACTTGATAATTTGCATCGTTTTTCAAAGATAAATCTTTACATTATTTTTATATCGATTAACTAATCTTTGGAAAATGATGTCAAGTTAACAATTACATCAATACAGTCTAATGTACACCATCTAAAATTCTTTTGGGGTCCTTTGGTGACCTGAATTAGACTGACCCTGGTATATTGCAAAGACATTGTGAGATGCGAGAAGTTCAGCAGGCGATGACAGCTTGATGGCCAGGTACAGTCCTTATGAGGCATGTAGACTTAGACCAAAAAGAATGTGTGTGTGTATGTTCGTCTATGCTTGCAGCGAGTGCTAGCGTGAAGACAAGAATCTTAGCCAGAGAATGTAAGCGAACGGAACATCGAGTGTGAGCGAACGTCTCTTTTTACCTGGCAATAAAATAATAGTTCAACTTCCCGTAATAGACATCCGCTCCACCATCCCTATATATGTGTATTTTTTATAATAAATAATAATATATTTCTAACATTAAAATTGATTTCATATTCATTTTCTAATATTTATGATAGTATTTCGAGATATTAATATTTGGGAAAGGATATCAATTACTGCGATTCATCATGGGGAAGTGACTACGCTTGAGTTCCATTACTCATCATAAATTAGTTCTATTGATAAAATATTTATTCTATGTTATATTAGATTTTGTTGATTTAAATTTAATGCATAATTAAGAAGAAGGGATTAAACAGATTACGTAAAAGGTTTCTAAACGTACTTGCATTATATTTGTTTCACAAATAATTGCTATTTATGCTATCCGGAGTAGATGTACAACTAATAGTAAAGAAATGGTGAAAATTGAAATTTATTAATTTGAAGATATTCCGAAACCTTGTAGTATATCTCATTTTAATATGATTGTATCTGTATGTATGTATATGTGTGTATATATATATATGCGCGCGGTAGTAAAGATTGTTATGGAAGTATGTATAGCGTGCAAGTTAGTATTATCTATTCGTAAAATATGTATTCTTTGTAGGAAATATTATATCTTATGATTTGATACCTAATTTGTTAAAGGGAATAGGGTACAGTATGTAAAAAATTGTTAAAAACATTTAACTGCATTTCATTTCATACTCAAATAATTTTATTAACCATGTTTGCAAAACCAGAAGATGCTATAAGTTATGGCAATAAATTCAGATTCACTAAGACAAAAATACAACATTTAAATCTCTTTGTCGGATTTATACACGAGAGTAGAGATATCTTTCAAATATCGTTCAATAAAAATATATTGAACGTTGTTAGTTATTGAAGTGTTCATGAATGTGGTAGATCTCATGGGAGTTAAGCTCGTATCTGAGCGCGAATAATCATATTTGAATATTAAACTCATCACCAAAGGAACCAAACCGTGCGACTTACCAAACGTAACCTACCCGATCGGATAACGAGTCCCGTTGCCTTTCATTTGATTGCATTTGCTACTTCAAATTCGTGAAGAGTTAAATTCCATTCATAGTCACTCGATAGTTACGCTTTGCATTGGAACTGATTTTATATGAAGTAATTAAATGACGAAATTAAATGCAGTATTCAAAATTAAAAAAAAGCATTAAATAGAAATAAAATACCATTTGAAAGATTTTAAGGATTTAATTAATTAGATAAAATAAAATAAATCGTTGATTTAATTGTTACTAATTGATAATATAATTGTGAGAAATTAATAGTAGAATTGATTTTAATTAATAATATAATTTTATAAATAAATAATAATAATTGTTTCAAGTTAATAGCAAATTGTTGTGAATCAATAAAATAATTGTTATGAATTAATAGTATATAATAATATCATATAATTACTGATATAATTGTTTTAAATTAATGATGTACTGTTATTAATTAACAGTATAATTGTTTTAAATCGTGCATGGATTCGAGTGTACGTGAACTCGCGCGCGAATACAGAATGTTCGCCTACTACTTTAACATAATTTAAGGGGAGATTCTTGACGCCGAAGTAAGATGAAAATTAAGAATAAGAAGATTATGCTTTCGGCTTTATTTTTTAGTTATTAACAATTAAAAATCGACCAAAATGTCCCTGCACGCGAGCAAACCTCCTTACACGAATGAAGGGTGGTTAGCCTGAGCAACGGGGCGCGTAGTGATCCTCAATCCGAACGACACACGAGCGGCAGCTTACCTCGTACAAGTCGTAGGGAAGAAGAACATGGTATTTAGAGACGTAAACAACCCCACGTGACGTTTTACAAAAGAAATGTTAAATTAAACGTTAAACCTGCTTACTCGTGGAAATTTCTGAGTAGAGAGGATTTAATGTTTCCTGTAATCCTTTGTTTCCGTGAATGTCCACAGTAAAATCACACATGCACCGCGATTGTCCCGATCACGAGTGTCCACAAAAAATACAACAAATTACAATAGATGTTCGATAAGTCCTCGTAAACAGAGCTTGACTCCTCTCTTAAAATTTTGCCGTATTGTGCCTTCATGCGTGCCTAGTAGTAAAAGCCGAGAGGATTTAAATCTGGGGACCGAGCAGGCCAAAGCAGGTCCTCTTCGACCGATCCACCTTTAATGTATCCTTTAAGGTATCCCGCAATAGTTGATCTATTTTCACGCTATCGCCGACCGCCATACCGTAACAAAAGTGTACAATTTGTAAGAAATGTGACTAATAAATGTGACTAATAAAAGAAATGTGACTAATGTGCACTACACACACAAGATATTAGTATTTTTACTTATACTTAATATTTTCAGTTCTTTAAAAGTTCCTCTTCGACTGTCGAAATGACTGTTCTTTCAGAACTGTTCTAGCCTCTTGCTTCAAAATGACTAAAACACGGCAATGTGGTGATGGAGAATTGATTCAGAAAGAAAAATGTACGATACTTATTGCCAATGCTTTCACCTTCTTTGTATAACTCGGAATTATCCAGCAACAGTGATAATATTTGAGAAGTCCCTTTTGAAAGCAAGGGTATGGTAGGAAGCAAATAAGCAAACAACCAGACGTGTTTAAAAAAAGCGCAAACCTATGTTGTATAATCTCCAAACTTTACATAGCTACAGATTTATTTATATTTACCAAATGGTCATTGGAAAAATGGACTTTCTCTTTACCAGATGGGTTTTGGAAATATATCATTGCTACAAGCCTTAAATAATAGTCACAAAAATATTGGGATATTGTCCTCAGTTTCTAATGATCGTAACATGAATGCTGTAAGAAAACTCTAAGATAAAAAAAAGCATAACTATCGCATTTATTATTTATTTTAGTAAACATTTTAGCTATATTCGTCGGATAATATAAAATATTAATTTAACATTTTGCAGGAACTGTTGGAAACCCGGCCATAAATTTTTCGGTAAATATTCACTTTCCATCACAAAATGTCAAATTAATATTTTATATTATTACACGAATATGGTTGCAATGTTTACTTCAAAATAGATAATAAATGCGATAGTTGTGCTTCTTTTCTATATTAAAGTTTTCTCAGAGTATTTTTCTAATCTTTATCTTTTCACGCTTAAAACACGTATGCTTAACAAGGTTGAAACTTAACGATTTCTGTCTTTATAACGATGTCATGAGAAACGATTTTTTCGCTGTAACAAGTTAAATCTATTAATTTGTTATTTTTTATCGTAAATTTACCCCTTTAACAATTTATTGCAGTATTTATTTTTATAACTTTTAGTATTTTTTAGAAGCTAAATGTGCACTTCTGTGGTTCTTGACTTAGGGCTGCATTAATTTGTATTAAATGTCAGTATATGAGAAAAATAATTATACTGTAACAAACAAACATCAAATTGACTAGTGGTTAAGAATAATCACCCATCGCAAAGTAAAAAGAATTTATATAGTATGTATTTCAATTCATAATAATTACAAATTTTTCAGAATTCTTTTTTATAAGATTTTTAATCTTTTGGACTCATCATAATATTCTGTAACGACTTGTGAATTTCCTTAACTTACTTTTTTAAGCATTAAATTATTTTTATTGTGCACATGATACCAGAGATACATAATACATTTTCCAGACTAGAAATCTTCTTTCAGCACATACTAAAGCATTCTATTCATCGTTCAGATAGTCAATTGTATCCAAACGAAATATTTCTTTGAATAAGTTACAACGTTTCACGTAATCCACATGCAACGTATGTTTCCAAAATCCTGAAATCGAGGAAAAAGGAGATAGAGGGAACCGTCAATTTGCAAACGAAATTATAAATCAGTCGTGCTATGCGTATAGCTACAATCCTGTCGGCGCTCGAATCGTACAATCGATACTCGACGAATAGAATTATAAAGTTAACGTACCTACGCATTTGGATCGGTCGTAAATTTCCAATCGATGAACCGGAATCTGGAAATCCACACGATGAACCGACACGAGAGCAGAATCAAGCCTGGCTGCTTGTCAATTTGAACGTGCACAGAGTATCTGATATGCGTCGTTTGTTTTGTCGAAATTGCAAAGAATCGATTCGAACGCGTTTTAGCAAAATAGTAGGAAAATTACAAGCTCGATTTACATTACTTCGCGATTCGTTTTGAGAATAAATTTTGTAATTCTCTTTTAATTTAATATGTAAAGCATTGGAAAATATTAGGAGGTGTAGAATTATTCAGATAATTCGCATAATGTCCTCACAACCATCGATTGTTAATTTTTTCATCAAATGTTCTGAAAATAATATCCGCTCGTATATACAATTTGGCGAAAAATACAATATTTTATAGTGTATGATTATTATGGTCTTCAACCGTATAAATCGTTAATCGGCAATTAAAACTTCGATCCACATTCAAGCACTATAATATTCGATTAGTATTTACATATATGTGTGCATGATTAGAGTTTATATTAGTGCTAATGAATTTCGATGAAGCAATTATGTGTTTACTTTGCAAAATCGATATATCATTTCCGTAATGAGAATTTGAAAACTATGAAATTTGTGGTATTATACACAGTATTACTTAAAAGAATTCGGACACTTACTTATTTTCGATAATATTTATTTGAGTCATAGAATGAAGGATAAATTAATTTGCAATGATTTTATTCTCTATAATCATTACAGCTACGTGTAGTGTTATTGTCTTTAATTTGATTGCAGTGCTGCATATATTGAGTTAACTCTCGTGATATCATTGAGTCATTAATTATTACAACAGTTTCAATTAAATTACTGAATTTTCGAGTATTTAATTTTATATAATATTTTACATTTTATACGCTAAAATAAATAGTATCCAACGAATTATCTTTAGCACGTAAGATGCAAAATATAAATTATAATTCAAAATAAGTAAATTATTGTGGTATATTCTTTGACCAAACAATAGATATTAAGGATTAATTAATAACATACTAGGAAGTATTACGTATGAAACACAAAGGTAATTACATATTCGTCGTATCAGCGCACAGACGTAAGATATTGTCTATGTATCAGCGACGTACATCTTAATAGTAAGATGTCTTTCAGCTCAAGTAACCGATTTCTCTGTGTACAGTAATTTTCCGACCATTTACGATGCATGCACGTGCACAAGGGCGCACAGATAATCGTCTGGCTGTATTCTGAAGTGCGTTAATCCTAGTCAAATTAACATACGGATGTTCTTGCAACGAACGCCTCGTCTCTAAATATAATTTCATTTTCCAATACTGCTGTAGTTTACATAAACGAATGACATATATTTCGCTCGTTTGTCGAAGAAGTGGGATTCACTTAGCATAATTTCGATGACCGTGACAGATATTTCGCGATTGAATGTTCCGACAGGTGCTCTTTACTTTTCAGACCGATTTTCGTCGATGCCATTTCATATTCTCGAATATAAATTGTTTCAATTATTTTTCTTAAGCAAACTTTGCTGTGGAAAGAACATTTTATTTTTCGTAGAAATGCGTAATTGAAATAATTATATGTAAAATGAACGTTTAAACCGCTACTTAGAAAATACAGTGACTTATTGTGAAGTAACAATTGAAATAAATTATTTTAGTAGCTTTAGCTTTTTCACCGTATTTTCATTCGTTTAAACTACGAAAGACTTTTTGCACGTGCATCGTTTACCATTCCAACTACTCAATTATTAATAGAACCGCGCAAACTTCGCGATAATGAAACTACGTACACCAACATCCAAATGCGCATTCCACCAACACATTTCGAGCGTTTGTACCAGCTGAATTCACTTTCAATCGCACCTCGGACCATATGATGCATCGATTCGCCTTCGAACATCGACATTTCGGAAAATGAACATTCCTGAGCACGATATTCGTATTCAATGTTATCTCCAATGAATTCTAAGGGATCAGTATTCGAACACGACTGTATCGTTGTACATATGTAATTTGTTTCGCAGATTTATGTCGCGCAACAAGCTGGGGATTAATTGTTTAATCAAAGATCCATTATTTCACGTAAATTCCTTGAAATTAAAACGAAACTCTTAAATTTTTACCATTAAATTAAATTGCGTTTGCGCACAATTTTATAACGCTCATTTTATAAGTGGATTTTCGATGCTCTTTGCTTCTAATTTTTAATAATACTTTATTTATATATTTTCTACACGATTTTGCAATTTAATATTTTAAGGAAAATGCGAGATTATGAATTTTTAAGATATTTCCTACCACTAGATTTAATGGAACTAATTTCAATTTGACGTTCTTGCATATCCTACTGTTCTAACTTTACCTGTTAGCAAACTTTGTACCATTCATACATTTAATAGGGTTAGAATTATAATTAAGATATAATTTATAATAAGATAATAAGATAAGAATAAGATATAATTTAAGGAATATATTTAGAATAGTATATTCTTTGGAAAAGGGCGACGAAGATTATTCATCCTGCATATCCGTACTAAATAGTTTAAATTATCGTCACAATAGAGTTGCTTTGCAAACTTGGAACATTTCTCCGCTACATACGTGTGTGAAACGTGAATTTTTAATCCACGTCAAATTACGAACTTTCCAAGATCGATTTCGATAGACAACTATCTCGCTAAAGTGACTTAAATTATTATTTATTGATCTCTGATATATCTAAGTTGATTTGATGCCTAGATAGAATTGAGGATTATTTTAAAATTCGAACATGTATAACCTTTAATGTTATGAAACCTATTATTTTATAAAATCTGTTGCCTTCTAAATATAAATATGATTCATGCTTGAAACTTCTACCATTAACAAGAAAACAAATTACAACATCGTTTAAGATTGACGACAAAATAAGCGTAGAATAACGCAAATAGTATATAACTCAATTATAACTCAATTATAACACTATAACTCAATTTCCATCAAACCAAAGTTTAAACTACTGAAAAAAATATATATATATAAATTTTAAGATACAAAATTTTTACTGTTCTGTATAAAGAAATGGGAAATTCTTTCATTTGAACATAAAAACACAGTACTCTAAATTTGTCCGACAAAACACGGTTCTATCGATTCTTAATATCACGGAGCAGTGAGCAAGGGTACAATTTCTTATTGGTTAGTTACATTCACGAAAAATTCGTTGGCTAACCACCCATGCGTAACTGTAAGTACAAATATATGGCTTGGAAAATGAAACATTGAAAACTCCATCTATGACGCAGTTTGTCTATTGACAAAAGATCAATACGCATTCTTCCAATATGATCTATAATCTAGAAAAAATTCTATAAAATGTTTATCATCTACGTTATTTTATCCTCTAGCATTTATTTTTTTAAACACATATTTTAAAAGGATATAACTTCTTAAAAAATAACAATCTGCATCTGATAATGAAAAATATGAAGTACTATTAGTAATAATATATGTATAATACAAATTATGTGCGTAATCCATTTAATTTTAACCGCATGAAATTAGTACCTTGAAAATCAGATAATAAATTTGGCCAAGAGAAAAATATATTACATACTCTTCGTATAACATACTTTATATATAACATACTTTTTCTACTCGCTACATTCACTAGATATTTTAACTATCAGATATGAAACATAGTTTAGAAGAATTTTATCGCGGAACAACCTCAAACTACTAAAACTCGTGGTTTCTGCTTTGGATCCCTGAATACTAGTGTCAATGCCAGGCATATATTAGCGTAACGTCATCTAATTATAAGTTTATTCTGGCGTTACCTAGGCTTGTCATATTTAGTGAACCCTTTGGCATTCGACACAGTATAACTATTTTACGATATATAGTTAGACGAACTCAACGTGAAAGACGTCAACGAAGATTTATATACTAAATACACATACGAGAGCAAAACAATTGACAAATAATTTGCCTCAATTACTTTGTCACTTAAATCTTCTTCAAAGATGTTTATTGTCCAATATACTTACAATTAATTAGTGCATTCAAACAATGATACCAAATTAAAGTAACAATATTTACTATGAAGATAACATCGAAGGAGTTTGTGGAAGGTAAATTGTACCTTTATTGTATCTTTGTATTGTACCTTTTATTTGTACCTTTATATGTGTAATGTGTAACGTCCGACTTAGATTACGTAACTATTGTAAGAAAAGCGTTATTATAATTCCCTATTTGACTTTGTACCAGCTTCAGATATGTATCACTATAAATTATCAAAAGGTTAAATAATATACATAAGTATCTACCGCTCGATTGGCAAATTCGAAATCAGAATAAAATACCTTTGGATTTAGCAGAATTTTCAAATGTAATTTAGATCGAAACATAGTTAAAGACGTCGCAGAGATTTTCAAATCGGCTAATCGGTATGCTATTATCTCTTTAAAATCGTTATTTTTTAGTCTGTGAATTTCATAAATTTGTTACACGATACATAGTAATAGATTTATATAAAGTTAACATTTTCACACAAATGTCGTAGACACTAAAATTCAATGTATTTTAAGATACTTTATTAATTTTTAGTAATCCTCGATGTAGATAATTTCATGTTGTAATTATCTATAATTGAGTATTTCGAATTCTATAAATTTTAATACATATAGAATTCAATCCAACTCTAACAATATTAATGCCATCGATAGAACGTCCTATCGTACGGAAATTAGTGGTATTCCTGTTTCCAAGTGGTCTCATCTTGGCATGGCCAGTATTGAATTCATGACGGCCATCAGTATCGAGTCTTACGACTCTATTGTTACCCATGTCAAGGGTTACAGGTCGCTAATATCGGCTTCAATGACACCAATAGCATCAGTATCGACTCGTATAAGACGGATGTCATCGGTGACACGAATTATAGCTTTACAGTTGATGATCTTGATCTCAAGGCTGATCGTTGGTTGCTTTTATAACTCTGCTGTTTTCGATATAATATTATACATGATCTTAACGACATCAACGACCTTCTCAGGCGTTGAACTAATCCTTATCGATTGAAAAGACCTTCGTGTGACATTTAATATCCAGTTACGTGATATTAAAACTGACAATATTCTTTCTTCTTACTAAAAATCGATAACCAAGTATTCTTTATTTTAATTATTTCATAAATATGTCTTGCTCATAAATATGTCTTGCTTTTCGAATTTTATCGCGAATCAACTGAATGAATGGCGATTCAAGGAGAAGACGGTACGAGTTTCTGCTATCTAGGAAACATGCATAAAATTTAATTAACGTACGACACGGTGGTCTCGCTCCCAACGACAAGTTCAATCTGTATAATCGCGAAATTCTAATCCTCGTGACAGCACTGAGCGCAGCAGAAACTGAACTTCGCATATTCAAGCTGGTAACGAAAATTGACAGGGTGTGAGTGACAAGCCATTATCGAGCTAACGCCGTGGGGTACGATCGACGGTTTATCGATCAAAATATTTCGATAGTCGAACCCCCCGAAAGATAGACGTCTATTTTAATTCGGGAAGTCGAGCTCTTATATACTTTTAGCACTTGTATGTACCTTTGTCGTTTTATTTTAGTCAAAATTTAATAGTACGATGGCTACTTGCGTTTATGTTGGATCACGTGCATATGAATTTGTAGCGGTATAAATATTTTTTCATTATGTTCATTGTAAAATTTAATAAATTTTATATAGCCGACAATATTCTATTTATGATATTAGTTATCATTCTCTATTAATTTAGTACGTAACAGATGGATCACTGTTCTTAGTAAAATTTTTATTGAAAAAGTACAAATTTTTCATATTATTAATCATTTTACATCACACTACTACATTCTATACTATATTATACTCATATTTATAGGTGTAATTTATTATCTGCAAGATTTTTACTTTGTGATTCTCTTTCGTTCGATCATTAGTTTTAATTAACAGCAAACAATGCATCATGATTCGATCAGTCCAATGATTATTCAACTTCATAAATGAATGCAACAGTGTATGTTGGAATTACGTTCTGATCGTAGACATGGATGATTGATTCTGCGTATAGCGTTATCAATAGGAAGCACAATTACCTCGTATGACATTATTGTAATGTTCACGTGAATATGATCCTTTGCTTTTATCTAATCTCAAATCATAATTTGTCAGCGGTATAATCCTCAGAATCATAAACTGCAAGTGAAATATCACGTGAATGCAACCTTGGTCCTTAATTGGTTAATAAACTTTCTTATTAGGATTTATACTTTTCCATCTTACCAAACAAATGAAAAATATATTAAAAGTGGTCCTAATTCGACGGTCAAGGATATTGTGCGTTAGTAGAAATGTTAAAAAGTGTAATTATTTATTTAGAAATAAAACATTTAAGAATTGCAATCCTTATGACATCCTTGCAATTTATTGAAAACCTGTAATGAGAATAATGAATAAGATAATGATGCTCAAATCAAAACCGTTGATGCTCAAATTAGCTTCCGTTCGCTTTTCCGGATCTCTTCGAACTCTCTAGCTCCCTATCACCCGCGTTTCCCTTCGAAGCCAAGCTCCGTGGAGTAGCTGAAACGCTCCAAGAAATTGCAAATTACATTGCTTTATCGTTCTAGGTCAGTAGTTTTATTTCAAACGATAAAGCACGGCGGCGTTCGGGGAGCAAGGCAAGATCTAATTTTTCTTGTACAAGAGAAAACCCATGATTTCGTCGAGAGAAGGTTTAATTTTTTGATTCCATGGAGAAACGGCAGAAAACGTGCCCTCTTTTCCACTCTCTGTTGAAATAGCAGAACAAAGCTTTGATTTCGTAGAGTCAATAATAAGAGACGATACGCTTTTCTTCCGTTTCGAGTAGTGATCGATCGCAGGTAAACCCCGATTAGATTCCGTGACTGTTCCAATTGTACGTATACGACATTCAAGAACTTCGAAACTTTATTCACATTGAACAATAGAAAAATGCTTCCTTTCCTTTAAAAATTTCTTTTCATTTTTTTCATGGTATGAAGGCGTTTGAAGGGTGTGTATATTATTGAAAATAATTTACGCATCTTAGTGGTGCCATTGCTGAAGCAAATTTGCAATGGTACTTCTTAGAATTCAATTAGAATGAAATCGTAAAAATAACCACGAGCTATGAGATTTATTCACGCTTCCCCTCTAAAGTCTTGGACTACCTATTTGCATCGGTTTCCTCGAAATTATTCCCCGCCGGGACAATCAAATTAGGCTCGTAATTAGAGAAGAGCCAGTGTCGCGTGATTATTCGATATACGTCCGATTTAGTTAATGCATCTCGATTTTGCTTTACTTTCTATTTCGGTTCCCTTAACTACTACTTCAGGCTATGGTTTTTGGCAAAGAAGCCTGACATTTTTAGAAGGATTCGCAATTAATCTCAATTTAGATAATATTCTGTTGGAAAATTATGCAGAACTTGTAACGATTAAGACAACCGCAACTCTTTCACAATCATTAGACCGCGAATATTTATGCAGCTTCATATTTTTACAAATGGTAAAATGCTATACTTTGGATAGTTTATATATCTTTGCGAAACTGGACGAACTTCTAAACTGGAGCGGATTCCAACTTCTAGGAACTGAGAAGGAAGAAGATCCAACAACAGAAACGGTTACTGCGAATCGAATCTGAAAACCGCCCGGCGCAACAATTTCGATTGCGAAACGAACAGCGACTCCTGAGAAAAAGAGCCGGATCGACTGATCGTTTGCGCCATTTAGCTCGTCGATTTCGCGCGATCGTTTAAAATATTACTGGCGCACTCGTTACCGTTTTCTATTTATTGCGTAACAAATGGCATCGAACATTTCAGCCAGTGGTCTTTCCATGTTCTCTCTTGCCCGCTCTGTTTTCGTCGTGGTTACATAAATTTCCAGCTTTATTCGAATCCATTTTTCGAACGGACAATCAAATCACGGGTGCAATTAGCGAAATGGAGTTCCCGTTGGCTGCTGGAGATCGTTATAAACATGTGTAATCGCGCGATTCAATTTCTGTTTTAAAACAGCGAATTGAATAATGCCGCTGTGTGCGTGTATGTAAATTTGATGGGCATCTCTGAACGGAATTTATTCCCCTGGGAGATAACGAAATATACAGTGGTGGATTATCGTAAGATAATACTTAAAATGAAGAATGTAACAAATATTTGAAATCGGTACTTATATAGATCGCATTAAGAAGAGAGAACGATACTTGTAAGCTATGATTCTGAGTATAAAATCATAAAGCTATCTACTGATCATTAATTTGCACACTGTGGTCAAATTCGAACAGTGTTATTACTAGACTGCGGATATTTATGCAAATTTATATTTTTATGAATGCAACTAAAAGAGTAGAGCCTAGTTAGGGACTCGTTTTATTTACTAAATATTATAATAACTATTATATTTTGTATATTTTTACATATTGCGTACATTTCATGAATATTTGCTGCCATAAATACATAAAAATTATTAATGTTAGTGTACAAAATGTATCAAATACGCAAACTGAAAATAGTACGTAACGTTCGATATAATTTATAATATAAGGTATACTTTGTGTTATAATAATAGCAGTTAAGGAAGAAACGAAATAAAAGCAGGAAATTAGAAAAACGAAGAGTAAAGGTAACCATGTATTCTCAGTTGTTTTTACACGGAAAATTCGTTCTACGAATTGGACGAATCTAGTCACGGTTTAATTCGCCTGCGTGTATTACGGATTTCACGATGTGATTGAAAATTACCGGGATTTGCTGGAATTTTTTGTTATCTTTTCCTTTTCAACGTTCATACCGCTTCCGTTGAAAGCCCACAACGGTGTTTTCCAATTGCGACCAACTTCGATCGTGATTGAATTTAAAATGGAGTCTCGAGAGTAAAGGTAATGGTAATTCTGGTGTTTTCGATTGAAATACAGTCTGGATAATATCTTGCGGCAAAATCATTTTATATCCTTCCGCTTCGATATCATTTTATTAAAGTTAATCTTGATCTTTTCAGAAACTTCAAATGCACGCAAATTTCATATCGTTTAGTAACTAACAATTTACATAAATTTTTCTCATAAACTAGCCATTTGATAGATATCCAAGCAGCATCTTGTTTGTTGCATAGCCAAGTTACGTTAATTCATTGAAACATACATTTCTGAATTTGCGTCTATATTACAAAAATCCTATTAATTAAATAATTAATTCTATGCAACGTAAAATTTCTTAAATTAATAATCGTAGAGATATAAATTTACACTAATATCGACGATCTAATTTAAAAATCAAAATATTTAAGTACCATTTACTATATCGTGATTCCACGATCGAGAACTATCGTTTTAAAAGACTCGAGTTCACTTAGAAATAAATATTGTATTAAAAATGCTTATTTAGGACTCCATTCGCTCTTATAGTTAGAAAAATAATTTCGTAAAATTGAATAGAAAATTGCAATTTCCAAGATTCCATTTGTCGGGATAACGAATATGTCTGAGATCTCAGAACACAGAATAAAAATAAAAATATCCTCGATCGTTCCTGATTAACGTTCCTCGCTCTTGTGATCGCGTTTGCTGGCCGAGTAATTGTTCGACATGACGAGGAAATAGCATTATAGGTGCGTTGCACTTCACCTCGTTAAATCGAGAAAACCACTTCAGATTGCTCGGCTCGATTCGCGTTTTTCTAGCAGCGTTCAAGGCAAGTGGATGCTTTAATCCCAGGAGCTACGCTCTCGTTCTTCCCGGAATTTATTTTTTGCCAAGGTGATTGAATCACCGATATGATTAGCGAGTTGAAACTTCGACCGTCGCGTCGCCTTAATTCAGCTATGAAGGATGGTTAATTGGATAGTTGGTCGCTTGATCTTTTTTCGCTTTCCGTAATTTACTGTTTATCCTTGTAATAGTAATAATTAACGCAATTTTTATTATTATTAACCTAATATTTTTAGAGGAATATTAGAATACAGGTATATGGGAATTATTATAGTTTTTAGACGTATTTCAAAAATTTCCATAAGTTTCATTGATATAATAGAGAATTTTTTATTGCTCGTCGAAATATTCTAATAAATTGTAGCGAAAACTTGTTGGAAATATATTTTTAATGTACTTTAATGCTTTTAGATGTAAATCAAACAGTTAGGATAAATAAAAATCATATTATCACATAGCACATTAAATTTTAATAAACTGTGAGCTGCTCATATGTGATTTTCATTATGAGAATAATGCACGGGATAATCCATATGAAAGATCATTAATTATTATTTATTAAATTAGTATCAATGTACTAAGTTGTACTGAATTAATACGGAAATATAATGAAACAAAATAGAAAACTTAATATACTTGTATTTAATTCTCTAATTACTTGCGATTTAAATGATTCTATTTGCAATTATTCTTATTTTAATACCCGAGAGAATCTTACATTTTATTCAAGAATATAAAGCAGAAGAAAGTAC
This sequence comes from Bombus haemorrhoidalis, assembly GCA_014825975.1. Lineage (NCBI taxonomy): Eukaryota > Metazoa > Arthropoda > Insecta > Hymenoptera > Apidae > Bombus > Bombus haemorrhoidalis. Next base: position 14,458,723 of record CM026166.1, on the reverse strand, counting down.
TGTCTAAGAGACATTACATGCTTTTACAATACATTTAATATTCTGTGTGCCACCGAAGGATTTATTGCTAGTAGTGTTGGGTTGACTCGAGCATCAACCAGTTTTAATTTATACGGATGTACTTTCTATCTAGATGGCTAGAAGGAGATGGTGACTAATGAATTGCAATTTCAAGGGAGCTCAACCGATGGTAATTCATCGTTATATCGAGAGACGCGACATTTACCTTCCTTTAATCCATCGTTTGCATCATTGCACGGAATAAGTAATTGCACAATAAAATTTATTCAAGGGAAGTTTATCCTTTGAAACTCATCGATTGTGATTCATCGACAGCAACCGCATTCTCTTCTTTCTATTAGCGGTAAAAGTACCGCAATATAAATTCGTTCCATTTATGTATGTGGTGCTCGTTTTCAATTTTACCATATTAAAATTCTATTTAATCATAAACAAAATTAATATTTCAAGTATAAGTATTTGCAATACTCTATATTTCAAATATGATAATAATTCTATCGTCCTTTTGTACATCATTTTTCTTTATTAATTATTTCGAAGTTTACTTTCATCAATAAAATTCAGACAATAGTACAACAGAAGACGAAATTCTACAAATTTCAATAATGATACGCTCGTAGCGCGCGTATTTAGGCAGAAACTCGACCATAGGAGAGGATAGCTGCAATATTCCGACAGTAGTCAAAGGCAGATATAGTCTGACAGTAGTTGTGGCCAGAGGCAGACAGCGCAGCGGCCAGACAGAGCTTAAGATTCAGCGAAAATCTTATTCGTTTTAAAATTACTGATCTTTGCTTGAGTATAGTAAAAGCATAAAAGTAATAAACAGACGTTTGATATTAATCAAATTGTTTAATTAAATTAGTGATTTTAAATTTTACTCCTGTTATCTATTTTGACTTGTATTACTTATTATTTCTATATCGAACGTCGCAAATATTAAAATGTTGGTTTTGCAGTAATTATGTCCTAATTTTCAGATACATTTCAATATATTAATTGATATTATTAACCAAATATCGATTGAATAATAGGTTTAAATGTAAAATTTGGCGCGATAACCTTTCTATGGGATAGTAAGAGAATTGAATTTTCCATCCCAACGAAATTAAATTAACTATTCACGAGGCATTAACCTCGCAATAGTAATCTTCTCTTCGCGTGGCACAAGCTGCAATATTGACTTCCATGGATATTAACTCCGATTCCATATAGCGACTGGCAATCGATAATTGGCCGAGGATAAAATATTAACAGAATATTTATGAAGACTCTTGTAACGTATCAGCGAATATAAATAATAAAAATTTGGCGATAACGATTGATAACAATACAAATACCGCGGAAATACAATTTTTATACGTATTTTAAAAAATGATTTAGGAATATAAAATATTATATGCGGAGAATTTAAAAAATCGCGAATACCGAGCTATTCGTGTGAGAATTCGCGACATAATGCTAATTATGTATAAAACAAATTCTGCAGAGTAATTCAACCAACTGAAATAGACCTTATTAAATAAACCTTCAAATATTCGAAACTTTTCCCCTTGAAATTACTAACGAGAATGCGCCTTAACTTTCTGGCACAAAAGTTTCCCAACATAAGGAATCATATCGTTAAGTCGTTGACAATTTAATCTTCTAAATCGAATCACATTGAAAGTCCTTACCACAAGTAACACATCTAGCGTTTGCCAAATCGCAAGAATGAACGTGCAAATAATATCTTCCTACCGTATACTTCCATCAGGCCAGAGAAATTACGAAGAGTCGATACCTATCTAAACCGATTGACATTCCTACAACCTCGATTCGTCTCCCTGGCACGAATCGGCCATTAAATTGAATTACCAGCAAAATTAAATTTTTCTTCAACGACATTTTCTGGGTCTTCTCCAATTATTCCATCTTAGCATCTCCGTCTTCGATTTTGATCTCAGATAAGGTCTTAATATTTGCAATCGTAAAATTTTGAAAATATAAATATAAGTTCGAAATTATCTAGAAAATCGATGTTGTGTAAAATTTACATGTTGAGAAAATCCATTTATTTAATATTTGTCATGATAGATTTCAGCATGGATTACTTTTCGTTCGTAGTGCATAAACTATAATGCTTCTTTATACACGTCGATACTGTTCGCTCTATATTCATAAAGTCAACAGATGTAAGATAGAGACCGATGTTAATTGTTCATAATTACAAGCTGATATTAGACGAAGATTTCATCTTTGAAAGCTTGTTAGAAGAAACTTTGAAGCCTTTTTGCATTACTCGTGTTTTCTTCCGTACTTTAATCATACCGCAATATCAGTAGAGTAGAAGTTTAGCTTCTACTGAGATCGAGGCATAAAATCTGATCTATCTGACCGTGTAATTAAAAGTTTTAAAAATCGCCTCACTACCATCATAGCTAGGAACGGATTACTTTATTTATAATCCCATCTTTCAGTTGTATTATCAAAGGAACAGATTAAAGCTATCTCTTATCATTTCCGAGTTATTAAATCATTTTATAAGTTAGAACCTCGTTGATCTGTAAAATATCGACGAGGTACCATTAAATTTCTATATCTCAGAGTCCCTGGAGCTACTATTAAGATCTTCGAAGTTCTAAATCTGAGCTCACAGAATCTTCCAAGTCCCAAAACACTTAGAGCTTACGATACTCGAACTCTAGGTTTCCTAAAGGATCCTAGATCTTTCCTAGGATTTTTCGAAGTCTCTCTCACAAGATCAGGCACATGAATTTCCAGATCTTAGATCAATATCTTTCCAGGTTTATCCAACCTGGATTTTTCCCAGTTTCATTACACGTGATAAATTTCATATATAAAGCTATAAATTCATAACTCAACGACATTTGTAACTCTGATATTAGGTTGACGCATACAAAACGTCGTTTCTTAAAATAACATGTTTGTTACATGTGATTCCTTCGGAACATTAATTTATTATGTATGTTAATCAAAGTAATTTTGTTTCTAATTCGTTCTTCTTATGCCAATCCTGTTCTACGATAAACAGTAGCAACTTCATCAGTGTTAACTATACCATTTTTCTATAGAACAAATATCGTAATTCCTTTTCGTGGCTGAACAGCGAAATCGTCGAACTTTCCTAACTGACCGAACAGCTGTAAACAATTACGATGGCTGTAAAAATAAACAACAGCAGAGGGGTAAAACAGAAATAGGATCTCGATGGAATTTGTCACAAAGAAATATTCTATCTGCACCTGAAAATTAAAACAATTACTTGGACCAGATACGTGCTTTTTTCTGCGAAAGCAATCGCCCAGTATTAAACGTACTCTGCTTAACCACTTTCTTCGCCGTTAAAACGGCGTTGAATTATATAATTACCGAGATACTGGCAGCTAAGGAACGTTACACATTGTATGAAATCTCGAGAGAGTTGTAGCGTTGACGATGGCGAAGAGTGGCCGAGTTATTAGGGAGCGTAATTTCCGCTCGTCGCGTTTTGTGCATAACAGAAGCGTTGAATTTTAATAAAGTAAAAAAATATATATATAATAATATAATATAAAATAATATCGGTGATATAGTAATTACAAAAATATTGCAATTCTTATAAGATCGTACATTACTATGTAAGAATATGTAGACATTTGTTTATTTTTGATAAAATGCAATTTAGTTACAAAATTAGAAGATTTAGAGTTATTTTATTCTTTGCTAGAGGTGTCGTTAAAAGTGTTATATTTAACACGATGAAATTTATTTTTAAATGATAATAAAAATTTTGCCATTTATAAATGACAAATATTATGAAGCAGTTTTATTTAAGAAGTAATTAAGAAGTTCCTCGCCTTATAATGGTGTTATGGTAATTTAAAAAATACAATATTCTAAAGAAAATGAAAATTTTCATTTCAAAATGATAGAATTTATGTGCGATAACTTCAACAGCAAACTTCCTTTCTGCTATATATAACTTTCTAAACCTGATCAGCACCAAAATGAGAAACTATAAATCTTATACAATATTTGTCTTTTTCGCCTATCGAAAAGCACAATAATTCTGATTTGCAAGGATTTTTCTGCATTTATGCGTATCAAAATATGAGAACAAGTTTCAAAAAGTGACCATATTAACCAATGTTTTAAATTAGCGACATATCAATTTTTAAATAAAAGAATAACCATTTTGTATTATGAAAAAATTATTTAATAAGATGAAGACTCCACTGAACAATATATTTATATTATGTATTTGTATAATTTTAAAAAGAATTTTTTTGAACATTTTGTTTTAAAAAATATATATATTCTTCAATTAGTTATTAAAGCTTTGAAGAACTGCAGTTACTTGTCGATTCGATGGCTAATTCCAGCGAAGATCCATTACACGCCCTTAACCCTAGTCATAATGAAAACCCGACATATATAATATATAATATACTACAATATACTGTTACTAAAATTGCAGGAAAAGTCAAAAACAGATCGTCAACAAAGATGGAGTTTTTATTTCGTGACACAAGTCTTCATCTCGCATAGGAAGAAGTTTTAAATCGATAAATATCTACCAGATATTTCATGACGTTGATTCATTTCTCGATATCCGAGTAAAATTGCATCGATGTTCGTTGACAGATTAAACTGCGTTTCTAAAATATATTTCCACGGTAAAGAGAGGCGTCGTGTTGCATCGCGTTGCGTTGCATCGCGTCGCGCGATATACATATGTATCTTCATCAGACAGCACTGTAAATATTGTACGAGCAAACTTTAACAATTTTATGCAAATAACATCTACCGTGAAGGTTTCCCAAATGGCGTTCCCTTTCGATCTTCCACATACTCTGAATCTTTAACAGAGCTTAGCAGGCGATTTTTTATTATTGCCGGCGTATAGTCTGTCGCTCATTACAGTTAGATTAATATTCAAACACAGTACTATCTCTATATTTGTTGCTTTGTAGAGGAGATATTCTAAATATCACGTTGCTTTCTATTCCTTTCGAGGATATGATTCATTTATTGTCATTTGAAAATACGTAAACAATTTCTTAATATCGTTTAATTATATGTGCAATAGATTTTTAACAAAAACATAGGTTCTCCTTTATGTTTCATCAATTCGATGTCTTCTTTATATTTTCTAACTGTATCTGCTATAAATAATACTAATAACCGTGCAAGTTTATGATAACTTTTAAACTTTAATTAATAAATTACAAGTCGTCTCTTATCAAAACTATAAACAAAACTTACATTATTCCTTCCCTTCGTGTCTTTCTCGTGTATTTTATGACTTTAAAATGATTGAAACAAGATCTCAAGTTGAAAAGTCGTTTATCATCTACTTGAATTAGATCCTCGATCGAAGTTAATTCAACCAAAATGAAAGAATTTTTTCGATTAAATCATTCCACGACGAATCGTTTCACGCTGTTTAGTATAAGATCGAAACTAGATCGAAACTGGTTCCTCTTTCGAAAATTTCCAAGTTTTCCACGACTGCAATTAAAAACACCGTTGCAATATGGAAAAATTGTACCGTGTTGATCTTTTATATCAGGGGCGTCTAGTTTTCAGAACAATTTTAAATTCTGCACAAGGTTCTCGCATCGCCTCGAGGATCGACTCGCGTTCAATTTCGTCGACGATTCCATAGCTGCGAAGGATTATGGTCACTGGCCGGATAATGGAGCAACAACAACTGGAAATTCCAAGTTTTCAAAATATTGCCGAGGAACGCGTTCCTCTCGCGATAGCGGCGAAGTCAATTTCAAGTTTGATAGGAAGAACGTGTGATAGCAGATAAGAGGTGGAACTTCGCGAAGAGATGAAAGTTAGCTGTAACGTTAAAAAAGAATCGTTTGTGGGAAAGATCCCGGTTTGAAAACGCGGGATGAAAGGAAATTCGTATGTAGATGTTGGAAAATGATGAAAAACTTTTTAGCTCACGTTGCTATTTTCCGTTTGTTGTTATATTAACAAATTTTATTTTCTATTAATCGTTCACGCGATCTATTCTATATCACTCTCGCATAAAGCACAAAGTAAATCTCAAACGTTAATAATTCACAATACGATTATTATTGAAAAATATGTAAACCAATCAAAAGGAAATTAAGATTAATTGGAAATTATTTACATATTAAATTGACCTGCATGCAAGCTCGCGCGTCACGGTAAATCGGTACGATCAACGAGCTTCTCTGTCATTATTAAGAAACTAAAAAGAACAAATTGTTAAAGGAAATAAAACCACGTAAAGAGGACTAGGAAGCTATTTCCGACTAACGCGGTATACGTTGGAATGTTCGCTTCAACGGAGAATAATACGAGGAAATGCGATGATAGTGAACACGCGGAAGAGGAATAGCAGCGTCCGCTTAGACGACACGATACGAAATTTTAATTCCACCTCCGTGAACAATACACGCAAATTCACCGAATAATCCGACGGTGAATCGTTGTCGCGGTTTCCTTGCCACATTTTGCGGTGGTATACGACATCGACACCCATTGTTCCAGCGAACCAGAGAAAAGCGATGGTGTACAAAGGATTCTTGCGTAATAACGCGTACGTGTAGCCGGTCAAATCGGACGGTCGTGTCCGTGTCATCAACAGGTTTATCAACAGGTGAAAATGCCGATACAAACGCGGTCGACGAGTGAGGAAAAGCGTAAGCTTGAATGGTGTCGTTCGCACGTGTAACCTGTGACAGGTGAACTGTGCAGCTTGGGAAATTTTCAGCTACGTCGCGCGGTGAATCGATAAAGCCACTTACGCTGGAATGGTCCGCAACATTGCACTGCCCAGCTGTAATCGCTACCCCAGGTGTGATCTTGACATTTCAGAATTCAGAAAGTGGAAATATTCAAAAAAAGCCTTAAAGGATATATATTTAAAATCTTCCATCAGGACGGTGAAGTCACTAATAGAGTGTTACGCTGTTATAATCGATTCGAGCGTTTCACTCATGAGCGTTAATTACATAGTTTGGTCCACTCATGAGGGTTAATTACATACCTTGATCCACTCAGTGAAGGTTAATTACATAGCTTGGTCCAATTGCGAGAAACATCTTGCATAAATCTGTCTTCCTGTACGAATCCCTGTATGGATAATTGTAAATAATTTATTTTCAAAGAGCACAGGTTCTTTACCTGTTCAAGAAAAATGTGAAATGTGAGATTGGTTCCGTGTAGCCACCTAGCAGGCAGGAAAAATGTCGTAGTGGCTTGTTTAAATAATCGTACGACAAATTGACCGGCGTGTCCGAGGGAAACGCGACCGAAGAAACAAAACGGAAACATTCAGTGTCGTAGCCCGGAAAAAAGGTTCTACAAGAACGAGCAAGAAGTTAGTACGTTTCTCTGTTAGAAGAGAAATCCAGCGCAAAAACCGTGGGTGGAGAAACGAGGAAAGTCTGACACGCGACGAACAAAGGATAATTTATAAAAGTCGTCCGCAAAAAACGCACCATGGCCGAATGACAAAGCTTTGTTGGGAAGTCCTTTGTTTTTTCTTCACCTTTCGTTCCTTTTTCCGCGAATTTCTTTTTAACCGCTACTAACGGTCTCAGGCTGCTTGAAAACTGTTCGCAAGACGAAGCAATCATATCGTTAATCGAGAAAGTTTCTCAATAATCCTTAAGGCTCGTTTCTGCTTGTGATGATTTTTTGAAATTTCCCTCGAGAAAACATGATTACATATATATATATATATATACACTAATACTAAGTGATGATACTAACGACGCGCGTCGTTCCAATTATTCGAGCAGTGCATCCTTTTAACCGGTTGCTGAGATGGCGCATTAATTGGGCAATACAAAATGATTCGGAGAAGCAAGCGGCGACGAAAGAGAAGATTGCGCGAAGAGTAATTGAATACGAGTCGTAAACGGTGACCGATGCAATTCCGGTAGAGCAATTAAAAGCTGGAACGAGTCGCGATAGTTACTCCTAAGAGCCGGTGAGTCCTTGAATTAATGGGACTAACACACGTGAATCGCACGAAGAACGGTTCGACCGCGTCGATTTAAAATTACGGCTATTAATATCACTCGTTTCGCGATCGAGAACGGATGATCGAACGCGATGATTTGTCACTGACTAGAACTTGTGCGAGTTTCAAGCGCTTTCTCTATTTTTCTCTTTTTTCTTTTCAAGCGTTTTACGGGTTGAAAAGAGGAAGAATTGCGAATTATACGAAGATTGCAGGAGAAAAGCGTGATAATCTCTGCAAGATATACATGCACTTGTACTGAATATCGCGTAATTTCTCTATACCAGAGAATTTTCTTACAAATGAACATATTACGTGGATTATACGAATTTCATTAACGCGTCACGACTGTAGCGATTGAAATGGTCAAATTTGAAATCAGTTGGAAAATGTGTATAGAAGTTACAAGACATATTGTGAATAATTAATTTACTGCTCAAATACATTGATGATCTTTGCAAAGTGTATACTTTCAACAAATATCTTACAACTTGTACATACATATTCAGATCAGTTTCAAATTTCACCAATAACAATTACAATAGTCGAGTGTCATCGCAGTGCTAATGAAATTTCGAAATGTTTTGTATAACATGTACATAAAAAGTTTCAGAGCGTTCGAATACTTTCACTAATCACTGTATATATTTTTTCAAACGTGTCTTTTTATTTTGCCGATATAGCGGTGACAGTGGATGGACAGTCTCGTTACAGTGCCAAAGAAATTCGAAATTCCAAAATATTTTATACGAGGCACATAATATGTTCGGATACTTTCGTCAGCTGTTGGATGTATATCAGTAGTCATTAAATTATGCATTCGTTTATAGTACCAACATTGATACAGAGTGTTGATTAACATCTAACGATGCGCATTTTCGAAATAATCTGAAAAAATGAACATTTCTAGAGTTTCGTATATGCCAATATCAATTATGAATTAATAAAAATCAAACTGTCAGCTATTGATATGTCATTGATGTGTGGCGTATAAATTGCTCTAAATATTATTGTGCTTAAGCCTCATTGTTTTCGAATGAGAATCAAAGGCATGAATTCATACGTATAAACCAATTAACAGGTGAGCGTGCGGTGACACGCTTCCTAATTCTGACAATTATTCTGCTTGCTGCCTGAGCCCACGGATTACACAACTCTCGCCTGGGATGGTGTTAATGGGAAGCTGAGTTATGTAAACAAGCCGTGATCGTGCATCAATCGAGCATTCAGAATGCGCCTTCGATTGTTGTACAGAATGTCTCTAATTTATTAATCGAAATTCTTGCCTTGCGCTATTTACATCGTTTCCGATAAATATCGAATTGCACGTCGAATGAAAGTATTAACATTTGATTTTTCTCAATAAATCTCTGTTATGATATCTCTCGTTCTTCGTTCTTCATTCCTCCCCATTCTTCGGTTGGAAATCAAGAATAATTAAAAATTATTGTTTCTGCCTATCAGATATTTTTGTCCTCGATAATGGTAGTTTCCAATTGTGTCTTGATTAATGGGAATTTATAATTTATTGCGATGTCGAAGGAGTTAAGGTCCTTCAAGCTTAGATCAGATTATTCCAACCGTGGCGAAACATTCGTACAACCTTGAATTCCGATAATTTGGAGACTGAGGAATAGGAGTTTTAATGGCCGTAATTTGGCTAAATGTTTTAGGAAGTACTCTCCATACTTCATGTGTTTACTGCAAACAATTAAACTTTTCAATTAGCATAACTTCTATGGAATTTGAAAAGCGTTATTGAATTAATTACTGCGAACTATAATGAAAGAAGTTATAACACACACTTATAACACAAATTAATCCTTTATAGTTTTTCAATCCTATATATGGTTTGACAATTGCAAACGACAGTTATATTGCTACAGATTAATCAAAAATATTTAATTTAATAGCATTATAACGTTATACATAACTAAGATGATAGTGAAGAATAAAATCAATGCAAGTCAATTTATCAGTAATTTTATAATTAAATTACATTTTCTCAAACTGACCAAATACTTTTAAGCGGTAGAATGTATCCATAAATATGTATGTTATTATCGTCCTTATCATTGTTTTATTTAGTATGTTCCACGTATTTGATCTTCAATGATCGAATTTCTGCTCGTGGTGCACATAATTGAAATTACTTTACGCGCGAATTACAGTAATTAACGGTATTGCCACTGCAGCGGAACGGCGAGTGTTTGTTACAAACCAAAATGTGCAAGGTTCCTATTTATGGTTTTCAGCAACCGTGACCGAATTAATCAGCCGTGAATAATCTCATTTATTTCCATCACCTTTCCCACTTAAATACGCTTTTTTATCAATCAAAGACAAAAAAAAAATCTTATAATGCTCATAATATTTTGTAGGATATTTTAAATAAATGAACTTTGTCTTCTGACACAATCTTTCGTATCAATAGATCAAGCAATTCAAGATAAAGAATGCACCTTGTATATCTAATTTTATATCACATACCATATATTTCCTTGAAATGATTGAAACAAGATCAATTCCTAATTGTATCAAACTTGGTAACAAAACGAAAGCTCAATCGATCGTAAGTCCCCACTTAGGCGAAAAGACCTACGCGCAAAATATTGTTTCGAATTAATCTTCCGCAAACATTACAGTAAATTAACCTCATGGCAAATCCACTCGAGAACGCTTAAGCACCCATTACCGATACTAGTCGCCACAAAATTACAACTTACCGCGTTTGGCATAAATCTTCATGATCCATTCGCTCGAATTTTATCTCATAGTCTATTCCAAGTCTCTTCCAATTTCCGTAAGAATTATTTCACGCTCGCGCCCCTGTTGAGACTCCGTGGGGCGTCTATAAATTTTCATCGCAAGGTAAAAAGAGCGACACACAGAGAGAAGGGACAGTTCATGGTCGTAAAGCACCTGTTTTGCCTTCAGATAAATTATAGCGGTATGCCCGTGACCGTGCGTTCAACCGCGCCGGAAGTAGTGCACAACGGGACGCCTCTTGTGGCAGGATATTACCGTCTGCATGTATCTTCGGTATCCGCCCGATTCTCCGGTGTGCCCTTAAGGATGTCCGTGCGAATTTATCCTATCGACGACTTGCCGCACCTTCCGGAATGATATCTCGCCCCGTTGCTTCGAGAGACCACGATCAACGCCAATTTATACCGCTGGATGTTTGTTGCGCTTCGTTCGATAAGCTCCAAGCGAAACGGGCATTTTCAGTATTTACGATAAGTTTGTAGTCGTTTAAGAGGTTTTACGCTTCATAAACCGTAACATGTTACATACACTGTACATTGACATTGACAGTTGCAAACTATGAATATTTACCATTTACCATAATTATTATTACATAAATTAGTATTACATAAATTTGTAATACTGTACTGGCTAATTTGAACGATTCTAAAAGTGTTTATAACGCGTTAGAGTTTTTTAAATAGGTTGACTTATTCGATTCTACGTAAACGAGAGCCATTTAATCTTGTAAATATATAATTAACAATTATATACTTTTGGTGGTCATTAATGACTTTATTGTTAACGAAAGCACTTTAATCAATTAACTGCAGAATTCAGTTCTAGAAATCTCTCATAGGCTGCGTAAATAACACGTCAAACGCAGGGCAAATGTTACTATTATAAATTTTACATCAAAATTAAGGCAGAACGATGATGGCTTACATTTTTATTCGGAAAAATTAACAATTCATCGTTGAAGAAATTATTGTTATAAAATATTTCAAAGTTGCAACGAAATAATAAAATTCATAAACAAGAAAAATTAGAAAAAAAATATAAGAAATCAGTCAGTTAGCAATTTCAGTATGGTATTTTTCGAAATAAAGTACCACACAAAGTACCGTTTCACAAACGAAGCACCAGTACCGTGATTTCTTACGAATTTCATTTTTTTTCGACAGACGACGCATCTTCGAAGTGGATTTGCTTTTGATGATATAGCTGGTATAAAATTAGGGAAATGTTTTCCGATGAGACGTATAGGTTTTGCAGTTGAACTCGCAGTTGGTCAACCAGCTTTCGAAATTTGTGTTTGCTGAATTGCATATTCCTCGATAGTTTGTTCGGCACATTCGACCAAAAAATTTAATCGATTTAGTTTTCCGTTGTTCTTTTTATGAGTTCAAACACATAACATCTACAAGATGGAGAAATATTTTCTTGTAGTACTTCTATTACAATACACAGCAGTTTACTGGCAGTATAAAGTAAACATATCGCTATATGATATTTTTATTTCTTCTTATCAAAATTTGGAGCTTTATAATAAACGGTAATTTTTTATTTTATGCGAGAAGTATACACGTCAAACGCTGTTAACTGATTAAAGTAAAGTGATCGATAACTAAAATAAATATTGTACTGAATGTATGTAGTAAGTAAATGTGTACGAAATATCCGAGATACTTATATCTTTAGATTCACTTTTTTAGTTGTATTCGCGAAAATATGCGTTTGTACAGAAATTCAACCAATAATAATAGGCTGTAAATTAACTGTGACAGTTCTAAATTGATGTAATAATTCGATCGAGAATTTTTGTGCATTTACGGAGAATTTAAATAAGCAAGAAATTTAGGATACGGTACACGATTTCTCCTACATTTTTGCCTCTAAAATTGAAATTAAGAAATAGAAGGAAAAGGTGAAATATTATTCTTTTCCTTCTCTCCGGTTTCTTTTCTTTCTTTTTGCAAGATTTTTTATTACCGCTAACCGTAATTAATTTGGCGTCTGTTCGAGCGACAATAGATTTACGCGCCAATGAATACTCTCGTGGCATTCATCTGTGGTCATGCAATTGCTTTAGCTATTACTTCTCTGCTACAGTAAACCACAGATTAAGCTGAAAAGCAGAAGGCATGTTTGGAGCCGTCTATATGTGAATAGTAATTAGAAGTATTGTGGAATAGTAATTAAAAGTATTATGCAAATTGTCGTACACTACAGAAATAGTATGTATCGAAAAAAAGAGAAAAATAATTCCGAAATACGACAATGAATTTTTTAACTAAAGCATTAAAAAATATTATAAACTTCTGTCACTGCAAAAATATTACAAATACATCATGATGAAATAGAAAGTCTAATTATTGCTTAAAAGACACAATCAAATCAATTCCAAATCCCTCAAAAGAAATATCCATCAAAATTATTTAAAACTTCATAATATTTCGACAAATCCCTTAACCTACCCGGGTTAACATGGCGGAAACAAATATCAACATTTGCTCCACCACCCTTGAAAACAAAGCAAACAAATCCCGACGTTTTAGTTGGTCCAACCTTTAGATCCGCCAAAATGAAGAATGTCATCCTCAAATACCAAACAACACGATCGATAAAATTCTAGCTTCTGACTTCTTCCACCGTCGTTTCTGCCCTTTTCGTAGGATCTTCTTTAAAAACTCAAGACAAAACAAAAGAAAAAATGGAAATGAATTGCTTCTTCTCCTCCTTTCTCCCACTTGTCGATGACACACTTTTACATCGTCGTAACGACACGACGTCTCCCCACAGTTTGTAAATATTGACGGAAATTCTAAAGAGAACAAAGAGAGAAAAACGAGGAACGCGAGCAAAAAGAGTTTCGTAGACGGAAAGGCACACACAGAAATCCTGCAAAGTGTACTGTTATATTTTCATTACACCGTCGCGTCGCATTGTCGTCTCAACAAACAGACTGAGCTGCACCTTCTCTGCGTTAGCTTTTTGGCGAACGATACAAGTTCATCTGCACTCAGAATCCACGACGAAACAATTTCTAGGCGTTGGAGTTGCCATGTTAAAACCGCCCCCGCAGAATTTCTTTTGACCTTGACTTATAGCTGGGAAAACAGGCTGGGACAAAGATTTCGATTTCGATTCCTTCGATATGTGTAATTTCTTCTTCTGTATGAAGTATTTCTTCTTCAAATCGTTCATCTCGATGCTCATCCTATCCATGCCTATCCTGTACTCGCCCATTTGAACCTCGTACATGCTCAACTCAGCTAGTAGACACTGAAAAAAGGAAATAGTATAATAAATAGGGTTAGATCGACGATAAGCAAAGAAATCTTGAATCTCACTTTTCCGATATTTTATTATCGTTAATATAATATATAAATTCTAACCAGAAACAGTTTTGTAAAGAAATTTATTTTTATACCTTCACTTTTTTCCCTCTCTCGCGCAATGCTTTTTGAGTTTTATTGAGAGAAACCATAGCCTGAGGTCCGGGATGCTTGGACAAAATTTCACGCAGATTCATATACAGTTTCTCGGTATCTTTTATTTTCTTCTCTTTCTCAATCATGTCAGCTGCCATCTTTATCACACGTTTTTGCAAAATTTGTATCTTCTTCAAAAGTTCGTAGGTACTTGGATCGGAACCCTGTTAAAATTTAGTAGCTATTTCATTGGAGAAGAATATCTTTACCCGTGTCGAGGTAGGAGGTGTCGACGATATAGATAGCGAAATTTTGACAATGTATTCTGTTATTTCCGAGGATCGGAACTACGTATCTTTTTAAAATCGTTTCTAACGACCCCTTCAAGAAAATTTTAAGCATTCCCACAATATTTCGTCATAAATAAATAAAAACTGTTGTATTTTAAGATAAGAACTTTTTGAATCTATATTTATGTAAAAATTGACGGAACGTTAAAAACTGTTTAATGTACGCGACAAGTGCAATAAAAGTAGATCGCACGTGGCAGATACAAGGGAAGTAGGTTACACGTGTTAAGTGATAGACAAAACTCTTTCAGATAACGAGATCTACATGGTTGACGTGGAATGACACTACCTAAGGGGTGTAGATATACGCGATAGATACGATTCGGACTTGCGGGCGCGAAGATTACTCGTGGGAAAAGTATGAGAAATAAATCAGTTCACGTTTTCGATAATGTTACGTGTCAAAGATAAGCAAATGTTCGCATACTTTTAAACGATGATATATAAAAATAATCGAGACATCAAACCTCAAGCTTCCTCCATCTGTGAATGTTCAACGGCGTTTGCACTTCCTCCTCTAATGCCATCACTTTCAATCTCTCTCTTGTCAAGTCGTGATTCAAATGGAACACTTCTTTACGTAGATCGCTCATGTTCTGAATATTCTTTATCAGCAGAGTCTTCTCTGTCCTCAGCTTCTTCACTTCCAACTTCAACAGCCTAATATCCTCCAGCCTTTGATTATACTGAACCTCTCCTCGTTGAAGGGTTCCATGCAAAACCTTTATTCTGCTATATTGAAGACTCAACTCGTCGTTTCTTCGGACCAGTTGCGTGCCCAACATGTCCCTCTCATTCATTATATTGTCGATATCCTTCTTATGTCGTGCAATGTCCGATTCGGCGCGCTGGATCACCTGCCTCAAGCTCTTTTCCTCCTGCTTCATCGACTCGATCTCATGTTTCAGCTCCGACACCTCCTTGCGACTGGATTGCAGCTCGACTCTCAACCCTTCTCTGTCCTTTTCTACTTTATTGCGTACTGGAAGGCAAATCGTAGCATGAAAACTCGCCGAAATTTTTGTCTTTTTGAAATTTTGTTAAATACTGTTCTCCTCAGTTAAAATCGTCCATTTAGCATTTCTGTTGTTATCTTTGCTTCGCTGTATTCGATCAAAAATATAAAGACGTTATTTCAATAACAATCCGTATAATGCAACCTTGCTTGAAAGGTAACAAATACGAAGATTTTCAAATATTGGAAAATATGAATATATCATTCGATGTACGTGTAAAAGGTGAACAAGAAATCGTGAATAGAATACTTTGTTATTTATCAAAAAACTTTCCGATCAAGGAAAGTCCACTTTAACAGCTTAACCACCTTCCCCAACACAGTTTAACAATTAAAACTTATCCACAGACCCGTATTCACTAGATCCCTTTTCCTGCCTGCAACAAGCAAACCAACTTCCCTAACTTTAGTCAAACATTGGCCCGATACCAAAGAACGAGGCCAACTGTACAAGAGAAAACCGCCAAAACTCAATTAACACATTATCGCAGGTTAAGTGTTGTTGAAACGCGTATCAAACGGTTAAAAGCGAATAAGACGGCTTACTGAACTCCTCTTTGATCAGTTGGCCCTCCTTGGTGACGATGTCCTCTTTCAGCTGCTCGATTTGGTGGCTCAACACCTTCAGTTTGTTCTTCAACTCCTGTATCTCGTCGTGCGCCTCTGTCAGGCTTTTGCCACATGCGTTTCTCTCAGCTCGAACAGTCTCGAACATATTCTGCTGCTGACGGTACCTAGCCTCGGCTTCAGCTAGCCGCTTCTTGTAGTTCGAGATCTCGACTTGCTTCAGTTTCACCTCGCTTATGTATTCCTCCACCTATTAACGCGACCAAGTTGCACGACTCGATTAGTGACGTATGCAAATCGACGTGTTCGTTTCTATACGCTGGTGGTGCAGACGTTGCATGAACATGAGCAAGTTTTAACACTTATGTTGACAGCCAAGTTCAAATTATTATTAAAATTTAATAAATTCTATACTGTTATACTGTACAGCGTCTTATTATATTCTGTTAATTTAGAAAATTTATTTTAATATTAGTATATAGACATATATTCTATAGATTCTATCAAAAATTGTTTTACATGTTTAGTCGAGGTTAAAAATAGTTGAGAAAAATTGTATACATATAGTAAACTTAGTAAAATTCAAGATCTATGTAAAATCGTAGTGTGTTAAGCATAGATGCTAATAAAATGATAATTTTAATTTACCGTAAAAATGAAGTTTAATAAGTTTTTATTATACTAACAATTGTATATTACAATTAAATTCGAAGCTTTTAATATTTGAGATTTTTGTATAAATTTCAACGTAGAATACCCAAAGAATTGAATTAAATTAAATTAAAATAAATTAATTAAAGAAATTGTTGAAAGAAATATAAAATCAGATTCTCGATTACCCGGTAGACCCATGAATATTAAATACTATCTCTACGTTAAGAAATTCATATAATGTCACAAACTTTGTAACTTAATATTGTTGTAAGAGGGAAATACTGCCACTTCCAGTAACGAGATGTTCCTGACAACTAAAATTTACGAAAATGAGTCATCTAAAAGGACATAACCGTTTCGGTACTTGACGATGAGCGTAACGAAAACCTTGTGTGTCTTGTTACACCAGGATAGTTAGTAGTTATATAATTCACACCTTAGCCGAGTAACACTGTGTATGAATAATGGATACTCCGAAGGGCGCGTAGAAAGTTTGTTTGACAAGCGTTTTAGTAGCTGAGTGTCAAGTACGAAATGTTAGAATTTAGAACAACAGAATTTAGAACGGTGTTACAGAGTGGAAATTCAACGATTAGCGTGAGAAGTAACGCATTTGTTTATTGCGAATAAAAGACAACCCTCCAGCTATATTTTCACTAAATTTTTCCACCAGTATAGATACCTTTTATAGAGAAAAATTATTGATTCACTGGAACGTTACGTACGTGCTATAGAAGACAAAATTTTTTTGGAAATTTAACATACGTTCCATTGGTAGATATTCGCACAAAGCTATTGAAAAGGCTACTAGAAGAGGATCATAGTACTATTAGATGTAATCGCTATTTGCAAAGCGTTTGGATCAAATTCTACCCTTGCGTATAGTGTAGATCCTATCTCTGGTAGTAGTTACTAATCTAGTATTAATTACAATTTCATGTACAATCATGAAATGAGCAGGTTATATACATCGGATTGTACTGGCCATATACACCTATGTATATGATGCGGTTACACACGATGCGTTCAACCACTGTTAAGACGCTATTTCCTCGAATACAGTAATTTCAATTTATTACATATCTACTTATCAATATATACTCATCACATGTGTATGTTTGTACGAGCTGTATCAGTAAATCTAATGAAATATTATTTAGAGACTTCATGACAATAGCCAGTTAATGATTGGCGTAGGTCAAAAAGACAACTAAATAATGAATCATATTCTGTAATGAAATTTCTGGTAGTAGTATAGCTAGTATATTAAAAAGAAAAAACTCTATATAGTGAATTTAAAAAATATCAAGGTTTATGTACATATGTATATATACATGTGCCCACAAAGGTGACAAATATCGTAACGAATTATTTTACATTACCTAATTTTATAACTACAGATACGAAACCTCCACAGGTGTCTACCTTTGCCCAACCAATATTCAATCTTTGCTATATCAATAAAAATTGTAAAGTGATGCAAAGACTGTAAATCGATCAATTTCCTCATCGTCAAGGGGGAACGTTAGGGCGAGCAGTTACTTTCCTGTGCCAAATCTTCGCGATGAATTGTCACATGATACGGAATTACACCAAAGAAGCCCATTAATAAGAAGGTTATAAACAATTTACCGGAGTCACCGCTGGAATGATGGCCTTATCTGGTCGCAAATCTTTCGAAAGCACGACGGATCTCACGACTAACCCTGAGCAAACCTAAAATGAACGACCGACCTATGTCTACCTTTACCTCCCGCTGGCCGGCAAACCGTATATCCGTCAGTGCAATTCGCTTGATGTCTGTGCACACAGCAACCGTACCCGCTTGCCGATCGCTCGGCTGCACGTCTACCATACAACTTGGCTGACAGCTCACGCTATATCAACACCTATTATTAGATAGATGTTTAACAGCATGTCTACCTCTACTACTTCCATTATACCCGATTACGCAGTACACCTGAATAATTCCGCTTATCCTATCGCATACGCGCCATTTTCGATTTGCATGAGCAGCGGGAAGCTTGATCGATCGTGATCGCGTGTGATAAATGAACTTTATCGAATTCCTGAGGGTTTTTGATAGGAAAGAAGATTTATCGGTCAGACGGTAACATTAGAAATAGCAAATCCACTACGACATCTAATAACGAGTTCCAAATTTTTGTTCCCAGCAATTGCTAAATATATGCAAGTTTCTTTAACGGTAAAATTAATTTTAGTTTTTAAATGTAGTTATGTAGTTATATATATAGTAGTAAATGTAGTTATATATATATATATCGTACAGACCGCGTCGAAACAGCAACTGGAGATATTAATCCGATGTTAGAGGTGGAACTATTTTTAGACAAATTAGCCAAATCGAGAACGAAATTTTATAGTTACATATAGGTTATAGCTATAGATAAACATAAACACAAGATATTAGTAACATATTAGTAGAAAAAACTGAAATTTCTCGTTTATTAAAGATTTTTCTCTGTTAATTTTATGCAATAAAAATGTCAAATTATCATCTGAGGTATTAGATTTTACTACTTCCGTAGGCTCTACATATTACTCGTAGAATTTAGAATTTTCTTTGGATAACCGTGAATAATGTACAGTTATACATACATGGCCCTACATCGTTTACTACAGCACTATTCTCCTTGCCCGAACAAATATGGTATCATTTCACTTGTCTGACCACGGATCCACGACCCATTCCACTTCGCTCAAGCGTGAGTCACTCTCAGTTTATCTAACCCAGTCTGGTGTCTTATACTATTCGCTCAGTTGCATACGATCAAATTTTCAACTTTTCGTTACTCTTACTAGTTATGCCATGTCTTACTTAGAATTACGTCATATCGTGTTCGCATTCTATTTCTTCTTTCGTTAATTACCCCTAATTCTGCATCTACTACTCTGCTTATCTACTTTTATTTCATTTCTCCGTTCCTGTCTGATAAATTATTGGTTTACTTTACTTATTGTTAACGACATATACCGTATATTAAATTATACATATATTACTTGATTGTTTGTTTCGATATTCGTTTCAATAGAATACATTTTTTCAGGAATTTGTATGAAATTAAACGATATCAAACGCAAATGAATATTATATTCTTATGAGAATCTTACGAGTTCCTATTTTCCTATTTTACCTTTCTATCGCAATTAAAGCTCACCTGTTGTGTCAAATTCTGAGCGGTCAAGCTATGCTTATCCCTTTCTTTCTCCACTGCGCTCAAGAGCGAGTGAAC
This sequence comes from Bombus haemorrhoidalis, assembly GCA_014825975.1. Classification (NCBI taxonomy): domain Eukaryota; kingdom Metazoa; phylum Arthropoda; class Insecta; order Hymenoptera; family Apidae; genus Bombus; species Bombus haemorrhoidalis. Next base: position 14,438,684 of record CM026166.1, on the reverse strand, counting down.
GTCCATAATATCCCGCAACGAAGTGTCAAGCTCGTGTTCGATTTTCCTTCTACTGTACTCGCACACCGTCAGCTCGTGTTGTATTCTTCTGATATAGTCGCCTAAATTCTCCTTGGTACGAGCCAAGACATTCTTCTCGCGTATATGGACCTCCAATTCTTGCTGCTTGTCGACTAACTGTTTCTGGCATATCATCCTCTGATGTTCTGCGTTTTTTGATTTTGCCGATGTGTGCTTCAGCTGTTGCTCCAGAGTTGATCTCTCGATCTCAATCTTCTGCCATCGCTTCGTTATCGATTCTTTCTGAGCCTTGTGCTTCGAGACTTCTTCCCTCATCCTGCGACCCGTCCAAAAAATTGTACATGAAATTTAAATGTAACATTAATTTGTAAACCGTGGATTTTTATGCATTTATAGGAAATTCGAAAGTGCGAAATTGCGCAGAGTATGCATAATATAAAAAATTATAGGAATTATCGTAATATTCAGTGAATGAAATATATTTTTACTTAGATTCCATTTCTTTAATTAAGTTAATAAAAATACGATATTGTACGAAAAACTGTAATCCTCTATTTTCAAAAGAAAACATGATCAATCATGAAAATTCAAATACAGTTATCTCAGTTTGTTTATCTGACTTACGAAAAATACTAAAACAGCCACTTAGTCACAAAATTGTTTGTATCTTCACGTCGATACAAATATTACAAGAAATACAGAAAGTACTGTTTGCATATTCTTCTTTTTTTGTTATGAAGCTCTTTTTTATCAGGTTCTATGTACTATTTGATGATATGAATATACTTGGACTCGATTAATTAGTATGTAAATGTTACAGTAAATATAATGTCAATACTTTTTGCAACCACCGTGTTTTTAAGCGAAAGTACAAAAATTAAAACACTCTGCTCACAAAAATCCTAAAGCAGAGTTACAACAGAAATTACAAGACATTCAATTTCTTCGTGAAACTGCCGATTCATTAGGAAATTATTCGATAGTTTATATTCAATTTAAGTTAGGTTACTTAATCGTTAAGTACTTTACCTAAACGATACGCGTTTATCTGATATATGCGTCAACCACGACCCACGTTAAATGGTAAGTACAAGGTAACTGTACAATAACGAACGGTGTTAAATAATAGGAGATGTATGCATTACGGATTGATGCTTCTACATGCTGGCTACCTCTAAATAAATGAAGTAATTCAACGTAGTATTATGCGCTCGAACGATCATAAATTTCACATGATCATGTTTATACTGTTTTAATGTAGGAATAAATGTATAATTATTTATTAGTGCATCGATGCCGCAGAAATTGCTAAACACTCGTTTAATGTAAAAATGTAAAAAATAGCTGCAATATCTATAATTCCCGGTAAACTGTCGCATTACAATAGAATTAAGCTGTCTGGTATTTAATAAAGCGTATTTTACGACTGAACAAAATTACCAATTAAATCTTACTGCGAAATATCGTTATCTCTTTCATTTTATAAAATTTTGTAAGTACGACTACATACATCGTTTATCTTCCTGTTATTCAAACATATAATTATAATAAAGGCTAAAATATAAGGCAAACAAACGAGTTCAGGAACGCTATTTATTCAATTATTATGCTTCTCCACCCTAAAACATCATTTATGTACCTGTTTATGCTCTGCTTCCAATCTTTCAATTGCTTGTCCTTCTCCAACATTTCCTTGTCCAAATTTTCTATTTGGTTATTCGCATTCTCGAGATCCGATTCGAGGTTCAACTTCTTTACCGACAACTTGTTTATTTCCCTTTGCATTTTTTCGCCGGATGTTCTTTGCTCCTTCAGCAAACTCTCCAACTTTATCACGTTAGCAGCTGCTGCTTTTATCGATTCGTTTGCCGTCTAGCAAAGTATACAAAGCTGTTAATCGCAAGAATAAACATCGATAAGAACAAAAAATTTCGTATGAAATTGAATAGGTGAAGGCGCGACGAAACTTTGAGTATTGAAAGTAGAAAATGAGCTTGAAATCAGAGCGCAAAAGAATAAATCGTGACAATTGCAGATTTCAAATAAAAAATTAAATGGGACGTCAGCGATATATGATATGTCATTGCTAAATTATTCGGGTTAGCTATGTGTTATTATGGTGCTAATTTAATTTAATCTTCCACGCGAGTTCATCTCCTCAATTCAATTCTCAGGTGGTAAAACCAAATGTTTGTCCTACTTTGTTTAACATCTATCACTGTGATATTTACAGTGTGAAGGATATAAATGAGATAAATTTACATAACAATTTAATTTAACGCATGATTATTATTTGAAATCAGGATCTGAGAATCTGAACATACAAGAACTTATTCTATACAATATTTTTAAATCCTATTTAGAGAAGAGAAAAATTCTCATAATACAGTTGGTCAAAGTTATGAGCAAGCATTTCCCTATTTATATTATCAATATTCACTTTCTGTTCATATTTAGTTATAAACAGGGATTTGTATGGATATGCCTCTTATTATATACAATATTTTTAAATCTTGCATCATAGAAAAAAATAATAAATAATGATGGAGAAGAGAAAAATTAACATAACTTCTTATAATACAGTTGGTCAAAGTTATGAGCAAGCATTTCCCTATTTATATTATCAATATTCATTTTCTGTTCACATTTAGTTGTAAGCAAAGATTTATATGGATATATCTTCGGCCGTGACCAGAAACGGGACCAACTTACGCAATAAACTACTCTTTAATTTTCTTCTAAAAAAAAAAGTAAAAGTTGACGAACAGGAAATGCAAACCAAATCATTGATCAAATCCATAACTTAAATTTAATCATACTCTTCTTTCAAACTAGACGAAATCGCAGCTGCCTATAAATTATTCTACCGGTTTCACGAGACTATCACCATCGTGTATCTTCACAGAACTGCCCAACAAGTTTCCCGGCGGAAGTTTTCGATTTGCAGATCAAAGTCACGTCTTACAACCGCTCGGTGATCACCTCGTCGAGATAAGCTTTGTTCTTGAAAGCGAAATTCCATCGACTGCTTGAAACTTGCTGCTACAACCAAGCTTCGCCGTTTCGTTTCGTTTCGTTTCGTTTCTACTGTAGTCCGCTAGAAACTTGTTGAACTTTCGCGTGCATTTGCTTGGTAAGAAGCATTAACGGGGAAGGAAAAGACGATTCGTTTGATTTTTCGGTCGAGAAAGAAGCTTGAAAGAAGTTCACAAACTTTTTAAGCGCGAATCTTGCGACTTTCTCGCCGGCGCAAATCGAGAGATTTTAGACGATCGACATTAAAGTCGATGTTTAAACTGGCGGATTGAAAATTGATACGATATTCAGTTTGATAAGCAAATTCGTATTTTTATGAACAGAAACTTAAAAAATGAAACTTGAGTAGAAGATTGTTTTATGTATTAAATATTGTAAAAACATTCTAAATATTGCAACAGGAGTAAACAAATTTCAGATGAAAATTAAGAATCAAAAGATTACGTTTTAGGTTTTGTTTTTCAATTATTAACAATTAAAAATTAACCGAAATGTATAATAATATTATACTTTGAACATTTTATATATTTTTGCATACTATGAGCTTTATACGCGTTTCTCTTTTATCTACTATATACTGCAATCGGTATTATACTTTGAATACTAATATGTTTTTCTATATTATGAACTTTCTATGCATTTTTACATCTTTCCAATTTTCCTCCAATGCATAAAAATTCGCAGTTTATCCATAACATATGCCAAAATTACAACGTTTAGAGATCCTTCACCTCGAGATCACTCGTTTTTATTGCAAGTCCTTCTTGCAACTGTAAAGCCTCTTCCTCTGCCCTCTGTCTGCCACGTCGCTCTCTTGAGATTTCGTTCAGTTGCATATCCAGATTTTCTTGCATCTCGGCTATTTGATGGTCGGCAGAGCTGCTTCTATTCTCCAGCTCCTCTATGTACAAAGCCATGTTCTTCAGTCGCTGCTTTAACGTGTTTATCTCGCTCATCAGCTTCTCCTTTTCTTGTGCGAGACTCTCTTTTTGTTTCGCGATGCTCGTGCTGCAACCATTGAATCGAGGAACATTGTTAGATTTCTTTATTATTGCTTAGTATAAAGAATGCAAAACGTAGGAGTCATCGTAGCTATTGTTTTGACGATAAAAGAAAGCTCGTTATATATAGAACGAATACACTAACAGTTTTAGTTGCTGTTTAGCAAATTTCAAACTCTGAAACATATAATAAATAGGCTATTTGTCAAACAAGCGTAAAACAATTAAGAAAGCTATCGACGGAATTTAATTGAGATTTTCGTGAAAATATCTTCTCATGTTAAAAGCTTGAGTGGTTCGTTTGCGACTACATTTACGGCGTTTATGTATTGCTGTTATTCTCTTGTGGTCGCATCGTCGGTGATTGGTCAGAATACAGAGAGCTTGAGAGACCTGATATACGAGCTAAAGCTCGAGAGACACTGTAGAGACGACGGTAAGAGACGTGGTCTCTGGACTCGTGGGACACGTCGAAAATTTTAAATTCATGCGATTTAATATGACAAGGTAATCAGGATATGAAGCTTTTACCAGCTTAACGATCTCCGACGATGGTATAGCTTATCGTTAGCAATAGATTTTAAAAACTGAGGACTTCGTGCTAACTACTTACTTGCTAACGTCTTCGTTATTAAAGATGCCGCAATATCTCAATTTTCGCATATCCTTAAAGTTATCGTTAAAATCTTCCTTTTAATAGAACCAGAAAAGGCAAATAATAAAATAAGAAAATATCAAACGAACATATTTGCGGTTCTTTGGATTTTCTTGGTATTTAGAAACCGTATTAGTATCTTATTAGGATCTTATTAGTATTCACGTTGTACTCTGTTCTGATATTTCGCCAACGTTCCAGTTCGCTTGTTCACGGTAGACCTGAAAATGAAATGTCGAAACAAAGCGCAACGTAGATACTAATGAGCAGAATCGAAACCCGAAGAAGTACAAATATGTCATCTAATTCATCGCGAGAGTTTAAAATCCAAAAAGGCATAATAAACAGTGATACAAGAATATATTATAGCAATATATATATATATGTATTAATATGCCAGGTTCTCGTTATGATTAGGGTTAGGAGCGTGTAATGAATCTTCACTGGAATTAGCCATCGTTGTCATACAATCGAGGTAATGTTGATTAGCACAAGTGTGAGCATTACAGAATCGACAAGTAACCGCGGTGATTAAACACTAATGACAATGATCTTAGGTTCGATCAACGCGATAACAAATATACTTTCTTCCAAATTCTAAGTCGGACTCTTTGTTAGAAACGTGAAGTATTCACTGATCGTAAAGACGTTGTTTTACTCGCTGATGAGATCGCACGACAGGATGTGTTCTCCGTCGCGGTGATGCCCCAGAGGAAAACTACGATGGGGTGTGTCTAAGGACACGAGATCATCGGATTCGTCGAGGAAAACCTTCGTTCGGAAAGTGAGGGAAATGGACGTTGCTGTTAATTGATTAATTTCTATGTTAGTGGTTAGAAAAAGTACCTTCTCGTGGTGGGTGGTGGATTTTAGGACTGTTAGAACAAAGACTGTTTGTCCGTTTGAAGGACCTTAGTTAACTAAATCCTAAGATTTATAGCGTGTCCTTGGGCTAGCTGAACACGTCCTGTGGAGATGCATCGACATCTGGTAATCATCGTGGCCGAAGAATAGGATCTGTGTGTGGCGAGCCACGGGGCAGAGGCCATTGGAATGTTTACTGTCGAGTGTCGCTACAACTATTTTTTTTTTAAGGGGAGCTATACAATTATTCTATACCTCTATTAGGTAAAACGTTTATTCCGTGACCGCGCCTACGTTCGGCGACTAATTGTCGCCTCGAGCCCAGACTCGTTATCGCTAATCTCGAACAATTACAATGGGGTTAACTTATAAAGATTAAAGTATTGGGGGTTTTATACGACGTATATATATAAAGATAATATAATTACAGTAATATTTATAATAATGGTATATTTTGTTATGTATACATGTATAACAAAAAAGTTAAAAATACAAAGCGAGGAAAAAGAGAAATATAAGAAGATATAAATATCGAAGACAACACATAACAGAGTAGAGTACAGAGATAGGACGAGAGAAATTCAGGTTGCTCCTAGCTATTATAAGCAATTACAAAGCTGTCGCGAGACCAGCGATATCGACCCAATGCGTTATCTCTTTGTAAGACAGTTGGCCGGAAGTTAAAGACAGCCCTCGCCTAATCCTTTGTCCGGATACAAACCAGAGAAACGAAACACAACATATTTACGAACTACTGTGCTACGAACTATGGTCCCGTTGGAGCGGAATTACACTGTAGCCATGTTGACTGAACAGAGACGATCCACTATCGAACACGATGGTATCTTCCTCGGGGATTAGACCCTGGACATCCGTGTGGCTTCGATGTGATCACAATGTATGTACATACAGCAGATCGATGTCTTGATGACAATGTCGTTTATTATAAACATGTGAAATTTGCCAGGTAAACTGGCGAGATTTAAATGAAAGTTGTCATTGATTGATTATCATCGATTTAAAAGAAGACGATCGTTGGTCGCTTGTAACAGAATTTTTCTTCTTTTACTTTCTCTAATTTCGATAAATTAACGTTAAATATTCATTGCAGATTGGAGAACTGAATAGCTCAACTATGAAAGTTAGTAAATTATTGATATGGTATACGTTTCGAACAAATTCACCGATTAACGTTGGCCTTTTTATGCTAGAAAATGATCAGAAAGCGTAAATAACAGGAAGATACTATTACTTGGAAAATCTAGAACGAGTGGAAAATAAAACTAAATAGAAAATTCGCTATCCATTAAACATGGTATGTGATATATACCATATTTTCTATTTTGAAAAGTATAGCTAACACAATTATATCGAGAAAATTTGATAATTCTAGCGCTTCATACATAAATTACATCCTTTAAATATTCAAAGGTAATAAGCAGGAACCGTACTACATATTCCCTAAGGTTGATGGGATTTTGTTTGCACCGTCGGCAAACATGCATGCTCACGTCCGGGGGAACATCGATTCGTCAATAACGCTGAATCGAATTAATCTGAAACGATGATGGAAATTAAATCCTCGGGCTATTCAGACATTCCGCCATGAGTTTTACTACCATCACGCAGAACTGTGGCTGTCAAGGATTTCTAGACCAACCGGAAACTTCAATCTCCTTTTCGACGATCAAGTCATCCTTATGCTAGTCTTTTCTAAATCCTCGACGTCTTTCTGGCTTGCGATTGTACTTTTCAGACACGTAGAGTCAATGAATTAAAAGGCGGTATATACACGATAGCACACAAATCCAGAACCATGATATTTGAATGTTTCTAGCAAACGTTCGTCGATATCGAGCGAAGAATTTGCTAGAAATGTAAAAGGGATTTTGATATCAACTTACGGAAAATGTGTCTTATCGGGGATTTTAAAGGATCCTTCAAAGGATTCTCTTCATTAAACTGCGTATTTTTATGCGTTTAAAGAATTAATTATGCTTAGACTGCACATACACGATACACAAAAATACACTAAATATCTAAATCATAGCACTCGTTAAAATACTTGATATGTAAAACATATCGCTGCATAGGTCCAACTTTTTAAATTGTTTTTATATTTTTGTGGGAATGATCGATTGCGTGAGTTTGCATAAATATCCTTCGTTAATACATATATAACACTACGGAAAATTGAAAAATGAGCGAGCAGATCCTATTGACCTCGAAAAAAAAGTTGAAAAATTGAAGAAGAGAGAATATTTAAGAAGCTATTGATTTGTACAAATAAATTACAAATTACAAGACACAATTTCGTGTATCGATAAAAATAAGCAATATATATGAAGGAATGCGAAATAAACGAAACACCATGTAGATACAGTAGTAGCTAGTAACGTAACAGAAGCTATAAAATATTAAGAAGGAACTTACTCTTCAGTAGCGGCTAGCTGTCTGTTCTTCTGCGCAATTTCCTGACTCAATTGCTGTACGTTCACTCGCAAATTTTCAATCGTGTCTTGTGCGTTTTGCTCGCGCGTGTGAGCGGCATCCGCTCGCTTTATCGCGTTCAATACGTCTTGCTTCAGCTTCTCGATCTCTTTTTCATTCGTAGAAATCGTACGCGTTAACTCGTACACTTTTTGATCGCTCGTAAACAGGTCTTCCTGTGTTTCAGAGTGTACTCCGATTAGATTTAAAGTAATTATAGTTTCATTTTATAATAAAACTGATATAACTAATATTAAATTGTTCTATATAATTCACCAAAATTTTGATAAAATTGTTATTACATAGAGAGCTAAGTGACCTAAATACATCTTGTGACTCTGAAACTTTGAAATCGGTTTTTACTTAAGCTTTTGCAGCTACAGCGTTAAACTTAGTCGCGAATAACATGCATATCGATTATACCCTTAACATATTACATCTCTCCGTCAAGTCTTTTTCTGTTCTGTAGGCTTTGTACAGAGACTCGTAAAGTTTAGTGTATTCTGCCATGAAAGGAGCCAGTGCCTCGTTGGATTTCATCTCTTGCAATACCTAAAGAATAAAGTAGCTAATATAATTTTCATTCTAATTTCTAATTCGTCTTTAATATTAATCTATTTACAAATCCCAATTATTCCACGATTAAATTCCTTCAATTACTTTCAAATACTGCACAATTTTTCTATTCTATTTTCCTAAGACAGGCAACTGTACCCTCCAATAATTTGAATAGATCAGCAAGAAGCGAGTCGAAATCAACAAAAATTAAATGACTTTTTAGAAACTCGCTAAAAATTCAGTCAGCCGATATTCGTAGTAATAAACATTTGGATTTTTGAGTACGAAATCTTTGAATCTGAAATTTATGTAATAAATTCAATTGAAATATTGGAGCCGCCGCTTTATTGCTCGCAAATTCGATTCTTAAAGGATTTACTAAATTCCTAGTAATTCATTTAATAATTTAAATTTCATGCAATAAAGGATTTGCCAATTTCTGTCAAATTTATGTTTCCTTAATATCAACTCGTAAATTTCCATATTCCATATTCCATAATTATATTCCATGATAAAAAAAAAAGAAAAGAAAAGGCAACACGAATTCAATTAAAATTTAATCACTTTCCAGAGAAGTGCAATAAATTTGGTCACCCAATATTCGTAGCAATAAATTCTCGCATCTTTCAATAGGAAAACTTTGGATATGTATCTTGTTAACTTATTATTATTGCTCGAAAATGCGATTCTTAAAGGGTTTATTAATTTCCTAATAATTCATCAGGCGCATCTTACTTTCCATAAATGTTAGAGAATATGCTAATTTCCTGTGACTCTTAAAGAATTTACTAATTTCATAATAATTCGCTGAATGCACTGCACCTTTCCATAAACGTTCTAACGTGTACTTTTTTTTAACGTCTATCTACAAATCTCGATACGTTCCTCAATTTACTTTCGCTCATCAACCATAGCAATTAAAGTTGATCTCCACCGGAAAACCATGCCTTACGTATTCGACGTATCATTTTCCTTAATTAAAGACTGTTCGAGACGAACAAAAACACTCACCTTCGAGTAATCCTTCTCGAGGTCGCAAAACGTGCTGCTGGCCGAGCTGCCCTCTGACGCGGGTTCGCTGCTCTCGCTCCCCTCATCCTGAAACGCGTCATTCCACGCTAATAGGATATCCGTCGTGTCCTCCGTGACTTTTTCACGATCATCGTCACCTAGCCGCGCCACTGACCTCACGATATTAATCACCGCCACGAAGCCGATAAGGATCCACGAAAATTTACCACCATGCTATCTTTTTCTTAGTATTGTCTTGTTATTATCGAGTCTACGAGAGCTCTAATCAACCATCGATGGTCGAGGCACGAGTTTTCATCTAATTCGAGATTTCAACGAAGTCAGTTTCAGAGATTCTGTGAGTTTCTGCAGCCTCGTTATTAGCGATTGATCCTACGCCTGAGACCTTGCGCTTATCGAGCTTCGTTCGAGACATTATCGCACAGAGTTTTGATTCATGTTAAATTATCTCGATGTTGTTTGCATGCGAGGATATTATAAGAGCGGAGTTTTAATTCAGAATAGTAAAATTGTATAATAATTCCGAGATTAAAGAAATTTATTGAAAATTCCACCGATATTTTCTCTCTTTTTTTTTTAACCCCTTGCACTCCTATGTCGAGTGTGATTCGACGTCGGTTTTTATCTCAGGAACTCCTTTGTCGAGTCCCACTCGACATTCTTCAGTGCCACCTTTTTTGGGGAACCGTGCGAAAGAAAACCAGGATCGCATCCTGGAAATTGTTTCAAGATATGTCATACATTTAAAAGTTACAAAATACAACAATAGTGTGAATAAAACTGGTATTTAAGTGGTATTTCTTTCTTTATTTGTTTAAATTATCTTATTTTTTAGTTTAAGTAAATTTCAAATAAAACACTTAAAAGCGTTGGGAGCTGCTGGTAACAAAATTGAAATAAAATTCCGAGTGCAAAGGGTTAGGAATCGTCTAAATTTTATTCGTGTCGAAGTGGTGACCACTTCTAAGAAAACTCTACATCTGGTCTTTTAGTTTTGTCAAGCACCGAAGCCATCGACAGCGTACAAACAAAATCATAGGCAAACCATAAACTGTAGACAGACGACGATGGCTTCAGGGTTTTTCAGTCATAGGGTAACACTGCTAGCGTGCGGATCTGGACCAGCTCAATATAGTATTGCGACTTGTGTTTACACTTCAGAATATTTAAAATATATATTTTCTACCTTACACCCGTTTCTTTGTATTAACATCACATCGAATAACCTCGACAATTAGTTACGGAATTTTCTTTTGAAATATTTTAGATAAAATTCTTTAGAACAGTGGACGATTAAAAATTGTATTAAACATTTAATCGAAATTTTATTTATGCCATTAAGAAGGTAAATCTTGTCTACGATCAACCACGAAGGTCGTCGTACACTTTATCGAAATACCTTTCGTTTAAATCTTTCATTTAAGGAAAATTTTCAATTTACATTTAGGATTTAGATTGAATTTAAGATTTAGAAAAGATGTTACGACATTGTATAATAATAAATTTCTTAACAACGTGATAATAAAATAACTTCTGAATAAAATTGTCCGTTTTGTAGGATATACAGTGACTTTTGTGACAGACTATAACTTTACTTATTTTCCGAATATACTATACCTAAGCGTTGTAGCTATAAATTGGACAATTTATTAAATAGCGTAATCCTTTTCATTTGGAAAATATTCTTCTGACCTAAGTGAGTGAAAATAATATCATCTATACGATTATAGAAGATTAAAAAAATAGCCGATTAATAACTATGTCCTACCAACGATTTTTAAAATTCGCGCAATGGTCTCAGACGAATCATCGTCTCCGAATTATTTTGAAGAAACGAAGAAGAAATCTAGGATTCTGATACGAAATTAAATGAAAAAAACAGTACGTATAGTTAGTGAAATATTTGTAATTCTTTCGTTTAAAGAATATCTTACCGCAGATAGTCGCGCGGTTAGGTTATCGATATTTGAATGAGTTCAATTTTAATAACAACATCGGCTTGTTTATCTGGTCCATTGCTTTTTCCCGGCTTATCGTCGTCCATCATACTTATTAGGTTGTTAAAAAAAGTTATTACGCTATCAAATTACGTCTAAAAATTGCAACATGCAATTTAACAAACCGTATGTATAAAAGCGAGCAAGAAAAAGAACTTTGTGAAAAGTCGGGCGCAGGCTGTTTAAACATTATTCTATGATCACTTGATCGTGCTCGATTTATAATGACAAAAATGAATGTAGATGAATATACATACAGAAAATGAGGTACATAAACTGTGACAAACATTTTCTCCGAAATCGTTGCATATATCGACCTGCTTTCAGCTTCCATTAAATATGACAAGGGACTGATCGTTTTAAATGTAATATATTCCGAAAGCGATTCTTCGAGGGAATGAAATTTTCCAACTTCTCGATATTCTAAATAAAATATTTTTGAAAATTTGATATTTAATGTTTTGCTATTTGAATAACTTTTGTCGATTTTTTTACTCCGTATAGTTGAAGAATTATGACGACAAATGTTGATTTTGAAAAACAGTGGAATGAAAATCCGAACAGTTCAAATATACCTTACTAAATATAGCAGCAAACGTATTATAATATATCAGATGTATTTAAAAATGTTCGTTTTAAACATTTTATATTAAAAGGATATGCTTACGTCTAAGCCAGCGTTCATCTCCATGTCCATCATGATGATAGCAGAAAATATTCTGACTCTTGTTTTAAGCGAGATTTATCCCCTTCGCAATAGCTATTGCACCAGAATTTAAGCAAAATTAATTAAAATCAAATTTAAAATGTGTTATTATAAAATGCATGAAACGTAAACTACGTACACGAGGATCGTCTTCTGCTATTAAAAATCGCAAGTATGCTTAAGATAAATGAAAGACGATGATATAAGAAGATAAGGAAAGTTAAGTATACAGGGTATCCTGTATCTGCTAAATCAGGATCACGATTGAACAAAGATTTATGTGTACTATTACTGCACAAATTCCACTGTGTAGTGAACAATGCAAGATGAAAGAATGTTTTATCCAAGGAGTCCAGTATCATAATTTCCTTTGTTGACTAGTCTCCATGGTAGCCTTTGGTAGCCTCTAATTCCTTTACAGATACGGCGATAAATCAATATCCAGGTTGTTGCTACGTACCATGTATAATATGATAAAAAAAGGGAACATAATGAAGGTACAAGTCCATGAATAACCCTTTGAGTGTTCAACTGACAGAATTCTACTTAAATGAGAATGTCGATGATCTTAATAAAAATATGATTGCTATCATTTTATGAGAGCTTAAAATTTCGAAATGAAGTAAAGAAGAAAGAATTACAAATCTCTTACATTCTTTTGTAATTACGAAGAAACGATAATTGTGTATATTATTGGATATATGTTTTCATACTAAGAGAATATTTCTATGCTTATGCATAGGGAGAATATTTTGAAACGTTATGACAAGGAAGCACTATGACAGTATCAGTATGCTAAAGAGCCGAGAATTTGCGAGGATGTCGCGTTTTGCACGAAAATAACAGGGGTGTACGTATATGTATATGTTATAGCAGTGTATGCTGAAAGTGTGAAACAACGGAGTGTTGTGTATAGTGTAGTTTGTGGTGTATTTGTGCATCTGTTTATTCATGCGTTTATTCTGCTTATATCATGTACATTTGTTTCCACAATTATATTTTTTCCAAATTACTACTTCTTCCTTTAATTATCGTTTTATAAGCTTAAGCCTTTTACTAACGAGTCAAGCGTTACTTATAATAGCAATTCTATAGTTTAAAATATTTTAAAAAGTTGTGTACATATTATTATTCATAGTGCATATCGGACATAATGCAGAATTAATCGATCCTTCAACCTTATTCTTTGCCACTCAAAGGATTACAGCAAGAACTGAGCGCAAGAACGAGATTAGCTAAATAGAAAAACGCATTGAACGAAAATATCATTGTATTAATAAAATTGCCAGCGTTCATATATATATATTAACATTTTACATCGTAACACTTAGTCGTATGTATATATGTATGTATGTATAGTATTTATATATACTAATTCTCCCATACTAAATTGTCTTAAGCTCTATTTTACGGTATTTAATATCTGGAGTCGTTCATAGTACGGAAAAAAAAGAGGCCTATACATTCGGCATTGAACAACACCTCTTAAACACCTTGAATAACAAACTTTATTTACATTCACGTTCTTAGTGCGTCCCATTACCGAAATCACCATGTTATGCTATATTCGAATATTGGCGAAACACGCTCGCGATGCCCAATATTACGAATATTCTCCTCCCCTATTACTCGTAATTCGCATACATACTAAACTGCGATCCTCGTCACATGATCACGTTCAACTCTTGAATCCTTCGTTATCGCGTCTGTTAAAATATCCCCGTTCAATTTCTTCTTTCTTCGATATCGTAATATATTCTACTCGTCGAAAATAGTCGAGAAACGTCAAAGTTACGATCTTGGGTTACGAACTTCCGCCGTGGTGGATGGATGTCGTACTTTCGAGTTTCTGGAATTTGAAGGTTGGAGAAAAAAAGAAATAAATAAATTTAGAAGGGAAAAGATCATAAATCGGGAGATTCTTTAAATGTTAAACTTTCATCGCAATTGGATGACATGCTTGTGCTTCTTCCGGTTTCAAGCGTATTTTTATTAATACGTTGCGCTTCATTTCGTTCCGTGAATATTACAGTTGCTCTTTTCCAGCATAGCTCGCTTAAGGAAACTTTCGTTCGAGTCTGCCCTAAGGAAATGAACACTAACGTACACGAAACGCCGATGCAAAAATGCATAGCACGATTGATCCCGAAAAGCCAAAAGCATGGCGAAATTGTAATTTCCCAAGAGATTTTTATTTGAAAGAAGAAAGTTGTGGAGGACAATTCGTTTCGTAGAATGCAAGTTGAACGCGAGCCACGTGAATGATACGCGCATACACGTACGTCTGGGCAAATAATATAAAAATAATTCTGAGGTACTCTCCGCTCCTCGTTAGTCAGAATTTTCTAGCTAATTGGCAGATCACGTTCGTCGCGACATTTTTCTCGCCGTGGCATCCTAAAGTGACTTTGCTGGATACCACCGCGCTATCTTCTTTTTACTCGTCCATTTATCCTTTTTCACTCTTCCTCTATCGCCTTTCTTTCTCCTTCTCTTTCCTTCATTTTTACTCCCTTTCGTTTAAGTTCGTTTCTCCGTCTAAGCACAGGCTAATATGCGACATTTAGGCACAGGGGAATTCCTGATTACCAGAACTATACGCGCATGAACGGGGAGAAAGAACAACTGGAGAGACGCTTGAATGGAAACCTCGAATAAGGATCCATAACACATTTTGGTCGAAATTCAATTAAAATTAAAGCATAGTTCCACAGTCGCTGTCGATTATTTTATTGCAGTAGAACTCCATTTATCTGAATTCCACTCATCTGAGCGCGAGCTCCTATCGTGTGAAGGAAAAATAAAAGGTGATGACGAGCTTCTATTATATGAACTCCAATTACAACTAAAACTATCTGTCCCCTCACATGTTCAGATAAATGGAATTTTATTGTAACAATGATATAATTTCCATTTTCGATATAACAGTATTGACTTCTTTCAGAGAAAACTGAAAAAAAAAAAAAAGAAAAAAGAAGAAAAATTGAGCATTGCACGATTAATCATACTTCGTACCTCGTCTTTGTATTCGTAAGGCATTAACCAACGATTCATAAACCATGAACGAACCGCAATGTGAAATGCATGCTTTTGTCATAACTTTGTACGCGAAGAATTTCACGACACCGTTAGTTCTATTCGATGATCGTTAAGTATTATTACAGGTCGTAAAATAGATAGCGATGAAAGTCCGATTAGATATGGTGTTTTGAACAATCGCACAGTGTGGCATTTGAACGAGAATTCGGGACAAACATCTTTTTAAATGCATATAACGTGCAACTTTTCTGAAGCTCGATATCAGAGCTTAATAGTATTTCCCCTATTTTCTGGATCAGCTTAAATACCTTACATATTTACTCTTACTATCTAAACACACACGATGACGTTTAAAAAAAATAGCGTCGATGCTGAAAACAATCTATCCATTCTTTTTTCTCTTTTTGTTTTTTTTTTTTTTTTTTTTTTTTTTTTTTTTTTTTTTTTTTTTTGTAAGTGTCATGCAGAATTCGTTTAAGATATTCTGCCAAGTACAGAACAAAGTCTTTTTGTGCAACTTGAGAAATTTTCTTACCGTAAGCGTGGTCAGAAATCCACTCTTTAACCACGCCACAGTTACAGAAATGGATATCGCTAAAAAAATTAAAAAATACCCAGTGCAATAGTTTTTGGCAGAAAAAATTATATAGCGACGTAATACGATACTTTCTTGACAGAGAGCAACCAAAATTATAGGATGGTTTGAGCTGCTTTTTTTCTGGATTGCTCTTTAAAGATAGGAATGTTCAAGTTGGAAATTAAAGTTATACATATCTTTGCCCAAATTCTCGGACAAACAACAATGTCTAACGAACGAGTGAGCTAATTTTTAAGTGATCAGGTTTTGATATACAAACGAATGTTAGTAATTGTTTATCGATTTTTGAGGGAATCATCGTTTACATGTATATTACTTACAGACGATGATATCATCAAATAGTAAGATCAAAATCGAGCAATGATTACTTCGCTTTTCGTCCGCTATATGCCACACTGTGAATCGATGCGATCGACTAGCTCGGAAAGTGAAATTGATAGATTGCACGTTTGAAAAGCAGGGTAACCACTGAATTCATTACGTAAGATCGCGTACACGTCGTTGTTTCAAAATCATTTGCCATTATCTAGTTTTGTACTCTATTTAATGCAGTTTGTCCTGCTTTAAAAATTCGAACTTTCCATTCTAACAACAAGGAATGAATCAAGTTTTGTTTAAGTTGGTGATACTAAGAGTAATTAATAGTAATGAAAATTGAAAGCTAGATACACTTTGTTTTCTTGTTATACTGATATACTAAAATATACTTAGTAAAGCGCAAAGGACATATTTTTTTTTTTTTTCATTATTAGGATTTCCTAATAAATGAAATATTTCTTCTTACAATTTCATAGAATAATCCAAGTTTCGAGCTAGTATTTTGCCACTTAGATATACCCTGTTTAACGATGCTGGTACTTTTCAAAGAAATACGTCTAAAACATTAAAATTGGCAAAAGTTTCCATTCTGTCTTGATCTAATTCTTCTAAATTAGATAATTTCTCAAACTATTGAATACGATTAAATTGTCCAGAATTGTATATATTTCCTTCTTTGGCCAACTTTTGTAAAGATTTACATCTTGAACGTAGAAATTAGAACTTTTAAAATAATCGATGATAATTCAATCTTATTATTGGACTGAGTATACTACGCTATCGAGCGACTAATTAGCCAAGAAATTATTGTTATAGGAAATATCGCATATCTAATTAATTTAATAGGAAACATTGGCAGTAATCGTTTCACGGTATATGAACAATAACTCATTCGAATTCAATGATTACCCTAGATAATTGTTATTTTCGTTGCATTTCATTATATCCTAATACGTCTTAAATAATTCTTCTTTAATAATTCTAACTCTATAGGATCGAACAAGCTGAGCCATTTTTATATAAAGATCCGTCGCTGAAGTATTTGGATCTTAAAAGGAAAAAAAACAGATAACAAAAAAAAAATGCCAATTAGTTTAATTTAGGAATAGTATTAACAATAATAGTAATAATAATAATTTTGAAATATAAATTTCAAACGAGGAAATTAAATATAGAACACTGTAAATAAATTGCCACTACAAAATATTTCAAAATATCTGTAAGTATTTCTAAAATATATACAACTAATTTTCGTTCTTAGAAACAAACTTTCATTTTTAATAAAAAAAACTATTTAATAAAAAATGTAGATACAAAAGATACGCTAAAAAACAAAATTGATTTTCGTCTACATACAAATTATTCGTAATCTTTTATATCTAATTTCCTCAAACTTTTTGCATTTTTTGTACGCTATAAAAGTGTATTGTTCAAGACAATACCTTTGTTTATTAATGTAGCAAATATCAAATATATAGACGAATTTGTACATAAGGTTACACGATGCCTTCACTAATCAGGATAATAAAGAAATAAATTGTTGCTCTAACGTTAAACAAAATCCAAACATATTAGTTGTGCGAGTAGTCGAAATTGTAACATGTGGTCTCTGTACCTTTCATATCACGCAATGAAATTGACACACGACACAGAGTAGGGCGCCGTTTCACGAATTTTCGCTTCCATTATTCGCAAATCAGTCGTAAAACAAAATACATCAGTCGTCAAAAAATAAGTTCCTAAAATAAATTCTTCAAATCATTCCAAAAATCGCTTACCTAATTCAAATTCCTTTTTTGTCAAATAAAAGAAATACAATTATAAATCGATCATTATCAAATAACCAAAAATTAAAATAAATTTCAAGACTTGAACAAAAATAAAACACTTATTTTCGCATTTTCTCATTCTCAATTTTTCCAATACCAAATTGTTCACATAAAATATTCGGTATTAAAACATATTTTATAATCGCACTGGAATAAGTAAATTTAATAATAATCCAAGAATACTGCCCATCCCTTCCGCAGCTGCGTAAAGCACAATCGCTCGGCTCAGCAACAACTACGGCGAATCATCGAACCTATTATACAATATCTGAACAGCCTACAATCGAAAGCAGTCTTTTAAAATCGAAATCGTACACGGACAGCGGCAGCTGTCTAATTAAAACGATCTCTGAAATCTACGATTCTCATGTTCGCATTGTAACAAATAAATTGCTGACAAATTCCCTTTCGACGTTGTACCTGTTCACTGGGCCGTGTACCAGGTGCGTCATATAGGATGATCAAACGTTTTCGCTCGGACATTGAACTCGATAAATGATGAGCAGACCGTGGATCTTTATGCAATTATGTTTTTGTTAACAGAAAAAAATGATACTTAATGATATATAATATGCTTAAACATATATTTCACCCATTAAATGTTATAACAAACATGTACTTGCTTTTGAATATTTCTTACATTTTTGCATATTATGTCCATTTTGCACATTTTTACATCTTTAAATTTTCCATCGTAAAGAAAGAAAAAATTGTTCACAATGTAATTAGAATAATTGTAACAAAAATAATTAAGTTTGCAAGTTTTTGTTTGTTATTCGCTATTAAATGTAGTTGCATCAAGAGTAGTGTAATAGTTCTGACAGTGGGTAATAACCGAAATCTGACTATAATAAAAAAAAAAAGAGTACTTCGCTTTTTGGACATTTCTTATATTTCTACACCTGGAAATTTCCTATAAATGCATAAAAATTCGCAGTCTAATGTGATAAATTTCGGTCCATGTGATAGATATAAATGTATATATATTATTATTATTACTATATAATATATATATATATTAATATATAATAAAATATAATATTATTAAATAATATATATATTAATATATAATAATATATATATGTATATATAGAATATAGTCTGTGTCGATTCATTGAAACTCGTATTCATATAAGAGGGTGACGTTTAATCAAGAGAAAACTTATTGTCACGTAAATTTGGCACAGAAATTAGCAACAGGCCGCTGCACGTGTACGCTATGCTTCGAAGAATCGTCAGATCGTAGTACACTCAGTGTGATGCTAGTAAATATCGCTATTTAAAGCTTACGTGAATGTCACAGTGTACGATTAACGGGTTTATAATGTATTATCACGATTCGCCAGCGCGTGTACTTCGAATGCCGGTGAAAAACGGAAAGTTCGCTCTCTCCCTTCGTTCTGTCACGATCATCACACAGTTCGCTTTTCTCTTGTACGCTCGCTCGCAAGTTTTCGCGCTATTTACAACAGTCGTCGATTCTCGCGCCGGTCCCGACCCGAGTAACTTTATACTCAATTGTCTTTCTAATAAAGGAAGAAAGTGGAGCAACAACGTTTTTCTCAGAACATATTTCCAGTGGAAGAAATGTAAATTAGTTGACCAAATACGTAATGTTCCGCGTACTTCAATACACATTTTAATATTTCAATGGAAATTCGAAAGGGTTGATCACATTATATTACAGTTGTGTGGAATAAAAGTGTTTCACAATTTCTCTTAATTACTTTCTTAAAAACTTTCGTAATTTTCTTTTTCCTTTTTTACATATTTCGATAGAAATTCGATAGAGTCGATCATAGTATATTAGATTCTTACGTTTTAACAATTTTTCAGAATTTCTATTAATTCCTTATAATTTCTTGTATTTTTGTTCCACATATTTCAATACACGTTTCAGCGGAAATTCCAAGAAGTTGATTAGATTGAATGAAAGTTTCGTGTCTTAAAAATCTTTCGATATTTCTATCAATTCGTTTATTCGAGTATTCAGATTACGAGTATTGACGTCGCATTTATCGTAGTAATTTCTCCCACTAAGAATACGTATTGATGTAAACATCTCTCCTTCCAACGAAAGAGTTTCGTCGATAGAATATGATAGTAGTTTAAACAAGATCACGGCCCATCTATCGCTAGTCCCATTGTCGTTGGTTTGATATTAAACATTTAGATACCGCTATTTGATCACTATCGCTGAGCGAACATTTGATATAATGCACAGTTAGCCGACTCATAAGGGCCATTTAATTTCCTTTTCCTTCTTTTTTTCTTATTCTCAGTCTGTGGTACTCGCATTTTCTCGTCGATCTTCATAGGCTTCTCCTTAATGCCTTTAACTATCTAAGGATCTTGCGTTCTCACCTAAAAAGAGTATATTCCAAAATTAAATACATATATATATGTATATATGTATATACAGTATATAAATACAAACATTTATATTTAATAACTCGGTACCGAGATATTCTTTAACTCTCACAGCTATAGTGGGTGCGACGACTTGCTTTTAGTTCGAAGAATTGTACGATTTCGATATTTAAAAACAAAACATAATTCTGAAATAAATTCCTTTGTTGGTATCTTTGCTAAAACTGCTTCTGAAGATCAAATAATCTGGACAAATAAAGGAGCTAAGTGTTAATGTGAAAGTTCAGCGACCCCTCCTTTACACAGCAAGTCTTTAGACTTTTAATGTACGAAATTTTGATATTTGATTGCTTTACATTAGGTTTCAAGTATAAGCAGCGCAAAATTGCACTTCTCGCATGGACCTTTTATCTTGAACGATGTTCGTACCGCTTGTTTCAGATTTCAAATAAAATAGACACACCTCATGTCTTGTAACAAAGTTTATTTCAAAATTTCAACAAATTCTTACACTATAAATCACTCTGTTCTCGCTTGTACCATAAAACTCGTCGCATCCAGTATAGTCTATAGATAACTCTGACAATAATCTTCCCCCTTTTACAAACCGATTTAGTCCGATCTAATCAAGAATACCAATAGCACTATACTTATACAAATGTGTTATAAAATGTAGATATAACTTCTCATAAAGAAATATTTGTGCAGATCATTCATATGCGTTATTAGTATTTAAATAATTATTAACAACTATTCAAATTATTATCAAAATTATAAAGAAATATTTTAATATTATTACTCGTTTAATAATATTATATACGATACATTCACGATAAGGTCCTCGCATTTTTTGCTCTCGTGTTTGAAGTTATATCCAACATTCTACAACGAGTTCTCCGATAAAATATAAAACTAACGATTCTCGTGAGGGTAAAGTATGACACGACGAAACGGGATTTTCGATTGCGTATTTATATATATTATCCGTTATTATTAAGTGAACACTCGTAGCGGAAGAAGATAAAATTCAAAACGGAACGCGGACGAAGATAAAGGAAAAATAAAAGGGGAACAGAGACGATATACAGGGAATACTCTGTGTGATATAATCGCACGTATCCTAAGTAAAAAGCAACAATTGCGAATCTCTTTTCTTATTTTTTCCTTTTTTTTTTTTTTTCTTTCTTTCGTTCATTTCTGAATACCTCCTTATCACCTATACTCGCAAGTAAGATTAAATTATGGTACAACTGCTTTTGGAAATTAGCTCCTTTAGAATCGTTCGATCACGTCGTGTAAAAATATTAGCGATGGGCGCCGATATACATATACTCTAACTATACGGTTTTAAGTGCACGTAAGTATACAAATAGCGCAAAAGACGACTAAATAGTGTCAACGTTCCTTCGATCTTCATCGATTCTCTCCGATTAACTTTCAACGAAGAATATTCCCGATTTATGTTCGCTTAATTTTTATTCTCAAATATAAAAAAGAAAAGAACACAAATATTATGATGAATTTTCTTCAGTCTTCAAATATACCAAACCAAATGAAAATCGAAAGTACACACCATCGATCAAAACATTTGTTAACATAATCCATGTTTGTAACATTTATCCTGAAGGAGGCTCTATACGTTGAAACTTTGAAACACGTTGCAACGCATACATCCACATCTATGTTTCGCGATACATCTTACGATATACGTAGATCTGTATTGGCGAAACGGTATCAAAATGGACTTGTATCGATGCAGAAATCAGGATTCCGAACATACTTTCGCAAGAAATAAATTTTCTTCCAAAATAAATCTTCTTTAATTTTTTGCTTGTTACGATCAACGTACTTTCTACTAATGAGAATAATATTGCAGTTGGAAAATAACCAGGCACCTTGAACCACATGATTCAACGTATCATGTCGCAAATTGAGAAGATCGCGAAGGTAAACTGAAACTGATAAAAATTTCATGAAACGTAAGTGTCAACACATGCATAGCGACATGTTTCAACGTACAGAGCGGGCTTTAGAGAGGCAAGCCTCGAAAGATAACTACTTTCGATAGTTATAGTTAGAAGAAAAGGAAACGAATGCAACGATCCGCGGGCGCGCGACAACGGGCCTAACATTTTAAAATACCAAGTAAACGATTCATTTTCTATCATTCACGCTCGTCACACACCTCGTTGTTCCAAAGCTCAGCTCGCTGGCGTCACTGGGGACACGGTGAACGGCGTCACCTGATACAGAAAACACCTGTTGCATACCCTGACAGGCTTCGTGTGCCCATAACGCGGCAGGGGAACGTTGTTGCTGCTGCAACGACCGCAGAACACCTTGCCACAATTTCTGCAATGGTGTCTGCGTCTCACCACCGTGAATCCTGCTTGACACGCCATACAACGAGGCGCGTCGTTGTCCGGTATCCAAGCTGGTGCTCTCTCCACACACTCCTCGCCACGCTCGGTTATGGCCGCTACAAACAAGATTTTCTTGTATTAGTAACTATACGAAACTTTTAATAAATGCATTTATGTATAGCCAAAGAAATAGTATATTGTAACTAAAGATTATATATATATACATATGAGGCATGTAACAGTTTCTGAAACGAGTTCCAACGTTCGTAATTCGTGATCCGAGTTTGCAGCAATAAATAAAAAATAATACCAATACTATACAAGAGTATGTTAGGAATAGGTAACCAAATTTGTATGCTATAATTATGGTACATATATGATATCGTATCTCACGCACTTTAAAATTTTCCTCTTTGAAACGTAACGTTTACGAGGCAGGAATGCTTACACGTTCAACATGTTACAATCTGCAACATGTGTTTTGCACTAGCATTTTCGACACCGTCAAAGGTAGGTGTTCAAAGGCTCCTGATATTCTGATGATATACTTCATGCAACAATAAACAGGTCTTTTGGTATTATCAGACTGTCAATAGGATTATTATGGTAAATTATACTTTTTCGATGACCTCGTAAATAGACAAATCGCTCAAGTGAATAACTGTGCAGTCGATATTAACCCATCCATCCAGGTAACTGCCTTATTTATCAGATAATAACGTCTTATCTATCAGTTAAGTAAACTTATTTACCGTGACATAAACTGCCTTCGATAGCACGATAATTTATTCTAAACGCTGAATTATTTCTGAGAGAAGAATTGTTGACAATGCTCGTTATATTGGGACAATTAATCATGTCAAATCTCAAAGTATATATACAAATTTATATCCCGAAAAGAGAAAATTTTGAAAATTTCACGAGACAATTCCTTGTGAAAAAATAAGAAGAAAATATAGAAGAATGTTTATTCATACGACGTTTTCGAGAAAATCGGATTTGAAAATTTATTTTAAATTTTATTTTGGAATTTTATTTCAAACTTATTTTTCTCGAAAGCAAAGCATTTTTTGAAAAAATTGTATTCCACATATTCGACTTAGTTTCACGTATAGAATAACGTCCTGTCGATCATTTACTCCTGTCCAGTCTGGCATTAACTATACTCAAGTACACTTGACAAATCTTCAAATTCGATTTTCTTGAAAACGAAGAGTCATAATACGAACAGGTTTTATTCTGTTTTCTTCGTATTTTTTTTTTTTTTTTTTTATAAAGAATCATCTCATGTCCGCTTAAATATGTTCGGTACGATCCATTTTCATTCCTTATCCGTAAAGTAAATATGGTATTAATGTTTGATCACCTTTCTCTGAAACACACTGTATAAAATAATATTCACATCATGGTTTGTTTTGAATTAATTAGCATTTGAAGATCAATTCTCCGAGGGTGAACATAACATCTAATTTATTTTACTATTTTACTAGGTGTTCCTATTGTTTGAAATATTTTCTGGGAAACAGAGCGTGTAACAGTGAACTTTCTCCGATATTAATATCATCAAAAGTAATGATAAAGATACACACCAGATAGAGCAACGGAACTGTTCAATCAAAATTAGAAGATTGTATATATTTAAAAATTAACCATCGGATAGTCATTACTCGACTGTATAATTTGCAATTTAATTTTGTTATTACTTTTTTAAAAAATCATATACCATTCGTGTTAACGAAATGTGTAATGAAATTATATTATAGTGATCACGTATTACCCAGATAATTTCGATACATCCAAATATTCTCTGTTCGTATTTAGATCCCGCAAGTGTTTCAATACATACAATTTTCTTAAAATACAGATATCAGGCTTGTGAAAAGTTGGGCATAAATAAAGGAAAGAATACGTACACGTATTATGATCGGTAGTGATGGCAGTCTCTTCCAAATCGTCCTCGTATTCTTGTAATAAATCCTGTCGATCATGATTTGTAACCGTATCGTTCAACGGGCTTGTCATATGATTTTCAGATACTGAACTTTCATCCTTTATCTCACCGTCTTCCACGGTTTGACTACTGTTCATCAGGAACACACACTTCAAAATATTGCGCAAATCCGATGCGAAATTGGTCTGTAATTGATCTGCCACACCGGCTATACAAACGAATAAACGATGAACGAGATCTTCGGATGACCTGGAAAAAGGATTAGCAAGGAATCAATTGCCAAGGAATTTATAATCGAGCGACTGAAACAAAAACAAAACATTAAGATCCATGAAACGAAGAAATGCAAAATAAACTTTACCGAAATTTCGCTCGAATCTTGTAATTGTTCGCAATCTCAGCGGCCTGCATTGCCAAGGCTATCTCCTCGTCGTCCTGACAATCGCTCTGAAACTCGCTGGTCTCCGAGCTCGAGTCACAGCAACTCGAGCAGCTCGAACTGGACCCAACATCCGACTTATGAACCAGGATATGATCGGAACTGACCGACTGCGTCCCTTGAACCGTGGTTGCGTTCACTAGCCTCACAGCTCGCGTGGCTCTCTGCGTATTATTGTCTTTTTGTATTCCATACGACACGGTCTGCGTCGTGACCGGCGAGATTATCTCGTTTGCCAGGCCGCTTTTATCCGTTCTTGGTCCCAAACCATCGTTCATCAGTTCATTAGGGCTTCTACTTCCTAATTTTCTCTTGGTCTGCTCCGACCTGGGATTAGCTCGTTCGTACTTGTCTCTCTTTTCAAAGTCTCTCCTCTTCATTCTGATAATTTGCTCTGACCTAGATCTCCTATGATCGAGAAGCTTTCTATTTTGCGGAGACGAGTTTCTCTGAGCTCTGGAAGCGATACTAGAAGTCCTCTGGCCTGATCCAGGCGTGCTACGAGTTTCGAAGTGCTGCAACCGCGGACTAGCGTGAGGACTGCTTCCAAAATTAGGCATCTGCCTGGTGTTCTGGCTGGGATGCAGACTTGCTCCGTAACTGATCAGCCTAGGATTCAAACAACGATCCGTCGAGTTTGATCTGGAGCTCTCCGTGCTTGCCGACGAGCGTACGTTTTGAAAGTTTTGCACCCTGCTCTCCTGTACCCCGTGATGAAGTTTTTGCCCGTTTCGTTCGTGCTTACGTTGATGCCGTCTCCTCTGCTTCTCGTCCTTCATCTTCTTCGACGTTGCGATCTTATCCTGGGTATACTGCTCGATCTTCGAGCCGATCTTCTCAATGTTCTGCGACGTGGACGGGCAGTTTTCACATTTCAGGTCGCTCCAGAATTCTTTCCTCGAAGTAGACGCATCGATGCTTAAATTCAGATTTTCCCAATTTTCTGAATAATTGATCTGAAAACTAGACTGGTTCGAGTCGCAGACGGAAATCTGCCCATTGCCGTACGCGACTCCAACGAACTCTTCGTTCGTCCCATCGAAGTTCGACGATATTCGTGGAATGTTTTTCACAGCCTCTGTGTTGGCCGCGTGCAGATTGTGCACCTCGATCGAGTGGTCCAACGACGCGACTGTCTTCACGCTTCTTAGACTACAGACGCACGAGTTATCCGATATCGTGGAGCTCTTTCTCTTCGGTGAATTCAAATTGGAGCAAGAATAACTGGTATTCTCTTGCGTGTCTTCATCATCTAATCCGTTCTCGTCCTCTTGGATCTCGTTAGCGAAAGTCTTCTTCTCTTCGGGACTCTTATCGTACAGACTGGTATTCTCCGATGAAATCACTGTACAAATTCCCGAGTCAGTCTGCTCGGAGATCTCGTTCTGGCACTCTCCATCCAGCAACAAATTCGATAACGTTTTATTCGCCTCGGATATCAGCTTCTTCGAATCCAAGTCAGGCAAAGAGTTCTGAATGTGTACCGTCTCACCAGTCACGTTGTTCTCGTGCGACACTTGGTTCAGCAGATACTGCGTTTGAGGGATTTCGATGTGATGATCAGAGCTGCCTAAAATCTCGGTGATATCCGAGGTGATAAATTCGTCTTGCTGTTTGTGTAATTGTTCGCCACATCTATTCTCGTTTACGCTTGAAATACTATCTTCTGGAACGACCTGCTCCACCATCGAATCTACCATTGAAACAGGACTCGCGGGACATTCTATTCTTCTGGAGCAAGGACTATCGTCGCAAGATAAGTATCTACTGCTGTTCGAAGAGCTTGCTGGCTTTTTAATATGATACTGCACTTCGTCACCAACACTTTCTCGTTCACTGGATGTCCTCGTGTTACCGTTACACCTCACAGCCTCCTCGTATCCGTTCACGGATATGTTTAAGCGATTAGGCCCGGTTTCTATCATCGTTCCCCGGTCCTCCACCTCCTGATCGCTATTCCCTTCTGTCAAACGGCTTTCTTCCTCTAAGATTTGAACCACGTCGTCCGCCACCTCGTCCATATTGTTCCCCGTGTTTCTCGTCACTGTGTAAAAATCTACGATGAAGTCTTTACAGTTCGGATAACCGGTATAAAAATTGTGAACAAACTCCTCCAGGTCGGGAATGTCCTGACACGCGGACGACTTTGACGACTGCGTGATGGGACCCGGAGGCTCCTCGTTCGAGCACAGCAGTTTCTCCAGCATGTAGAGCTCGCGGTTGTTTAACGTCCAAAGAAGTTCTCTTATTTTTAGCAGAAGCGACTGCAACGGAAAGAGAAACTACCTTCAATTTTGCAGTGACTTTGTTTTATTTTTCAATCGTTATTACATTTTCATTTGTCTTATTTTAACGAAAATTCTTTAATTGCTTTATTAAATAGATCTATCAAATTAATAAAATAACAAAATAAATGTATTTAAAAAGAAACGCTTGTTTAAATTTTGCGTTTGCCAGTTTTTGCTATTTAACCGCGTAGATATTTCAAATATCTAAGAACTGATGATAGAAAAAAATGGACCATGTTTTTGTAGAATTATTTTGAAGTAGCATTTTCTAAACGCGTGTAAGATAGTGGGCACATGTTTGAGATACGTTTAGTTCAATTGGGACGAAATGTTGGTTATGTAAATAAACATAATGGATTGAAGTTGAAATACGTGATTTAAACGTGCATGAAACGAGTTTCTATAATAGCTACAAAATAAAAAGATCGCATACGTTCTGTACTTGAATATTGATGTCCAACGATGATCTTGATAAGAAATCTTCTGGCGTTAACAAAAATAGGAAGTATGTAAATATAGTATGGCTATATAAAGGAAATTAAAAGCCCATTGAGAATAACTCTTATTATTAGTATTATTGTATTTTTGTATCTGGCAAAATTAAATCCATTTATAGTCCGCTAAAATTATTTTGAAGAAAGAAACCGGAGTCTTTCATTATGTATGAAAGTTCGTCAAACTTTAAATTACGCAATCTCTGCACAAGTCGTAATTTTACACTCAACGCTAAATCTCATTAAACTGTCGCGTCCAAAATTACAAACCTGAATTACAAAATTACAAACCTGAATTACAAAATTAAAAACCTGAAATCAGAAGTCGAAGTTACGTCGCAATTTTGAAACTCCCTTGCAAAATATAATGATCTTCGATTATCACTACTGCATTTTCATCGATTCCTTTGCTTTCGTTTCTTCCACGTCAAAACTATCAAGATTTATTAAAATAACGTGTTCCATATTTTTTACGATCGAAGACTACAGAGAAGACTAAGAGAAGAGAAGAAAGAGATAAATGACACGTTCTATCTTTTTTAGAGAAAAGGTTTCAAAATTGTGTAAGTGATGCTTAATTACAGCCGACTGTAATCGGCGATCTCCGCTTACCCTAAAAGGTCTAAACACTTCGCTGATGTTGTCGGGGGAATTGAGGCACAGAGGGCCTCCAGGCGGAGCCAAGAGGCCAGAAACAATCGCCAAACGAGGAATAGTAAACATCAGAGCCGGCTCGTAATTATCTACATCGGCCTGGCTGAGCAATCCACGTTCGAGAGCTCTTTGCAGCGTCTCCGAAAATAAAACGCAAACGAGCTCCTGCTGCTCGTACTCCTTCGTCGATTTCACTGGCACCATGGCGCCCACATAGCACAGCTCGAAATCAGCGAACAACCGGTCGAAGATCTTCAGCGACTCGATCAGCTTCTCCAGGGATGGATCCAACGGGTATTGCGTCTGAAAAAGGTACTAATCAATAGAAAAGTTAGGCGATTAGTATTTCAAATAGAAAGTAAATCATTTTTAAAGTAGGAAATATTTGTTAATAACAGTATAGTTATCGTTTGAAATATTATTTATTGTTGTTTAATATTACATTTAAAGGATTCAGAGAGAAAGAGACAGAAACAAATAGAAAGGCGCGAGTTAGTAACAAAAATGAGACAAAGAATTATCTAAAATATTTCTTAATGAATTTTGAATTCTTTATTTAATTTATTATTTAATTAATCTAATATTTGTTATGGTATAGATCTTTCTATTAAAGACTAACTCAACTCTCAATAAAATATGTAATTACATTACGTATTAAATACATCAGTAATCCTAAAATTAACTTCATATAATCCGTAAAAAAATCTGGAAAACTATATTAAAACGGACATAAAACGTTGGACCACTTAATTAAATGCAAATATACAAGATTTTGAAACTGTCTGTCCTAATTACTCTGTTGTCTCGCTGGAATGATTCCATGTTCTTAACTCGCGCGAAAGCATGCATAAATTTGATTGACCCACTACATTGTTTTTACTGACAATGAATCATTGTTTTCCTATAACGTTTCAAAGGTTTACTTGCTGCCAAAAACAATATTATGACTAAACTACGGATGTTTACGCAATTATGGGAGAATTAAATATGCAACAATGTACTGAATGTGTATTATATGCAAAAATATACAAATTATGTTTTCATAATAAAATACTTGTTACGATAATATCTAATAATATTTAGAGTGGAGAACGAACTTTTATTCAACCACACTATTCATCTCACCTCTTTTCGTGTTTGTATCCCTTTAAACATCTTCTTTTTCATTAAATATATCGACTATCGAAACTAAACGTTATTTAAACATTGTCTATGTTTTAATAACATCTATTATATGCATGTATATGCATGTATGCATTAATATATATATATATTAATTCAAAGAGAACATCAGATTTAAATTTCGTTCCTTTACTTATGTCTTCATAAAAACATGAATTTGCATAACGTCGGTTATATTCATACAATCGTGGACTCAATATTAATTACGTTCATTTATTGACACACATTTATCATTCGAACACATCAACGATATACGATGGATTATTAAATAATGAATGGAACGAGGAGAAAACAGAAAAACAAAATAATACAAATCATGATATATCGATTACGAGTACCTTTTTTATTTGAAAAAATGCCGACACACGAATAATTACCGTGTCCTCGAAAGATCGCACGAAAGAGAAAGTTGCATGTACTCAGTAATGCAGAGTATGTGTTGAAAAGCAACTTTAAAGCATGCTTCTTGCACGACAAATTTCTACAGAAAGTGTATTTCACTTTCGTAAATCAATGGACAGGATATAAATATTCTATAAGCAATATTTAAAGAAAGAGAAAAAGATTCTGCAAATTTAAAGGTTACCTCAGAATAAATAAAATTCTTTTTTTGATAGAAACTAGAGAAATGAAAAGAACACAATATAAATAAATACATACAAATTTATGGCCTTCTCCCTTCCGCAAGATTTTTGGTTTCAATAAATCTCGTGATTTCAATATTTCTAAAATGTGCTACTAGAATTACTGGTTGATCTTACCATAAAAATGGGCAAAGTGAAAACGGTTAATATGGCTGTCATATTCAATGCCATAGGCAAGGATTCAAGTCCGGAAGTCCAGAGCCTAATAAAGTACACGTTCCTACGATTAACCTGAATATTTTAGGGTTCAACGTTTGCTCCAAATGCACTTACGTAATTCTCGAGATCGACAGACAGAAAAGGAAGGAATGCAGAAATAGGACGCGTCATACTATCATGATAAAATACATATTTTAAAGAAACAACATCTACTAATCGTCGTATCGGCAACGCGAATTTTCCAAACTCAAAGCATACGAGGTTGCCTTAATTTGCAAAATTCGTGCAACAGAAGAGAAAATATTCTCATTCTTTCTCCTTTTATCCTCGATTTTTCATGATAGTCGATGATTAGGTTTTGATATTTCTATCTTCTCATACATATTTCATAGTATATCCATACGCCCAACGTAAAGTCAACTGTTTCTTTCCTAATATGATTAACAATTAACGAAAGAACGAAATTCAATCGACGACATTGGCCCATTAACAAAATCGTTTCAAAATAAGCGTACGTGCGTTATCAACTAAGTGTGTAATACTAATACGTACTAGTCTAGTACTAATCGATAACAAATGTGGAAAAATTAATTTGTCAGATAATTGGACGACCCATCAAATTCCGAAAGATATACAGAACCGCGATAATTTTAAAACTATTTATTTCCAGCCAAATACAGCATTACTTGGCCATTGTGCTAATTACAAATATTTTTCACTTCTCTCAACGAATATTATAATTTCACAAAATCTTAAACCGTTCCTTTATAACACCCTGTATAACTAAATCCGAGCCTATCAGCTGATTCGACATAAAACGATTAGGCGACCCATCGTTAACACTTGGACAAGCACGTATAATAAATACCTTCAGGTTCATGTGACCTTTTAACGCGTGCTCTCTGAGCAAATTCCTCACGATGTCCAACGACTTAGTCAAAGCCCTTGCCAGCGGCCTCATGGCTGAACTTTCAGCCTCCCTGTTCATGATCGAGGATCCAGCTGCCAAGCATTCAGCTCCGAACCACAGCTGTCCAGCGAGATTCTCCTGCATCACGTCGTCAGGAAATTTCACCCTGAAGTCTCGGTTCGCCCTACTCTCCGGAATCAGATCGTCCATTATTTGACTGCATATCGTTAACACTTTGTCCTGACAGTGGCGCAGCTGGTTGACCAACGTGGTGCATCTTTCTGGCTCTTGACGACCATCGAACGAGTCTAACTCGCAAGCGACCGCGTTCAAAGACTCGTCCGCGTAGAAAAACTGAGCGAGCAGGCTCGTGTCGTCCCTCTGTAACGTAAAGACGCATTTTCTTAGAAAGTTCCATGTTGCAAAGTGTGTTTTCATATCAGACTCACCGGTCAGTCTGAATGACCTAGATCTCAGTTGCTTATTATAAGAAGTTTTATTTTGGATCTCGCCACATGATTTTTCAAGACGTTATGACTTTTTTTTTTTGTTATGTACATACGAAATATAAGGGACGAAAATACGTTCTGTTGGATGGTTCTATGGATAAAGGTATTTTAGCTTCGGATTTATCAATTAGCCAAAATGAGTGGTTTCAATTACCTTTTATAAAAAATTTTGTTTTGGATCTCGTCGCGTATCTTCTCAAATGACTATAATATGTATAAGTGATATAATTATATATATGGACTATTTTATTAGGTTGTCCGAAAAGTTTCTTTCGTTTTATAAGGAAATAACAGACGCACAATGTTTTTTGTTTTATATTAGTTTATTGAATTATGCACGAACATAATAATAAAGATAGTACGAAATGGATCACATCTAATTCAATAAAATAATATAAAACAGAAATTGTCGTTCATCCATTATTACTTTATGAAACGAAAGGAACTTTATGAAACTTCTCCTCTACTTCCATTTTTCTGAAGCATATATATACGAGGTATACTTTGATATAGCGGAGGTTACGTTGACTGGTTGCGAATGAATTGTATTTGGCTTAGGAAATGTAATTTTTAGAAGCTTACAGCGTTGTGTCCCGTCAGTTGTGAATATTATTTCGAATATTTGAATATTACACTAGCTATTTCAAGTAAAAAAAATCGCTTCCTCCAAAAATTTCATTGGCCGAGGTAATTCATAGTGTAGAAAGAACAAAGTACTCTCCTTATCAGGGACGTTAAAACTTTAGGCTAAGGAACACAAATATACAAACTAAAGTTAATATTTATCAATAACGATAAACTATACATTTGAATCGTAATAATTATAATATTGTTTTGTAATAGCCAAAGTATATAGACTCTGATTTACATCGCCTTAAAAATATTAAATTATTATAAAATATTAATATGAAAATCACCTTAAAAATGCTACAAATGTTTAAAGTTTTGTTAAGGATTTGATCATTTCATTTGAAAGGAATAAACGAAGTAAAATTCCAATATTTTGAAATCATCGTAATACAATTAATACTATGGAAGTATCGACATACGTAAACCAATATTTATTTTTAACTGAATGCAATCAGAACATTTTGTCACGTAGTGACTCGTCCTTTCAACACGACCACGGAAAAATTTCCAAGATATCTTTATTGCACTCGAATATGACCATGGAATGATGAATTAACAACGACAAAGATTATAGTTTACTTGTCTCGTTGTGTTACATTACATATCTCGAGCTTTATCAGAAGACATGTTTAATTAAGTTCTTCGTGTATTGGCGAGGTCATGAAGGCTACGTGCCTAGCCAATCATTATCACGTAAAAAAATTCGATAAACGCCCTAACACAGAGATAAGCTTCCGTCCTAGCGTACTTCTAAGAATGTATTTAATTATTTCGACGATATCATTTTTCCATTTTTTTTATTCGCACGATCGTGCATAATTTGGAACTGTTAATAACAATTACGTATTAAACCATAATCTTGCATAGTGAAATAAAATGCTTCTTTGTTCGTTACATTTCTCTCTCTAAAAAAGAAGAAAGGTAGGAACGCTAACAATGGAAATTAATTTTGTGATTTTTTCAACGCTACTTACATTTATAAAAAAAATTATTACTTCGCTATTAAAGGATTAGTTTAGTAAATGAATGTATTGCAACTGTAATAATCTATAACAAAATAGCTGTTACAACATAGATAATATTTGGTATGTGTTAAATACAGAAGAATTAAAAATCTGTTTGGTAAACGTCATAATATGCAACAAAACGTAAGCAACATCGCTCTCGATCACTTAGGTTATCATTTTGATCCAATATTGTTTTCGTTCTGGCCGTGGCTTTAGAATGGAGGCCACATCTAGTGAATAAATTCACCTTGTGCTGTACAGCTTAAGATAAATATGGCACTGTTAAGTATCTTGGCCAAGTCTTGTAATATAAGGAATTTCTCGATACAGTATTTGCCAACTACTAAACACGAGTTCTAGGAATACAAGCTTGTATTAAACACACAAATTGTCAAGCTAATAACAACGGTAATTAACCTGCGGGTAACTAAAATTCTCAAAAGAATGTTATTAAGAAATTCAAAAGTTTTGTCAACTAACAAATTAGATATATTTTATTTTATTCTAGACGTATATATTTTATTTTAGATATTACCAGTACTATTATTAACGATTATATAGTCTTCGCATTGTAAAAATCGATGCAAACACAATGATATTAAAAATACAGTTTCTACTACGTTTCTTTTAATCCTATCAAACCATTCTTAACGTTTAATAATATTAAAATATTGAAAATAGTAAAATATCGCTCGTCTTAATAGTTACACTCTTGGCTTCTACAGAACTTCGTCAACTATATTGCTGGACTTAAAAGGTTTTTCCTATCTTTCGCTGTTTTACATTAAAATAATCGTTTTTCAATCACAGAGAATATGCTTATCATGTTTTGCGTTTAAAATTCCAACCTTCTCTTCATACGTCGTGAAACAATCAATATCTACATTCTATCAATTTTAAAAACACGTTTTGCCTCTCTTTTTTTTTTTTTCAAATACGAACCAACAAATATCATTCATCGATATTTTTACATTGGCGAGAAAACCTTTTTATCACGCTGTACCTAGAACAACGTGAGTAATTACACTAACGAGACAGTTTCTAACAATGAACAACTAAACTTTCGCATGCAGAATTCTATATGTAGTGGTAGAACACGATAACAAGAGGCAAATATATAATCAGTCACATACTTCTACTTACACCCCTTGAATATAAAGTATCATAGTAAAACGTTAGCTCGACGTACTTTTGTTGACACACCAAGAAGACACATATTGTTCAAATGTAACGCAATTTGGTCATACTCACCTCTACTACGAGCAAGGTGTTAAAAAAATCAAAAATACAATGTTATAACAATTGTTATGTCTATGTCTATGTACACGAAATCATAAAAATGGTAGGTCTAATATTATATGAACATATTATTAATAATTCATAAAAGTTTGATAAGGTAAATAAATAATATATAATTAATAAATATATGTATTAATATCTCGTAGGTAACGCAATTTTAGCCCAAGATTTTAATTACACAAATCTTTTAATTTTTCTAATTTCTTTTAGACACATATTAATAAGAACACTGTTGATACATAAATATAAATAATTCCGTGACGATACGCATTTTCAGGCTCTTTGATAAGTAAAATACACAAAATTGCATAGGCGTATGTAAACTTTCATAACTGACTGTACGTAGATACGCTTCAAAAACACAATTCGTGTGCTATGTATTCCATCTCTTCTTTCTCCTTTTCCTGTTTTATATCCTTTCTCCGAAAATTAATCAAATTAATTGGACATTTCCTTTCCGAGTGACGCAACGATCAGTTATTTTCCGTGCCCGTTTGCCGCGAAAAAAGAAAGAGAGAAAGAGAAAAAGAAAGGAAAGCGGCACTCTCCAGAGATATTTATAAATTGATATGAGACTCGTGTTCTTCAGAACAATGACTCTAATTATACCTACGCGATGTAATTAAAAGAGGGAGGGAGGATCCCCTGTGCCATGTTTTACGTTCTGCAAACAGTGATCTTCAATGGAGGCGTACAACTACGATCCACTACTAATTACACATCAAACAGCGTTTATTTGTTTAACGGTAAAACCATTCTTTTCTTTCCCTGTTACTCTGTTCACCTTAACAAACGATTGGGAAATAATCATTTGAAACTTCGTACCATGCACCGCGCTCGCGGCTAAAAAGAAGGTGGTTCATCCTTTTTATTGCTTACTTCTGACGAATTAATTAATTTCATTCGTACCTGCAAGAAAATTCATTTACAAACGTGGACAAAAGGGGTTAAGGTGTGAAAGAATCGATTTCGACTTTTTCATACTCTTTTTATAAGCAAGCATATACTGGAATAGGTATCGGCAATACAATTCACGATTAAAATTATGTATCAGTAACGACAATGAAATCCTACTGTACTTGATTGCTGGCTGGTGATTTTAATTGAAATACTGAAAATGGAAAATAACCCTCAGACATAAAAGACGAAGAGTCGTAAAAGGAGATGACTAGGTCGTTGCATATTGACCTATGATTCCGTTTCCTAGATTACATCTGCGTCATTATACTAATGGTCATTATACTAATGGATCTCTAGACAAATTGTGTATAAATGAATTATGCGCAACATGTATAATTTAAGTTTTGGAAGCGTGATGCGGTAATAATGATGGGAGCGAGCGTGTAATACGTACAATTTATTTAAATTTGATACATAAATTACACTGACGAATTCCACGCAGATATAATGGCTATTCTCATGATATTTTCGATTGTGTGGCTGAATTCTCAAGAAGAGCGATTACGGGACCACATTGATTCAAGGAAGAAATGATTCGTATCAACGATAACTCGCACAGCCTAAACGACGAGATTAATTTCGTAATTGTCGAAGAGGAGGTCTGTGTAATCGACAAATGAGTTCCCACAATGTTCGTATCGTCGAATCGTCGACGAATAATTACGAATTATGAAACGTTCGTGACAATCTTCTTCGACAATTGCTTTGATATTAAGGTAAAAAAATATTTTTTAAAACCGCAAAGAATATGTTAAGACGAGGGGCGGGGGGTGTGTCTCATGTAACAATAATAAAAGCAAAGCAAGCGGTTTTTATGAATTTATTTAGGTCAACTATTGATTATATGGGACTAGAACTTCTTGGTATATAAATATTCAGGTACATTAGTTTAGTTATCTATTATACAAGGCTTGTGATCATTTTCCATAATGTAACCATTGTTACAGTGCAGTATAGCATTTATCACGGTCATCACGGCGCAAATGTTAGGAAGTTTAAGGAAGAAAGAAAAACATGAAGAGAC
This sequence comes from Bombus haemorrhoidalis, assembly GCA_014825975.1. Lineage (NCBI taxonomy): Eukaryota > Metazoa > Arthropoda > Insecta > Hymenoptera > Apidae > Bombus > Bombus haemorrhoidalis. The sequence continues at coordinate 14,401,657 of CM026166.1, read as the reverse complement.
CTGTGGAATGTTCTAGCGTTTAGAAAAGTTTTACTTTTTTCGCCAGATAAATTGAGTTTATATTGCTTAATGAAATATTACAAATAACTGATCCAATAATAATTTCAAGCTCAATCCCTGGAGAAATTTGTAACAAAGTTTTGTCCGATATTGATTAACCAATTAGTTTTTCAGTTATCGTGCACGCTGGTTCAGGAAATTATTAAACGTGACGCTTTTAAAAAGTAAAAAAAATTCTATTTATAGTTCAAGGTTACATTTACATCCCAAAAAAATCTAGTTCCATATAAGCAACAGGTAGTCTAAAAGATATTCATAAAAATCATTTACTTTTATTGTTATTACCTGAGAATCCTCTCTTTCAATTCGAATCAATTTATATCAAGTTCAATACCGTGACTAATAAGCTCCTGTGATGATTTAAATTTACGTTCTACAAGTAAATAGAAAATGTTCAAAACAGACAGAAATAAGCGAACAACATGCTTGTGTATAAATATTCATAGAGTAGAATTTACATATATATAGTAGGTTAAAGTACAATATTGCGTATACGCAACATAGACTATGAGATGTTTAATTGCTTAATAATTGTTTACAGAAAAATATCGTCCTTCTCTTTCTTGTTTATTTTCTTTTTTTTTTCTTTTTTAACAGAACCATACGAGAAAAATGGGCCTTCGTAATAAAAAAAAGAGGATTTTGCGTATTAATAAACAACCACTTGTTATCTTCTTGAATCGTTGAATTTCCTCTCCTAATAACAGCTAATTGTTTGTTTTCAGGTATTAATACACAGTTTCTGAAAATAACATTTTTCATAACCATAACAGTCCGCTGTTGAGAATGATGTTAAAACGAAAGTGAGACAATGCCGCGTATAAAATATTTTCCTCCTATATATTCCTTATGGTCTTATCTTTTTACGAATTGATGACAATTGTACAAATGTTTTTATCGTGAGTGTAAAGCCGAATTTACACTGTTTCACACAGGAGGAACGCTATTTTTCTCCGAAAGTGCAAAACGAAACAGCGTAAATTCGGCTTAAAGTCTCATTGCGTTTTGCTTTCATCGTTCTCGCGCTAAGATGAGATTCATGACGGGTTTTTGCAGAATAACGAACAGCGCAATGAATTAAATATACTAAATAGAATCTTTAAGAATTATTAATTTTTTTGTTTTAAACGAGTCGTACGATATTGACACTGGTTGGTTGAAATTTGAAAGTTTTTGAATAAAACCAAGATTAAAATTATTGGATTGATGTTACGTAATGATGCTTGATTATATTTATTCGCGATTAGTTGATTGTCTAAATTTTAAATATTTACAAAAATATATAAGTGAAGATTAATTAACTTTTTATAGAACTCGATGGTAAATTGTGTGTTGTGATAATTTTGAAATGTAATGATACAATTTAAAGTTCACGAAAATTATAAAGATTTCGAACTATCGAGATATAGTACAATCATAATCGAAACTGCGTCATTCTAATTATAGCTTCGTTGCTACAAAGTTCTAACTTTATCGATTACTATTAGAAAATTACTTATTTAAAGATTTTAAGTACTCATTTACGACAGCGAAGCAGCGTGAAAAAAACACATTTTTTAACGTACAAATACGCAGAGATAGAAATAATGATCATACGATTGCATTAAGTTGAGAATACACATACAAATATAATTACATATTTAAGTTTGTAGATTGTATGTGATAATTAATTCGGAAATTTTATAGCTTGAAGTTTTATATCTTATTCGATATCTTTTTTTCTCTGCCTATTACATAAATAAACAGATAAAATCTTGTCACATAAAAATTATTTAAGAAATTTAATACGTATAATTAAATATATGTAATTAAATTTCACATAAATTTAGTATTTTACTTATTTATAATTAATGTAATTTACTTTCGACAAATCCTCTAAATAAATATACTAATTTTGTTTATTGCACCAAGAAATATAGTTTCATCAATGTAAGCTCTACCTCAGAAACGAAACTATTAATATCGTAAATGATACAACAGAAACTGAAATTGAAAAACTCACGAAACTACCATTTACCAATTGTGACGTTAAACACGTATTACGCACAATTTTCCGTATTTTCGACCAGAAATAAACCATATTTAAAAAAGATACAAGAATCGTTCATTAAACACAGATCGTTCACAGAAGACGAACCGTAAAAATCAACATCTAAAACAAATTTAGAAAGCGTAACGAGGTTTTCTCCATTTAAAGCAGGCTAATTATGGTGTGGCGCGTAGAATTCGGTATCAAAAGTGATGACATAAACGCGACAGAAGGAAAAGAAAATTAAAGTTTGTCCTTTCACTGAAATATTAGAATATACAAGAACGTTATAATAACAGTTATTTCTCCAGAAAGACGATCGGTGTGTCACTAAACGCACTAAAAAAAAAAAAAGGAACAGGCAGCGCTACTTTTCAAAATAAATATACTAATCAAAAAGTGCAATTTACATGTGGAGTATTGGTGGATGTTATATTGTAATAAATATGGCATTTTTTATGATTTTCTAGACAACAGCAAGTGTTAGTCACAGAAAAATGAAATGGAAGATGGTTTTTACGCGGAAAAACACTCTGCAATCTCGTGATACTAGATTTCGTGCTGTTTTGTCCCAGATGTACAAAGTAAAAAAGAATTGCTCGCTCGAAAATGACAAATATCAGGAGCAGAACGCAAACAGGCTCCGCTTCGAAATCGTATTTGTAGTTTTATGACATTTGGATCGTGCTTGTAGCTAACAGAAGAGTCATTTCTTAATAAATATGAGAATATGTATATCGTATTTTTCTAAATAAATACGAGTAAAATTTAGATTATTTTAAATTGATTTTCCTATTTTAGATTTGTCAATTTTACAAAAATTAATTTTCTTTTAATAGTAGTTTTATCTAATTGAAGTAAAATTGACCTTTTAATGGCGTTCTTATTAATATCTGTATGCGAACGAGTAAATACGATATTTTATATTATTATAAAATCTTTTATATTATTTGAAATTGGTTTTCCTATTTTAGATTTATCAAAGACGACGAAAAATAATAGTTGGAAGGAAGAGGCTTCAAAAGAATTCTACCTGAAGTCTTATTACTACAAATAGTAGGAACAAAATTAATTTTCCACGTATTGAGCAAACCTTTTGAAAACTCGATGTAATAGGGAAAAGATAAGGACAATGTATTTTAAATCTGTAAGAAAATTCTAACAAAATTTTGATAAAAATATTTAACAGAGGTCTTATTATAAATGTCTTATATCTACCATAACCAACTTCTATATATCTTTCTGAAACAAACAAAGGACAAATATGTATGTCAAATAAACTAACAAATATTAAAACAATTTATTACCTGAATACATTATTATTCAAATAAGGCTATTCGAGATAAAGCAACGAAGCAAATAATAATTTTATTTGAATAATGATTTGAACGAAGATTTATTTCGGTAATGCATAATCCTGATCTCGATATCGTTCACGTTCGCGTTTAACTTTCGAAAATTTACGCAGCAGAGACCTTCGCGTACCCTTATCCATTTAAAGCGATGCAATGATACGTAATTTAGGATGTGCAACGCTAAGTAAGTGCAATTGCACTTGCATAACAATATGTCGATGTACTTCAATCGATACCGTCGACTGGTGCGAAACAGGCTCGTATTTGTCACTTGTTTAAACGTTTCCCTTTACAAAGGCAAAGAAAAACAAACTGCATCTCATAACCTTGGATACGTATTGTATTAACGTTCAACGAGAAACTATTAAACGTCTATTAAAAGAAGAATTATATAAATATGGAATGAGATCTCTCGAATCGGATAAGACAGATAATCCTTACGTACATATTATGTTTGTTTAACCAGTCAGCTGTTTTCGATGAGTATAGTCGTGAGGAAGAAACGGCAATATTTTGCGTTATGACGAGATCTGTCAGTAATAAAATTCAAAAATAAAACAATCGTTTCGTTACAATCGCTTACATTTTGCGACACACTCTAGGTACACACTTTTCAAAGAAGTCGCAACAGTTAACTGATTAAGTTTGCGTTTTAATAAAGAATACAGTCTTCTTACGTAAAGAAAGAAAGCATGATTTATATTAATAATTTGTAATACAATTCATAATTCGATCATAACGTATTGTTATGCGAAATTAATCTAATGTTAGAAATTTGAAGCAAATTGAAATTAAAGATTCGAAGTTCCAAAATTTGAAGACTTAAAAATTTGCAAAAATTTCAAAATCTAGATTCATTAGTATTACATATACGTACGTACAAAAAGATCATGTTCGGTATTCATTTAAATTATTCCTGTATTTGTTGTTCTATACAAATATGATAGAAAGAATTGTGCTATGATTTAATTAGAAATCATTAATTTATTATATTTTATAATTATAGACATGGCCAAACGATTGTTTACGATTGTTAACATATTACACAACCATATTTGAAGCAATGGAAACACATTGGAACCACACTTCTAAGAAATTGTCCAGTTAATCTTTGATATTTGTTTAATTCTCCTTAATTGCTTGGAATTATTATACTTCGACTTGTTGTAAACGTTTTATACATATTGATCCTTGATATTTATGCAATTGTCATTTCAGATTCCTTAACAATAAATATAGAAAAATTCCACATGTTTAATATTCCAAAACAACACGTTTTTTCACACTCGTTCTACACTACTTAAGGGTCAAATATATGATGCAACCAATATAACAATTTCTTTCGTTTTAAATTCCTGAATCATCCTCCGTTTGCGTCAATTGATCTATGAGTTAAGCGAATCGGAATAAATTTCAGAAGTATTATGCAAACCAATTTTTATTTGCATTTCACAGGCACGTAGTACTTATTCATCGTCTTCGCCTGTTGATAAAAACTTCAAATAGAAGACAAAAAGCTTATAAAAGGGAATAACTGTACGATAAATTGTAATTTTAATGAACGTATCGTCTTACGTTCTAGTGTACAGATGGATTACGAGAACACGAGCTGCAAAGAAAAAATTCTAAACGGTAATAACAAGACTAAGTCTATTAAAAAATAATAATGCTTGGTTATTGTTAGTCGACGTGTTCGTTTATCCCTTAGAGTTAGAATGGTTGAGTTAAATATTGCAAATTAAAATATTGGAATATTTTACTCGTGGTAAATTAGATTCAATATTGATGGAAAAATAGGAAATTGTTAGAAAATAGATGTATGTACATCTGTATTGTACGAGCGAGGAATGAAGGAGAGGAAAACAAAAGGAAAACGTCATGAGACGAGCGCATCGCGTATGTGTTGAATGAAGGAATGTGCAATAAAACAAATTCATTACTGTTTGGGATGTACAAGAGAATATAGCGCTGTTCGTTAATATTTCAAGTTATTATGTTATATATAAAATAGTTATTCTATTCTAATAAATGTTGTATTTAATAAAACATTATATAGTATTACTTTAACAGAAATAATGGTAAAAGGTGAAATATACGATTAAAAAATTGATTGCTATTCGGAGTTCAAATGACTATAAATATTGGAAGCTTCTTTTCAATTTGAAAATCGCATTCAAAATTATTAGCGATTACATTTTGGTCAAATTTTAGTTAATGTCAATATTAGACGCTCGAATAATATTCCGATTTCTTACCGATGAAAAATTGAAATATTTCTTATTGGTGGGAAAAATGGTGAATGATAGTAAAAAGAAGGATATTCAAATGACAAATTTCATATAAAAGGAAAGAGATACGTACAGAAATTAATAATCTTAGAATTATGAGTATCAAGCAGTGTTCGAGATAACATTCATATTTATGGTATAATGGACGTATATATATAAATATATGTATGTACATGGAATTGGTTGATGGTCTTCATTAATCCTCCGTATTTGAGTCCTCAAGCCCGTATTACAATAGTTAATGGCTTTTTGCGACGGAACAAATTGTGACTACGATATAAGGCATTTCTAACATAAACATAATGGCGCGTTATTTATTAAATTTATAATATAGACAGAATATTGCAACTATACTACGATTGCAAGAGAACGAGTTATTCGACAAGCCCTCAATATATCACGAGATAAGAGATTTTCCCGAAGAAATAAATTATTAAGTCGAAAATATCGACAACCCTCTTGTCTAGTTAATTATGACTCCTCTGTTATAAAACTTAGTAATAAATGTATTAGACTATATTGACATTATATATAACAGTATTAAAGAATAAAGTTTTCTAAATTAAAAGAGCTAAAATTATGTTTTTTCATATCATAACCGAATTAGAAGTGCGACGATGCAATTTATTTCTATCCATAATTTTTTACCCCCTCGTTACTACAAGCTGAGAATAAATGCCCTGGTTATATGGTATAAGGCTTGTTAAGATGCTAGAAAATCCAGATTTATGGTTTGGACGAACAAAATCCACTGTTTTCTACAGATATTAATAAAGAAGAATTATTGGCTTAGTTACACGTTAATATTTTTTAACAAACAAAGTTTTAACCGTGATTTACGTGATTTCTTCGATCATATTGTATACTATACTTAATCCGTATAGTTCAAACAATTCCCCAAGAATCAACCTTAGACTTAAAATGAATCTTATTATTACATATTTTTAGAAGTTATCGTTTGTAGAATTCAAAGATACGTACAATGATATTATTATAACTTCTCTGCTTAAAATTGTTTTTAAAGTTGTCTACGCGTTAAAAGCACGTGTCTAACCTTCGCCAGGTACTAAATTTATGTTTCCAGCAAATTACATGTCATTTCTTCCGACTTTAATAAACTCGTTCGTTTCTATCTCAGGAGCGAATTACAATTTTGTAATTTAAATTAATGTAATCTCTTTTAATGTACAATTTTAATGCGAATAGAAATAACGCAAAATTTATGTTTTATTTCGAATCATGGGATTTCCCGTACTCAACTTGTTCCACTATTCACGACCGCGGTGCACGCACGTGAGTTTTAACTCTAGCGTGACACTATCCTACCTAGAAATCGAGGAAACGCGTCGTTGACGAAGGTTACGTCTGATAAAACAGGCGATTGTCTTAATAGATGATTCAATGATTTGCTTCGAGTCTCTTCTCTGTACACGAATCATTAACATAGTATGAAAAATAACTGAAAAAACAACGATATATAGTCGAACGAGAGAAAAACGTTAGTACTTAATATTAATATTAAGTAGCTGATGATGTAAGAATGCTCGATTTACGGTCGATTCATGGTCGAACGAGTGAGAAATTATATTTCGTGATATATATGATTAAGCAGAATCGATTTGTTTTTACCATATGTAAATGAGGATGGCGAATTAGTAAATGAAATAAATATCTTTTAATACGTACTGTTTGTCTTTTCTTATCTGATATCGATGAGGCAAGTGTGCTGGCTTCAGTGCATTAGTGTTAGTAACCTTGCGACCTCCAGTTTTAAGATCAGAACGGTAATGGCCTAATAAATTCAATGTTAGCAAATGATGACTTTGAATTAACACGTAAGAGCAGCACAAGACAGAGATATGAACAAAGATTCTTATTTGAAAACGATAAGATTGGGAGAGTGAAAAAACAAAACAACTTGATTATCGAAGAAATTTCGATGAGAGGCAAGGTAAACTTTCAAACAGTCAATTAGTCAAACAAATTAAATGTTAAGAAAATTATGACTTTGCGTTAATATATGAAAAAAATACGAGATAAAGGTATGAATGAAATCGCGTATGAGAACTGTAATGATTAATTAAATACGACGAGATCAGGATAACAAGAAAAAATTTAGATAAAAAACAACGTGAACTTTCCCAACACTGTCGCAATTAACCAATATAATTATACTATTTAACAAAAACAAAGTGAAGCTGCTATCTTACATAGAACTCGGCAACTGTAAGATAGGATAACTTAAAAGAGTAAGAAACTACATCGAATCTTCAAAGTTATCGTATAATACGTACGATAATACTACAGTACATGGTTTTCTCATGTCTATAAGTCAGGTGTTTAATGACTCATAGAGTACATTACGCGCAATTATGTTTCCTTGTTCTTGAGAAACTATTCCCGCGTAACAGTATTCCCTTTCTCTGTTCAAACTGATATAATTTTTGAAATGTAATACATCATAAGCGAGTGTCTTTACAACATATTGGACATATAGTCGACAGAAACGAAATAACGTTATCAGTTATCGCGGATTCGATCAAGCATAAGAAAGCATACGTCAAACCGTATGTCAAAATAGTAACTTGAGATGATGTTAGAGATGTAACGGAGCTTGCCAAATGGATCCGAGTTCGATCAATTAGTATCGACATCGACGACACAAACGTGATAATTTATAAGCACCATTCTCGTCTCGAGTTATTTCGACATACGAAACACATGTTTTTTTGTGCTCCGCTTCCGCCGATAACGCTATTTGATTTCTTATAAAGAGAGAATATTGCGAGTCTTATAAATTCGTAAGATGTGTTTTAATTACGAAATGATGTACTTAGATTAGTTATTATGTACTTTTCTTCCATGTTGAAATGGTAGAGTGCAAGAGCAAAGAACTCAAGCTGTATTTTATATCGCTGATGGACAGCAACAACATAGTACAATTCAACTTATACCGTTTTTATTTGTCCTACCTTTACGCTGTATTTTTTGACATATATTATAATATTAAAATGTGAACTAAAAGAGCGGGAAAGAAGTGAAGTTGACTTGTACTATTAGAATCATAAGGAAAGGACAGCGATATAGAATACATGTTATTATATATGTACAAGATGTACATACTTAAACAGCAATGAGATAGACAACATTGTACCAATGCTGCAATATTATTTCAAACGTATATCTCTATCGTCATTAATTTCAGCTCGATTTAGCTAACGCGAGCGATTTCGCGGCGACTTTTATAAAAGTGTGTTTCAGTAACGCGTTATGTAAAAGGGGCAGCAACACATCGAGCAGCGTCTTACATTGCACTCTCTAAACGAGTTTTTCACCAGCAAACGTATTCTTACGGTTGCAAGTGTCCCTGTCACTTTTCCTCCTTTGTCTCAAAAATCAAAAGCCATCTTAAGAGACATCTTTTTGCAGCCGTGAACAACATCGAAAGGACTGTAACCGATCAACTAAAAGCAGTTTCGATAGGAGAATTTCAGCACTGCTTTCACGAAAAAGAACAGCCGCCTACGGCGGTATATAATTTCTCAGAAGAACTATTTCGAAGGGAACGCTATATATTTTTCATTAAATGAAATGTAAACATTTTTATGGAAACAGACCAATTACTTTTTAAATACACCTCGAATATATTTATGTATATCAGCGTAATTATCCTAATATTTTTATCCTAAAAATTTGATTCATGTTGTTTTGCCCGCCCACCAAATATCATCTACGGTAAAACCTAATTTATTTGAATCCATCAGAGGACAAACACAGTTCGTAGAACTGAAATTATGGATTCTCATTTCAATTATATTAAATATATATCAATTTACATACATGTTCAGATAAGTCGAATCAGTTGTCGATGTTTATTTAATCGAGCATCAGTTAAAATTTCGTTCCACTAAACGGACCTGCATTGTATAGTTATACAATATACAATATATACAATACATTGTATAGCATACAAATGTTAAAAACGTGATTCTACCTATTTGATACAATCTGTATCGTATTCTGCCTATATATGTTAAATCGTCTGTGCAGTGCTTTACTACTTTTTAATCGTTAATATCGCATCTCATGCACTTTGAGGTCGTTCGTATTATGTTCTACGAATCCGAGATAATCTGAACCGTGATCTATACTATGTTGCATATCGTGTTTATTGGGTTTCTCGGATCTGATGTCATCTGTATTTGATCCCCTGTTACTGGTATGACGCGTAACATGTCCAACTAATCTCGCAATGCAATTCTCCGAGACTATTAAGCTCTAAATAATTGACGACTACATATTTACCTCTTTGTACGACGTTACAATGTCTCCTACAATGCAATGACATTACACGTTCCTCCAATTCCCCATTCAATAATAAAGACATTTTTGAAAACAAATTCCTGATCGATTTAGCAAGAATTATTTTACTAGTTTCTAATTAACTTTTGTCCTACTCTTTGAAAGCTTTTAATTCATCGAATATCATCCTATATGATATTTATATTTTTATAAGATACACGAATTATTTTCCTAAAAAAATTTAAGTCCATTCTTATCCTTTTTGTTTATGAAACTTCGTTACATGCATTTTCTATTCTATTTTTAAAATACTCTTGTTTATTTGCCATAAGAAATTCTTAGGTAAGAGGAGAAATGGTAATGCAAAATCAGTAATATTAAATCTCACGTTCTACTTCTTATTTTATAACACGTAAACAATTTCGCTTATCGATTGATCTTCCTATTGAAAGCATAAATTTCTATGTAAAAATATCTCGCAATGATTCGCACTTTAATATCACTGATAGCAAAAAAAAGACATCGATCTGTAACTAAAACTGCCACCAACTCGTTTCCTCTTGGACTAATGCCAAATTTAAAAAAAGAAAAACGATTGACCTAGAAATTAACATCCTTCGATTCAATATTGTTTAACAATCGAACTCAATACAGGCTACGTACAAAAAAAAAAACATCAGAATTATGTAATTAATACAATCAGGTCAGAATTTATGGTACACTGATATTTGATACATTGAATAAGTATCATACAAAAATATAATATCATGGATCTATGTTCTTGGTAAACCAGTATACCAGTTCAAAATAATACAAAAATCAAGCGTAACATTTTATTTTCGAGGAAATCGAGTTTCAAAACTTGTCAAGCTACATCGCCATTCGAATTACATATTTTAATTCGATGAAAACCAACTCTAAGAAATCTACCTACTAAATCAACCAATACCTGTATAAATCATTATCTTTTTTTACATCATTAAGTTACTAGGTTTCCTTTATACGCCAATGTATAGCGTGCTTGATTCTCTAAAATCGTAGCTCGTTAAATGCGAATGTCGACTTCTGAATTAACGTTTCTCGGTTCCAATTGTTTAAAATAATCAACTTTATCTTCCCACTATCCTCGATTCTCGAAAATCGCTATAAAGATACAAATATGAAATACACCCCTCATATGTTACCATGTAAGTGGATGGGATATGGCGATAGAAAGAGAACGTTGCATAGAGACCCTTTTGTCCATGTCTAATCATGCATGCCGACCGATGTCGCTCGTTGATTGAGGTTGCATTTGCATATTTACTAGAAGAGTTCGAGTCGGGAATTTTACAATAGCGAACAAAAAAAAAGTTTGAAGTTTACTAAATAATTTATATGTGTATATCCGCACATTGGTAATTTTTGTGTAAGATATCTCTCAAGAGTATATAACATATATCGTACTATATTTGTGCTCTTATTAAATACAATCTGTTTTGTAAGATTATGGTATTTATTGTACCACTTATACTTAAACTACTTTTTCGTCGCTATTTTATATCGCTTTCTCGATACGCTCGCGCGCTATCTTCATATCTGTGCGAGAATCGCAAAACAACTCATCGAACGCGAATGTGCTCGCCAAACATTCTGCCAAACACGACACGTGCGGCTTTTTTCAGCGCTGGTTTATCAGTAGTCACGGTTCGAGTTCAAAACCTGGCGCAGACGGAAGCACATGAAACCGTAATATACGAGCAACGATCGCAGCCATTGCACACGAACCTGAACACTGAATCTCGTTGAAAATTATTCATCTATTGGCATGCGATCGCGCGACCGTGATCGACTTGAAAGTTTATGAAAGTATGCGTCAAACCCGTGAGAGTGTACACCGTTCGTCAAATCTGAAACGTTGAATCGTTCGAAGTCTGATATTTGTAATGTTGCGCATCGAATTCGAATGTCGATAAACTGGTGCGTAAATCGAATTTTCATAGTTCATAGTGTAGACACGCGAGAATTTCTATGTTCTAGCATTTCATCGAAAAGATTACACGGTTTGTGCATGTGTAAACGTACAAATTCGTCATCATTCTTGGCTATGAAATTCAGCAATTGAGTATAAAATTCTAAAGAAAAGTATTACTCCAAAAATCCTACCGTTATACGATCTCATTCGTGTTTCACGTTAATATATTGGCTTGTCGGATAAATCCACGAATCTTTCTGAGGTCATGCCTTTATTCAGAAACAACAACGATTCTACACGATCGGAATAACGGCACTATCCAACTGATAGCGGAAATTATTGAACAGAATGACGCATACTTGTCTGACTTAATTATATTATTGCAAAACATCGGAATAAAGGATAAACTTCGATTTGAGGCACCACATTTTTTTCTTTTTTATCTTTTTTGCATAATCTGATAGTGATCGACGAATAGAAACAAATCCATTGGTTCAAAAGTCACGCGTTATTGAAGTTTGGTAAATTTAGTCTACTATCTACTCGTATGGCTTACTCTATTTTATACATCGTTACTTTCTGTCAACACCTTGCCTAACCCTTGCTCAAATTGATATTTACCAAATCGATTCGTCTATCGGCTATAACTTCTAAAGCAACGCATTGCTGGACTCGACACTGTTACACTTCGTCTTTATTCATCGAATGCTATCAGAGGCTGCAAACAAAGTTTAAAAGAAAATGGTGCTGCAAAACGAAGTTTAACCGAATAAAATTCATGATAGAACAGGTTTTAGATATATCCGGCAACTCAATACGTACTAGTACGTAGACTAGCTCAATGTTTCAATAAAAGAGCAAACGAGAGTGGCATACTTTCTATACAAATTTCTCGTCACACGTTCGTATTTATAAATAACATCCGGTGGAACAATGATCGTCGTACGATCACACACACCGGGATTAATTTCTAGCTATACAAGTTTACGCCCTCTTCCACGGCTTACAACTATGTAGGTCGGTAACCGCTATTGTTACAAGAGATTCGTCGGTACCTTAGAGATCATTATCGTTGACAGCTTGATTGTCGCGGCAATATATCTAGAATTGAATTATTTTGCGACAAATTAACTTGTTTCGAGAAAGAGACATGAGACGCTGGAACCGTCAAAACTCCGTTCTTTTCGTGACTTTTAGATTTATCTTTTTCATAATTGCTAAAAATACAATATATGATTTTCGCGAAATTCCTGTTGACTTTTATTTAAATAGAAACGTGATTGCATGTATACGCATTTCTTTTCGGTCTATCAATATAATTATAATCATCTATGCATATTCAGGAAAACGTTACAAATCGTTGTGTTACAAAACATTTCAATTCAGGTTAATTAAATATTTATCCTCCGGAAAACAGTTTTATTAATATGGAAATATATTCGTAAACATAAGCATAAATCGATACTAATTGCATCAAAAACGTTCTATTATTATAAATAGTAGAGAAATATACTTTGTTATTTTTTAATGGAAATGTGGAAAAATTAAGACAGTTCGTAAATTTATTTATTAGGAAAGTACAGGAAATAAAAGTTCTCAAGAGAATTGTTGCTCCATTGACACTTTATTTGCCAGCACGTAGTTCCTGAAATATCCAATGTCCACGAGAGACCCGTTTCTACGGCCAACGTTGAATTTTACTATAACAGAGTTCCATAACTTGTCGAGGGTCTGAAAATTTATCGCGTGATTAAAATTTCTAAATGAAAAACGATTGACAATTTGGTCACGGTGCTGGATAAAAAGGAATAAAGGAATAATATCACATTTTGTATGAAACGTATATGAATGAGACGTATGTAGATACGTATGTATATTTAAAACGAACCTCGTATTATCTAATTTAACGATGGAATCTTTGAACGCTTTTTAGGAATATTAGATAATTAACTGATAAGCTTTAAGAGCGGATTAGTTTCCCGTCGCATAACTTAAAGCTTGAACCTATATATTGATAAAATTGAAGATGAAATGCTCATTCATGCATATTTTAAAAACAAAACATCAATATCATTAATATCGCGTACAATTGAATTGCAGAGAATTCTGTAATTTAAAAATTAAATTTAAAAATTTATTTCAAATATGATACATAGATGAACTTGAGAAGCAAAACCACTGCTCGCTCTACCTTTCTCTCTCACTACTGTTCTCTGTTCAAACTAATTTGAAATTTAAAAATTAAAAAGGATTCAAATTCAAACACCCACAACTATGAAAATTAAATAACGGCTACCTGTAATTTTTTCGATCAAGGCTGCATTATTTATGCAATGAATACGTACGATGAATATTTATATAGTGATTAGAAACATATTGTTCGTTTCACACAATAATTGGAAACTTAATCTTAACGAAATACTCTTCGATAATAAATATAATCTTCGAAATAATTTTCAATTTAGGAAACACCGACGTATTCTATCTATAATACGGATAATCTGTATAACATAGATAACGTTATTATGATAATACAAAATACCGTGAAAAAATATAAAAAAAAAGCTATAGACAATATGAATGAAAAGAAATAAAAATATTAATCCAAGCGAATGTTTGTATTCGTAGGATCTGTTTCGCGAGTCAATTCGATATTTACCAATTAAAATCCAGGCGAATGTACCCAGATGCGTCCTTATCGCAATCGATATACGGTAACGCGTACTTCAATCTTATCGCAATAAAACACGGCTGAAATTGTCAGACATGGCCATCCACGCGAGCTGAAAATTATTATACACGAGCGTTGACGCTGCTTTCGCAATTAATAGCACGTGTATACGCAGACGTTGTTATTTCCGCAAGACGGGCGAGCGAATGTACGTGAACGACGGCACGCGACCATTTTCTAAAATGAACCTTTAGCTCTATCATGCAGACGGCCATGGAATTATTCAAGAAACCGTTTCACTTTGTGGATCTGAAGAAACGCCACAACTACTAAAATATTACCACAGATTCGACCACAACGCTATAGCGTCCTATTCAATTTTCTTTGTCATTAGATTACGAACTTATATGCATTTGTGGGAAATTTGAAGATGCAGAAATGCATACAATGCGTATGATATATAGCTAGCACCGCCAAATGCAAATTTTTACAAAGAAGAGGCAGTATTTCTGCAACCAAAATTTTCTTCTGTCAGCCATTAGAACAAAAAAAAGTTATCGCCAAATAAAAATGTTTAAAAATCTGACATCGCCATCCCATAAACTTTTTCATTGATTTTTAAATGGAATATGATTGTTCACAATTGTTCATCCAGAATTTTCGTTTGGCCACGCTTTAAAAGAAAGTTATCGCTGAATAAAAATTTAAAAGCCGATAACTTTTTAACGGGATCGGACAAATTGTGAACATACGAATGCTGTTCCTTTTTTCTTTTTCTTTTTTTTTTTTTTTGAAAATTCGTATTTAAGGATACTAAAGTCACCTAGCTCTATACTGAGGACTTTTATGCATTTATAGGAAATTTAAAAGTGTAAAATTGCACAGAATGCGAATAATGTGGAAAGGTAAGTAAAATATGCAAAGTATAGTGCTTTTTACAACATTTGATAAGTAAAACAATTTTCTCCTCAAATTCTACTTTTCCAATTATATCCCCAAAAATATGAATTTGCGTGAAAGTTCGCAGTCTAATTACAATCCTACATTTCTTATTAGATTATTTATTTTATAAATTGAATCATTTAATTAATATTCGAATTTGGTATAGAAGAAATCACATCAAAGATGCAAGTAACTTAAAGGAGTCCCAACTCAACCAAGAAATTTAACTAAAGTAAACTGAAGAAGCAAGCTTGTCGCTAATGACCTAGATGTCGATGTGACCAACAATAAAAAAGAATGGGATAAGAAGTTGTACGAATCATTTATAATAATTTTCTCATTAACTCTGTTGGTGTATCAACTTAAGAAACGATTTAGTATATAATGTATCAACATAAATTATTTTATCAATAAATCGTATCAAATTTAGATTTGTTTAAGTTAGAAGTTAGTTAAGAATTATTCTTATAATAATTTCACAAAGTTCCAATTCTTGGTTTTAGGTCCCGAAATAATGATAAGAAACATATTAATCACTTCCTCGATTTCTTCTTTTTAATTTCATCATGACTATTTCTCATGACTAATCTTTCTTAGTATCTCTCCTCTTTATTTAAGTCTCTTCACAATGTTTATAATATATTTCTATATCGACGAATCAAATAAATCCTAATAACAATAAGGAAACTGGTGCGCTATTCTACTTAAAAATCTACCTCGAATCATACGGTTTATCATGAACAAGGGGATTTCCATTTTTGTCATTAACGAACCGTTCAGGACGAAATGTCATCGTTATTGTGCAACAGCGTACAAAACTATACGCAACGATGATTTTATTTTCTCCGGAACAAAAGACGAGACAGGGAGAATACTATTGATCCTAAAATATTTTATACTTCGGCTTTAATATTCAAGAGCGATACCATTTGACCGACGCTTTCTTATATCGTGCCACCTCCCACCATTTTAATTCGGTAAATTCTGATTGACCCTCGTTAACGTGTCAACTCACCAACGAGCGTTGTATAAAAATACATCGGCGATATTTATAATTGATTGAACCCGTACTGTCTGCCGATTAGAATTGGCGTGTAACAATATCTCTGTCCTAGGTATTATCAGTTTAGTTAGACGCTGCAATTAATCGAACGGATCTGAAAACTGTGCTTTCATTTCTGCTCATTGTCAGATTAAAACCGGAGTTTTCTTGCATTGAAAACTCTGTCTCGTGGAAGATGAGAAACTGCGTCAAAAATAATTTTGTTGCGACTAAATTTCTCATAATCTCGTGACTTATTCGTTGTATTCTTTACACTGCAGATCTTGTTCCGTTATATTACTTCATAATTAAGCACATACTTCATAATTAAACATACTTCATATCAATTCAATTATGATAATTCATGCGTTTTTATGTAAATTTCTTCCAAATGAAAATACTCCATGTATTCTTGTACACGTACTACTCTAAAATACTCTTGTATTCTAATACATTTATGCTAGTATTTATATCGACTAACTCGTAAACTTCTACGTTCCAAACAAAATAAACGCAATGTTCCTTTCTCTCCTCCTTTTTTCATTAATACGATTTTCTCTCGTTTACAACTCCGACGGAATATTTCTCTTACAAATTGGCCAAATTTCATCGCAAATGCCATTCGTTTGACACATAACGTTATAGCAAACGGTTATGCAAAAGCTCAAGGGAAGATCATGGGATGAGGACAAAGCGACCACGTACGGAAAACATCTTGCAGTGTGTAAAAATAATACGCTGAGACTAGACAATGATTTCATGGAGTACGTGCGAATCGTGCCATCGCGACCGCCATTCGTAGAATCGCGAACAGTTCGCCGATTCACAGAATCTTGCACAATGAGATGTACCTCTGGCGAACACATCTAGACGCGTGGATTCGTTTCCCCTGCGAACGTTTACGTTTTTTGCAAATAAGTAACTAGCACGTGCCACATGAAGAAATGAAAATTCTTTTGAGGGAAGAATTGCTTTTCCGAGAAGGGAATAATACGAGAAGCTTCGGATCATTTGACTTTTTTTTGTTAACGCTAATTAATAGACTGCGAATCTTTGCGAAAATTCCGACTTTTAAGAATATAATCAAAAAAGCACAACTTTGGTAGAAAATTGTTTTACCAAGCATTATAGAAAGCACTATACTTTGGACTTTCTGAACGGTTTTTCATATCACACTTGGCATTTCCAAATTTCCTACAAATGTATAAAAATTCGCAATCTACTAATTAACGACAGTACTTATAAAATCTAATCGATTAACTAAATAAAACATAATACATAAAATAATACAGATATTCTTAACTCCGTACTACATTTCTAGATCGATATTAGCAACGGAATAGAAATTAGAAGAATTTTATAAAAAAAAAAGAGGAAATTTATCTATCGTATGTTATAGAAACGCTATAGGTTAATATAACTTCAAAAAATTTTAACATTGCATCATCGTGATTTTTCATGGTCCCTTACACGCCTTTTTTTATTGATAAGATAGTCTTCTAAATTCTGTGTTTGGTTTCTCCGATACGACACTTTTTTTATCACTGAATTCGATTACATTCGGCAAAGAGCGTGTTTACAAAACGTAATGTCTACGACCACTTTTTGTGTTTACTTCGTTAATGCAATAGTTTGTTAAAACTTATCACATTACGACACAAAAGTTACTACCCTTATATGGTATACATAATAGCTTTATAATATCAATAAGTAACTAGTAAGTAGTAATATAAAATTAATATTAATTAGTAATATAATAATATATTAAAAACAGAGCGTAATTTCTGGGAAGGAAAATTATTGCTCGAAAAATAAGTCGACCTTTTCACTTATTCAACCCTTCTCTCGACCTATGTTTAATAGCACCTAAAAATAAAAAAAGAAAGATGCCTGGTTCTAAAAAAAAATGTTACACGCAGAACATTCTGCAAAATATCACGACACTTCAGTACAGAATTTTAATGTGAAATTATCTGAATGTAAAATTCCATAGGGAAGATTTTCATAGAAAGAGGGAGCAAAGGGACAATCGATTTTGTATTTTCGATTGACGTATTCGCCGTGGCTACCGTTTACAACGCGCCGCCAATATAACAAAATTAAACGTCGAATTCATCTGAGTTTCCATCAAAAGTAAAACTTTCGATTGATTCGGCCTTTTGAAATTCAAATAAAGGCACCGGACAATTGTATGCTAATAATATGTGTAAACTAGCGCATAAAAATACCATTTCTTTATCTACGTTGCTTTCATTATCTCGAAAGTTACACGTAAAGCTTTCCATCTTAAAAAGAAAGATGAAAAAGAAAGAAAAGAGAATGAAGAAAAGAAGAAAAATAAAGAAACAAAGAGATTATAAAGTTAAATCCTAAGTTCAACTCGGAATGTGGAATATTTGAAAAAAAATAAATTCCAAAAAAAAAAAATAAATAACAAAGAAAAGTAGAGGTGTCAAAGGAACAGAATCAGATAAATCTTGTTCGTATACTGTTTCGCACAAAGCGTAGGTAGAAACTTTATTTATCCGAAATCTCTAATAAAAGTTAATAATAAAAAAAAAAGCAACCGCGACATTCCCGTTTTATCACGTTCAATTCAACCTTCGCGTGGAACGCGTTTCAGAACTTTCAACGTTGATGACTGTAATACGCTTCATGCTGGACTAACCACAAATTGACTTCCTGACATGCTTCGAGAAGGACTCGATCGCGACATTGTTCCACTAATTTCGAACGGCTATGCGCGTAACGCGAACGCAATAAACGACCACGTCGAATTTTATTACCTTCCATCTCCAAAATACTGGCTATCGCTTCGATCCAATATACAGCGATAAATAGACTGTGTATTTATTTTTGCGAATTATTTTGGTGAAAATGCAATTTAAGCAGAGAATTGTTTTAACTGTTAAATATTATAAAGAGTACGTTCTACATTTTAGATATTTGTACGTTGTAACTTATAATGCATTTCAATTATATAACGCTTGAAGATATTTTGATATGATGTACGATGATTCAAAAATTATTTAGATCATTACCACTGAAAATTTGCATAAACCTGTTATGTAGATTATACAAAATTTTGTGGAATTTAATTAGAAATTACGCTATAACGTTATATAACGCTTGAAGTTTCCCGTAAATGGGACTTTATGCAGATTCATAGGTTTATAAATACAATGACAAAAATGGAATTTAGGTAGAAAATGATTTTGCTTATTGTAAAAAGTAAGTATCACACTGGATATTTTATACAGTTTTGCATATTATGCGCATGTTTGACTCTGGAAATTTCTCGTAAAAGCAGGAAAATCTGCAGTCTAGATATAACAATTTCTCAAATTATATCGTATGAATACCAGAGCCGTAAAAGCATTAAATGTCAGGAAGAAGTTTACATTCAAAAGCCGCAATGTAGCCGCAGACGCCTCGTTTAGTGGAATACAGGATGATGGAAGGCAGACTGTATAAGAGCTACAACGCCATTTTATCACAGCAAACTGGTTTAATTCGAAGAAATTCATGAATCGACCGGAAAAAAAGCACAGATGTCCACTCTTCTTTACATTTCGATTGACCTCTTTATTCTTTAATCGACGCAATATCATTAACGATGACTTAATGACTCACCATGTGTGAGGCCGACCGTAACAACGTTGCATCATTCCGAGGCGAAAGAAAATTATTTTTTTTAATGGAAAATCATGATTCATTAGGAACGAACTGTTTCGTGAGATTTCTCCGATACTACGAATAATAGAATTGTTTTTTTAAGCAATCGTTTATACTATCATATTACTATATATTAGTATAATTTACATTATACGAATATCAGAGGAAGAAAATCTGATAAATATACTACACTTATATTATAAGGCGATTCCTTACTGTTAATATCGCACTGCGAATAAAAGAGAATATTTTGTTATGATTATGTTATGATGATATATATATATATATATTATATAAAATTTTGTGAAATTTAATTAAAAAATTATAGTTATATCAGTTCGTAGCTTTCTATAAACTAAATTTATTATATCATTTTCTTCTTCATATGAGATTATTTAGGTATTTGATATCACATATTTGACATCGGACAAAAGAGTTATGCAGTTACTCAATTCCTTAGCGTCATATGACGTCTATGAAGTACCTACCTATAATGTGTTTTCCATATAAAAATAGATACGTATATATACCAGAAACGTTCTTCAACCTCAAAGATTAATGTGATAAATAAATTCATAATTAAGCGATACCTTCGTTTTAATCCTCTCGTGATATATTCCCTTTTTTATAACGAACGCAGCAGTATAATAATATATGATATAATCCAATCAAATTTGAAAAAGACAGACTAAGTTATTCAGAATAAGATACATGTATATGTAGTCTCATTACGTACTTCTTTGCAGGCGGATCATATCTGTACACATATGTGGAAATATATACAGAATACAAAAATTGTAATAAACAGTCTTAATAAAAATTACGTAACGATGTTTTGTCTTGCCGATGTTGAAAAAATTAAGATGATATAAATTGTTTGCTTTTTGCCCACTGTGTATATGGAAAACGAAGTTAAATCATATTTATATGGGGAAGAAAGAAAGCTATATATCAGTCAAATATATCGACCAAAGATTATCCCTACTCTTCAAATACGACATTAATAAAACAAAATATTTGCAAAAGATTCTTGGCTGAAAATTCACCAGGTGTTTCATCGTTTCTTATGCTTCTTTTTTAACTCCTTTATAATTGTTTCCAGATAGTGTTCGTATCGTCAAACGATAAGATAAATTAGAAACACGCGATAAATGATAATTTACACTTATACATACATATATCAGATTCCATGACTACACGGAAGCGTTTTAATTCATAATAATTTTCTCTGAAGAGGATTGATCTGCCGTCTTATATTAATCGAAAAACTTCTAAATATGTTCGTCAAACATAAAGCACTTTAAATATTATTACTGTTTACTAATTTGGAAAAATCTTTTCTACCGTACACATACCCTGATAATTAAACAAACTGAGAATAATGAACTTCTTAATTAACAAAACTGTTCCATAAATTTCACATTTAAATGCCAATCTTTTTATTTCATCTTAACTTTCACAAATAAATCATGTATCAAGCCGTAATATTCTAGGGAAATTTTAATACGAAATAAGATCGTCCTGTTGTCTTTCTATCTGTAATTCCATAATTAAATTACATTCTATTAATAACAACTTATATCTTTGACCGGTACGTTCATTATTCTTCCACCTCGTTACATTGTCAACCATTTTTCAGGCGAACAGGAACGTTTCTCGCGTCGCGTCTTTCGCCAGATAGCAATAAAACATAAAAGGAGCCGGCGTGGCGCGTGTAATTACGTCGACACCTCAAAGAGAAAGGATTTAACATGCAAATCAACGCGATGAATTAAAGCGAACGGATGTTTTTCACGGCGTTCCGCGCCGACGATATCACCGTAACGACAGGCCACGAGAAATGACTCATACGAACTCGTCTCGTTGACCCTCTTTCACCATAGCCAACCCTTGAACGCGACGCACCCGCATTTCGGACACCCTCGCGTTCCACAACCCGTTCATCCATGCAATCTAAACGTACGCACGTGTGCACGCATTTAAACGTCCACGTAATCTTGTGGTGTTCGTAATACCAGCATTCTACTTGTGAACGACACTCCCTCCGAGTGCGCCTATTTTAAATATCAAAACTGTATTTTACAGTCAACCCTGTCTTTTATTGTTAACGAATTTCTTACATTTTTGGCAGACATAAAAGATCATCGTTTATATTATTACGCGTGATTTACTATCTCGACTCTATTCTAATGACCCGCTTAAAATATTTAATATATTTCTGCTTGCCAAAAGGATAGTCAGATTGGAATATAAAAATTGGAAGATTATAATGATGAAAAAGATATCCTGTTTTAATTGTTTATGCGTGAACGATGAACAGCTATGTTTCGCGGCAGTGAAAATGTGAACAGAAAATAATGTCATACGTAACGCTAAGAGCAGTTACAAAACATTTAACGGTAACGATTTCATTTCAAGAAACGAATATACAAAAATAATTTAGTCTTGCT
Source organism: Bombus haemorrhoidalis (assembly GCA_014825975.1). Taxonomy (NCBI): domain Eukaryota; kingdom Metazoa; phylum Arthropoda; class Insecta; order Hymenoptera; family Apidae; genus Bombus; species Bombus haemorrhoidalis. The sequence continues at coordinate 14,378,889 of CM026166.1, read as the reverse complement.
GTCCTTCTCGCTTTTTACAATGATTCATTGAAGAATATGGAATTTTCAAAATCTTACAGAATTGCGAATATCAATGTGGTTGATACTGAAACATTAAAAGTCCTTCTCTCGGTTGCAATCAAAGCAAGAGATCGACTTCACAAAGAATTCGAGGTGCACAACAGAATTGAGAAGATTAACAAATGCTACTACTATGAGGCAAAAATATTCGCAAGTATAACAGACCAACTATTCTCTGTTGTCGGAAGACCGTGGATATTTTTATGCGAATTCACGTTTCTACGAAAATAATTAGGAAAACGGAACCTGAGCATGGAACAGTATGTTTATGACCTAATATCAAACGAAATTTACGATTAAATATTAAAAATGAATTTCAATTTATACGCATGTACATATATTGAACTTGATCTCACACCGTTATCTGACATTCTAATTGGGACAACCATGATATCTCATTTCGCAATATGGTACGGCATTGAATTAAACGAAAGTGTCTCGTTGAACACAACTTGATGTTAAATGCATAGGATTCTGGCATGCACCGGTTATGGTGGAACGAAAGCACTGTGCGTCGACGCGATCTTTTCTTATTCCATATGATACTCAAATATTTCATTGTTTTCTAAAGAAATTGATATTTCTCCTGGATATTAATATTCTGTCTAGCCTGGCTGCGGTCACGTTCGATATGGATTAAACGATTTACGTGTCCTAGTTACTATATTCTAAACATCCAATATGATATTATGTTAGAAATGGTATAGTGTGTAAATTATAATATGAGGTTCTGTCATAAACGATGCAGCTTGGTTCACTCCAATCGTTTTAGTCCACTTGAATCGAACGAATGTCGACTTTTTGTAAAAAAAGAAAAAATTTCCGAATATCTGTACAGATATGAAAAACGATTGAATATAAAATAAAGATAGGACAGATAGTTGAGATCGTAAGAAGTGAAATAAAATTGAATTAAGAAATTATAGATATAATATTCTAATAAGTATTACTCCCGTATATAATACAATACTAATATTATGTGCATAATATAAATAATTAACATGCATACGTTTTCGTGATAAATATACAAACATGTAATAAATTAATATAATTATGTAGATGCAACGATTTTTATACCAACTTCGGAAAGGAAGCAAGATTATCTATATCTATGTTCGACATGTATATTTTTTTGTGATATTTAATCCTGTATAATAGAAGTGCTGGTTGTTACGCTTATTACTTTGACGTGAATATGAAGAACTCGTAATTGCTGTAAAATAAAACGAAACTTAGAAAGCATAAGTACACAAATACGCAACTTTTAATTGAAAGTCATTTAGTATTACTAAAGTTTGAAATTAAAAGTGTGTCTATCAATTTTTTATTTTTAATCAGAAGCAATTTGATAAAACCTGTAATATCCATCGAAATAAGAAAGGAAGACCTTAATAAGCACATGTTCTTAAAACCTATTCTTATCGGGACATGAATAGATTTTCTTTGTTACTTTTACAACAGATATTCTGTGTGATTTCCTTTCACTTCGATCCGGGTTTCAACTCCTCGATGCAAAGAAATATGTATGTAGGTCTTCTGAAAATTCCTATTTTCGTTCATATCCCGAGACCACGACAGATCTCGTAAAGTTCTTTTACTAAATCTTGCAACTGATCAGTCGAAATTGGAATCTGTAAACTACCGCGAACAGAAAAGCAAACTTCCACGTTTTATTTACTTTTCACGAACAAAATAATAAATAAAAATGCTTGGTAGATGAAGAGATGAAGAAAAAAACGAATAAAATAATCAAAATATTTAAATATGAAATAACTGAAATTCAAGAAATAATACACGTAGAATAACCAAAGTGATGAAAAACGATATTGTAAAACTAATATAGAAAACTAATGGACATGAAAGCGTCGTCTCAGGGCAACTAAACGAATAATCAAGTCGAAACTATCTTTTCTCTTAGCAATGGCCGAGGAGACGGGATCGAGTCGGTCGAACATACAAACTCGAAGGAAAGTTAATATCTATGGACTTGAAGACTGATATAGTTGCGACTGGCGAGTAGCATCGATCTAGCAAGTCTCTTTCACTCGGAGTGCAATAACTCGAAACGTTAATCGAGTTTAACTGGAGTCGACGGGCGAACGAGAAAACGTTTACCTTGGCTGATTCGACGCGTAAGAAGATAAAAAGAGAAAACTAAAGAAAATGTAAAGAAATAAGAAGGAACGGAGAGAAGAAAAAAGAAGTTGCTTTTATTTTCGAAGCCCGTTCTCATATGCAAATTTTTTCTCGTTGCACATTTTTACATATTAATTAAGGAATCTGAAAATAAAGAACTTACCAAATAAGAAAATAATTCTACAAGGTTTAACAATTGCAAACGGTAATTTCGTAATTGCACATTAAATTTGATCTATCGATCTAACAGCATCATAATATATTATTTATCTGCAATTCTGTGATTAACATACAAAATCATTTGTATACGCGTGTACATACATGAAATATACAGAACATACATGATAAATCACATTTCTCATCTTGTATAGAAGAGAAATTTCAAATTCAATACGTTAGCTAGTCAATAAGCGTGTTTGTCAACTTTTTGAACATTTAGAAAGTATTAATAACACTAGCAGGCTAATGTAAATGAAAAGAAACTAACGTAACTGACATTATTCCATTCTTATAAAACATCATAGGTTTATCATCTATTTCCAAAATTCATACCTTCAAGTCCATCAACTTATTTTCATCTCTCGCTATTTCATATTAATATATGTACTTTTTTATGATCACCAAATTTCGTAAAAGGCAGAAGACTGAAAAAAGTGGACCTATCGTATTTTTCTATATTATATTCGTATATCTTATAAAAATAAGTACCGTCATTATATACTATAGTCATGCTGTATGTAATCATACTAAAAATTGGTTGACTCGAGATGATATATGTGTATATCACTAAGTAAATTAAGTTAATTAATAAAATAAAAAAAGATTGTGTGATGAATCAGTAAAACAGGACTTTCAGACAGTGAGTATGACTTGTGTTATCAGTTGGCACTAGGCTTGCGCATCCTAGGTGCTAATATCTACTCGTCATAGAACTGACTCATGAATTTTATCTAATAATGTCTCGAGAAAGCGTTGAACCTGATCGAAACATGGTCAAGGCACCGTAAACTAACTGAAGTCTTTGCTTTCTCACCGAGGCGTAAACTTGAAAAGTGTGCTGCCCACTTTTCGTCCACGGACGACGAGGCCAAGAGTGCATACGCTAATCTATAAGAAACCGGTACGATTTAGTTGACGTGAGATTAAAACCATCAACTGTAGGTCGTCATTCCAGATAGGCAAAGAAATGATGTTAAATACAGGAAACTAGACTTGTCACATGCCACTATTAAATCTTAATTGCAGATGTGCGAATTTTTGACATATTTTAAAAACATTTCAAGTATATTTCAACCCATGGAAGGTAGATTTAATGATATCCTCGATTACTATTTAATATTTTATGCTCCATTTATGAACACTACAAATATTGTATTTAAAGGGAATAATACATTGCTAAGAAATTGTTATGTATTTTTAAAATAAAATTCCAAAATGCTTTGTGAAGGCACTGTATCAAAAGAATTAAAGAAAATGGATCGGTAATGTAATATTATAAAAAGACATGTCTTTTAAATTTTTTAAGCTGAGACAAACATCTAAAATAGCTGCAAGAAATAATGACTTATAGTAATGACTATTACATGATTCAGAAAAATTTCAATAATGCTGCCAGACAACGTTACACAACCAAAAGTACATTTTCTAATTTGCTTGTTGGATGTACGACTCGCGAATTCCATGACAACTGTTCTTTGTATTATGTATTAAAAAAACAACCTTACAGTACCTGATTATATGTGTCACACGTTACATTTTATAAAATCCGGCTCTACTAGAAATACGTCAAAATTAATTTTCTTCATACACAAATCATCCTATAACCTATATTTTTTCCTACGTACTTAAAAGACTTTATCAGAAATACATACGAATACGTATTACATACAAATACGCTGAACAATATATTAAGGGTGAAATGGCTTCTCGAACGGTAGAAAACTCGTTTGAACGCTAACGGTTAATGGAATTCGTAGAAAAGTTAATTGTAAATTAATACGAAACATGTCGGTCGCCTTATGACAGCTCGAGCAACATGGTCACGTGATGCTATACACATGTGACAGGCCGACCATCTACGGACGTACGTTAATACACACATAAGACGTATCATTAGATACTAATCGCTGGGAATCATTTCGATGGGAAGAACGGAACGACGCGTTTCGTCGTGCTGCATCATTTCCCAACGTGTAAGGTAATGCCCGATGCAATGAGGAAGCATCGAAAGAAATGAAATATGTCCCCCGTTCTGCTGTCGCATTTTCACGTGCGCGGCGATAGCGTCCACGATGCGACTTCGAAAGCTGGCGACAAACGCGCCCGACCGACGGAGACAGACAATCTTTTCCTCGTACGTGCAACGAATCTACAACACCCACGAATATTTCTACGCGGCAGAAATGCACAATTAATTAAACAAACTGTACATGTTTCTAAAGATTGTAGTTTCTGAGACAAAAGAAATCTAGTAGATTTTCGAAAAATTTCGAGATCTAACGATTCAAGTTATCGAGCTTAAACAGGATAGAGATGCTAGAGTCATGCGATATTAGATGTAGGTTGTTGACAACGAAAGAGAAAGCAACTGGGTAAATAGGAAATACGAAAGACGACACAAACATAGAATATCTTTCTAACTATTGAAAATGTTAATTAGAAAAAGCGGAAACCTATTTCAATTTCAAATTCAAATTCGATTACTAAAAATTCTTACTTTCGATTTTCACAATTATGTATTTGATATAGAATAGCTAAACTGCGATGTTTATTTATATAATTGAAATAAAACCTAGCAGAGATTTATGTTATCCATTAAATATTAGGATAAATATTATACTTTTCATGTTTTCTATGATCTTACATATTATGTGCGTTTGTTCATCTTTCAATTTCCCATAAATGTATAAATATCCATACTTTACACAGATAACATAGCGATGATGCAATTATGAATTATATCTGTATACCGGAAATAAAACGAGCTAATTAATTCCGATTTTAGGTAATTCGATTTATGTACTAAATTAATGAGAGCATCCTCTCAATGATACCTAAAGTCGTGGAATATTACCACAGATCATAATCTTGTAATTCTTTGAATAAAACATTACATTTAAAAATACGAAGAAAATAACACTATCTTTCCTCTGATTAATATTATTTTCCAAAATAAGGCGATTTGTCAATCTTACTTATACATGTATCTGTGTATGTATGTATGTATATACACCTTATGTATATATTTTCATAAGAATGAAAGGAAAGTATCTGAACTGAGATTAATCGTCGAGGCCATCCTGTACTGAAAGATTAAAAACCACTAGGGTCCTATAACGTATCAGCTGATCAGACCATATTCCATGATCGTTACTTGCAATTTCGATTAGGAGGGATATCTTGAATATACATACTATACATATACATAGAAATCATGATAATTCGTGACGAAAGAAAACTTCGAACTGTAAACAAGGACGACGTGCACTCGTGTGCGTATCAATGAAGTACGTAAGTACACGTATATCACGCAGGTGTAACACGTCGCCCGAAGCACTTCGGGATGTCGTGCGAATTTTCACGAAACAGGTGGCAACAGCGCGCAGGTCCAACATACAGAAAGACAGGGACGAGGAAGGAAAAAAAAAGAACGAGCGCACGCGTTCGATCAAATAACCAGTACGATAAGGAACGATATAAAGACGTTGAACAGAAAAAAAGGAAAGGCACGTTTAAAAGAGAGAAATAATAAAAGTAGAGATGAGTAAAGAGAACGAAAAGAGAGAAGAAAAGAAACTTACCTTAGGCCTGTAGAACCATTTTCTGATCGACTCCATCGTAGGGCTGTCGAGGATGTCGGCAGGCTCACGGGCGAGTCGTCACTGCGCCTCTTGCGGCCAAAGCACTTGCGTCATAGCGAAACGTGCCACTACAATCTTACCAGAAAGCGTCACACCACGAGACACCAGCCAACCGCATACGAATTCGAGTTCTTTCGTCAAGTATCACCATCAAACATACGACCATCGACGAATTCGGTCGAACTACACATCCGAAACTAAACGTCAAACGTGAATCGCGCGTCCGTAAGACTGACTGACTGATGAGCACGGACTGCAAAGGCGCAGCTTGCTGTTGCGCATGCGCCCATTGAACATCATGGACGATGTGACGTCATGATTTTCGACAGAATTGCCATATACGCGTTATATTTAAATTCATTGTTTGAATTAAATAAACAACGATTAAAGTTAAACAACATTTTTAAATTAAAAAGATTAAAATACATATTATTATGATTACATGGCAGAGTTTAGCATTTTAATTCGTTTATAAACGCAAATATTGATTTACGTTATTACTTAATCATTTATGTTATAAAACTATTCCATCTTAGATATTGAAATTAATTAAACATTCTTCTGAAAGCTTCTCTGGATCAATATAAATTAAACTTATTTCAATGACAAATTTAATATGGAAACGTTGTGTAAAAAATCGAATATACTAAATATATATAATAGAATTTTTGTATGTTTGCCTTAATGTTTAAATTATATAAGATTATATCATTTAAATATTTCATGAACAAGATATTTTCTTCTCCTTAGGTTTTAAATTATAAGAATAAAATAATCTGTATATGAGAGAATGTATGTAGATATTTCATATAATAATTGGGTTGTAAAATAAAATTACCAGCGATACACAGAAGGAATTTAATAATATTATCTTGAAATTTAACATATTTTGATCTACGTGACTAGATTATAAAAAAAGCAATTAAAAATGTATGACTTTAACAATGTTAAATATTATGGATCACAAATTATGCACATATACATACGTAAGTTTCACAATTTAAGTATACATTTGGATTTAAAATTACAAAATAAGTTCCAACAAATTTACTTAATATTAAAAAACTATCTATATATATATATATATATATATGTAAGCCTCGAGTTAATAAAATAATAAAAATATCGCAATGAGCTCTACTATACAAGTATATGGATTACATAATCTATAACTTAAAACGAATTGCAATATAATGTTATACAAATTCCTTCGATTATGTCAACAAATTAACGTCAATACAGAAAACATAATTCTATCGAAAAAGTAATAGAAACTTATGCTATCTTTTTACTTCTTGAGATTCATATACACGTGTAAAGAAGTGGAATGTATATTTCTACTACGATAAGTAGTAAATTCTTTTTGAACACTTACAAATGAATTTAAATGTAAATAAATTTCAAATACATTCGAACAGATTCTTTTCCCATAAATTGATAGCCTTAAATCTTACTAGAGTAGAAATAGAACACACCTTGTGCTTATATTCTCAAGAAGTAATATATAGTGTTAATTTCATTAGTTTGCTTAAAACTTTTTGGAAATAATATATCGAAGATATTTAACGCTATATTCTCTACATTCTACAATAACTAAGTTGTAACTAGATTTAAAAGTTTTATTTTCAAACATTTCATAATAGGATTATTAACCAAGATGCGAGTCATTATAACTAACAAAAATATATTATGAATTCTTTTTTTTTTTTCTTTTTTATTACAAGGCAAGAATTTCAATTTTGGGAATAAAAACTTTGAGGTAATTAAATACCACCAAACATCATTGATACACATACATGAAACAGTGCTTTAGCTCAAAAAGTTATAAGCAAAATGCTTCTTGTAAGCATACATACTCTATGTTCGACATTTGTGCAATAACACTTTTCCCATGACTGCCAAGGCAGCCCTCATAATTTCGATTATACGTTCTGTATATTTTTCTCAAAAACTGTAAGTAAATAATTGTAGTAAATACTGGTTACGTAACTACAGAAACATCTATTGTTCGATACAAGCATCACTTTACATTTGCTTGAAAAAATGCAAGACTTCCTATTACGCGGGTAGTAATATCAACTCTTTTTTCTCTGTTTTAAATGCAATATACTACCACGTTTCACTTACAATCTATGCAAACTCACTACTTATCTAAGACATCTATATCACTTGAAATGAGAGTAGTTGAGTAACTTCTTGGTGTATTATATTACACAAATTCTTCTTCTTTCTTTTTGCTTTGTGTTAAATGTTCGAATCACGTAATTGATGAATTCCATTCGTTACAAACATTCAAGGTCATAATTAATACATGTGTAATTAATTGCCACACGATAGTTAAAATATTTCAAACAGTATGGTCTAATATATATCACCTAAAATAAGAAACATCTAAGTGAATTATTTGTATTATTGCACAGTGAAATATATCAGGAAATATTTAAAGCGATAAATGAATATTGATAGGTTTTTTTCTTATTAATTACAGATTTCAATAATTATGTCATAGTATTTTAGAGATTGTATTTAATTTAAATCTTCTAAAATATAAGATACTGATTTTATGGTTCTTTTAATACTTAAACGACAATATTAAATTTTATAAAATACACAGACTTTAATTAAAAACTTCATCAATAAAATATTGAACATATGTGTAGATATATTAAACAATTAGAATAAATTTTTTTATTAAAATAAGGTTTCTCAAGTTTTTTTAGGCACAAAGTAGATACTTATCATAAATAAAATACCGAATGTATAATAGAGAGTTTCGATATTTGCTTTCTTAAATATTGTAAAAGTCAGACTAATTATATCATATAATTAAGATAAATTGTTTAATCGAACGTGCAATTTCCAAAGTTATAAAAATGTTCAAATGTATTATATTCAAAATCATTTCGTAACGATCAAACATAATACCATCTAACAAGGCTTGCGGGATATAAAAACACCAACGTGTGAAAATTCTGTGAAATTCCTTATATAAATTCCATTGGCGAAAAGTTTTATAGAGAAAAGTCCTTAAAAATTCTGTAAATCACATACAGTTTTGTTTTGTACCAATATTACTTCTACAATGCAGCTCAATACAGATTAATATAACGATATAGAACCACCAGCGAAAACATTAATGCGATTGAATCGATACTATTGTAATAATAATGCTACTGGAGAAACATAGTAAGTATTTTCTGCATTGTAAGATAAAAACTTGACTTTTTGACGTAACTGTAATACCATCAATTCAATTCCTACTTAACCAGAAAGATCGACCACATCTCCAGTTAGCATTCAATATCAAATTGCTTGAAAAATAATGTTGGCATTAATTAATGTATTCAAAGTTTAAAATGCGTGACATGAAAAATAAAAACGTGAGAAAGAAATATCTATTTCCTAATATAAATGCCGGTTATTCGCTGGCATTGTCACAAGAGAGACTATAACAATCAAATTTAGCAACGACTAATTTAAGACTTAACTTTAAGGCAAAACAGTGCAATAAACTCCATACTATTTATACATAACTTCAGTGATCGATAGACCACAACACCGTGGCAAAACGGCTAAAAATAGTTGGTTTGTGTGATGATAAACTCGTTGTAAATTCAATAGTGCTAACATACGACGATGAACTGATTTGTTAAAAACGAAATTATTTAAACAAGCAGAAAGCTACGTATGTGGCTACACGTATGAAAATAATTCTCTACTGTCATACAATCAACTTCTACCACCTACGATGGTATATACAAATTTTGACAAAAACACATCGATAAAAACAGAATCTCACATCAAAGAGTTTCAATGACGATTTAAAGGTGCGACACAAATGCACAACAAGTTATATAAGTAAGTAGATGGCACATATGCTTGTGAAATAAGAAGAAAAAAAAGGAAGATAGATTAACAGGCTACTCGCTGTAGCGATTAGTAACTGGATAAAAAGCAGGAAAAATGTACTCTTTTACATACGTGCTGTTTTTTTAGCCAACTTAAACGCAAAGATTGCCGTGAGTCGTGAAAGGATAAATCGTTGGCAAGATGAAAAACTCTTATTTTCGTTGACTTGAATGCGTGTTACTGAGATTGGAGAATCGATTGTCCTTTTCCTAAACACGTTGCTTAACTAAATCCAAACTGCACTTTTCGGCACTGACAAAGCCATTTAATTATTCGAGCGTTACGCTCGACGATGCTCGGTGGATCGTTAACCCTCTGGTTGGAGTCATCGTTACCCATACCGACACTGCAATCATTGTTCTGCCATTGACTACTCTGATTCGTTTGATTGTTCCCAGCCCACGAGTAAAGACCTAACGCTGAATCGACCGAGCTAACGCTATCAAAAAATACAGGAGACGACGACTTTGAATCTGGTTTCGTGATACGTTGATAATTTTCCGAATCGAGACCTAAACAGTCAAAGAAGTTCTCGAGTTGGGTGATCGACCGAGGAGGCCGTGCAGGTACTTTATTGGATCGACCATTATCCTGACGCCAATAGCGGTCGCTAATGTCCGATTTTGATCTCAGAATTGGTCGGCCACGACCTTCTTTCCAGCCGTCGGAAAACCTGAGGCAGAGATACAAACTTTTATTATTATGTACTTTGGCTGACGAAAGAGGAATATTAAAGATATCTCGTATGAAAAAACTGAACGCTTATAAATCTTCTAGTATTTTTGTTTTCACACAGGATACATTTGATATCTTTAATATCCTTTGAGTGTTCGAATTTGTCAATATTTAAGAACGTACCTTGAGTTGCATGTCGGACTATAATCCGTTTGACTGTTGCTGCTCTCAGAATCAGGACTGTAGCGTCTTACGACAGATGGTGGGGTACCGTTAGCGTAACTACCTCTTCTTGAACGATCTTTTTCCGTTGAGTGTTGAGTAGATGCACCGCTGTCACGACGTATATGACTCCAGCAATCCTGAAGCAAAATATTTCACTCCATGAATAGCGGTTTCCATTTAACGTTACGAGACATCTTTAACTTTCAACTATACCTGTATTACTGGCGGAGGTTCGCTACGAGGTGTACAGTGTCCGGACGATCCTCCTGAGTCTCTTGCAGTCGCTCCATGACTTAGCTTGCTGGAACCTGATGACTTTTGCGTTCGACCACCGGCAGATAACACGCTACTCGCATCACCACCACCTGAACCTAACGAACGTCTGATGTGTCTAGAACTGGAATAGTAATAACTTACATGAGAGTAATAATTTTATGTTTTACAAATATGAGGCGCACTATACGAAATTTTTTATTACTCACAATTTTTGTTCCTGTTTTAAAAATATTTAAAAATTAAATGAAACTAATTCTGATATTATCTTTAATTTTCAGTCGAAAGAAATAAATTGTTCTTATAAAAATATTCGAATTAAATAATATTAATATATATATATTAATATAAATATTAAAATAATAGGAACAAAATAATATGTAGTAGCACTATAAATAGCTACATTTTTTTAGAATATTATCATAGCTTAAAAGCGTCACTAATCAAATCTCGTAAATGCTTTTCAAAAGCACTTTGTAGACCCACTTTCGGAAGACCTAAACTATACTGTGCATAAGAAATTAAGTTGAAAAATGTTTCAAACAATCCATGAATTCTATAATTATATCTATCGGAACATACATGTGAAAATGTTTTGAATACCTGCGATAACAGACTGCATCTCGTTTGAAACTGTGCTCTGAATAATCCGAACTAGTTTCACAATCTGGGCAATTGCTCGAAGATTGATGATGGCCGGATGGCTTAGATGATTTGGTCGATGCACGTGGCGACAGGGACGCCCGTCGTCGCGTGCTAGTATGGAGGTCAGGCAAAGATTTGTGACACACGGTGTTTTCCACCGACTGCGAGCTGGTGGACTTCCTCCCGGTTCTTCCGGATGTATGCGAATGTGAATTGCTGCGGCCAAACTTGAAACGAACATCTTGCGAGCAGTGCTATAAAAATGATAAAAATAGAATTTAATGTGGGCTTATGATATATAATTTCTCTGTAAAAAGTGTATGTACATATATTTCTGAAACTTTTTGTTGACTGCGTTATTTTATAATTGTTGCTGGAAAATTTTGGGTCATTCGATTTAATAGTGCAGATACAGTTCCTCCTGGTGCATGTCCTATATATCAGATTGTTTCAATTTTGGATGCATAATAAAATTCTATCTAAAACAGTTCAAATTACAATTAATTACAGGGATTATCACAAATAATTGGCAAACATCGATTTTTTAGAAGTCGTGTATATAGTGTGAAATAGAAACGTCGATCAATCTATATTGTATATCTATATTGTGTATCTATATTATTATCTTCTTTTTAACTGTAACTTGTATTCCAAATATCTTAAAAGTATCTCATCTTCTGAAATTAGGTAAACAATTAAAGTCTAAAATTCTAATTATACGTATCCCATATTTTTAGAAGTTACATATGTTCAGAGAATTTAAAATCATAAGAGAAATTAATCAAAATGATCGATAGAAATCCCGTACCAGTTTCCCAACAATTTGATCATCCATGCTGTGCACGTGTTTAATAAAACAGTGGAGGAATATGTCTTCCGTGTTAAACTCGCGAACACGCGTATGTACAACGTCCGGTTCCTAACTCCGTTTCCTGTCTCCGACACTTCCATAATTACGATTCATCGCAAGGAAGCGTGCATACGTATTCATGGATAAAACGTACGAAGGACAATAATACCATATATCGGCGATGAATTAACAAGTATTGCAAGACATTTAAGACAGTTATACTATCGTGAAAAATTATATCGCTTATCGTATATCTTTCTACTATCTCGTAAAGTAGCATAATTTTACGTCAGCGACAACGAATATGTTCATAAATTCAAAATCTTTCAACGATAGTGTATACGTGTACGTAAAAATATAGGGTATAAAAATACAATAAAATTATTGCAGTGCATAAAATATTCGGAATAAATCACAGCGAAACATTTCAGACGGAAGTAAAGGTAAAAACTAAATCACGACTCACGTCGATCTTCGCTCGAACACGAACTATATGTATTACACCGAGCTAAAAATATATATGTAGATTATATAACTGCAAATAATCAGTAATTTTGTTTTATAAAAATGAAGACAGCTGAGAAACGAAGGAAATTATAAAAATTAATATACAGTGAGCTATATAACAAGGAACGCGTCCATAACGAACTGATGCTACAACAAACAAAAATCAATTACGTGTGTAGTTCGTTGTGAGATACCTCACTGTATTTTCAAGATTTACTCGAAAGCACGAAGATTTTACCTTTATGCGGTCTTCCTCGCGAAGATTAGGTGACAAACTGCCAGGAGAATATCGAAATTTCTCCTCCTGTGGGATACCATTCGCCTGGATGATAGTCTGCGTTGGACTGTCAGGAAAGAATACGTTCTCCTTGCTATCGGTATTTAACAACCGACGTAATTTCGTCTGCAGCTGATCTCCACCGGTGCTGCTCGGCGGCCCTGAAATCGTGCGCCGCTGCGGAACAGGAACCAGACGTGGACTCTTCGGTGGCAGTGCGGGTGGCAGTGTTTGTTGAGGACTCAGAATTCCGTCCGCTATTAGACAGAGGAGAAATAAACTTTTACGCCACATAATTAATTTTGTCAACTGTCCCTGGGAAATTTTCAACTTTAACCGAAAAACAGAAATTCTTTTATATTTTTTTCTTACTATATACATGTATAATTGAATGGCTATAAATAAATGTATTTCAATAAATATATTAATTTCAAAATATATCTCAATAAACATATTATGAATAAAAAAGGGATAGTATCCCGTTTAAAAAAATTAACTCGACCTTCTACTATTCCACCTACAAAAAGAATAATTTCTTTTTAGGCTACATCATGTTCTCCTGCATTTATAAGAACATCTTTTTTATAATATCACTTTCTTCGAATATTTGATGGTAGTTAGCTAAAACAGACGCACATTTTAACTTGTTGAAGATTTTTATAGATCTGTACACGCTTTTAGAAATATCCACGTTTAAGCATATTTTAACACGATATTTCCTGCAATTTTCATCACCTGGAAATAATTCACATGAGAATGTGCGATCTTCTTTTTGGAGGGTTTCGCAATGAAATACGCTACCTAGACGGGATTCGTCTGTTGGAAGTAACGAGTTTGGACATAGCGATATCATGTGTCGCGTTGAAAGCAATCTACAAGAGGTAATCACTTAACGGCCAGGTACAGAATGTATCCGTTGATTTTAGTAAGAAGAAACACAATGGCTCTAACTTCCATTTTTATGATTAATGTGCTTAGGATGGTTTTAAAATAGAAGCTGAATTATGAATGTAGGCAATAGAAATAGATTGATTTTATGAAAGTTTTCTTAGTTTCATTGAAAATTCTATAAACATTTATTTTCTGTTTGCTCCTTGATCGATGATTACAATTTTCTCGTGAGATCATAATGAGATATATTTTGTAATTTTTTAACTCGACGCAGCGAGCACCTTACTTGTACTTTAAGCAAAACCGTTGACGGCAAACGACTCGTTCATTTTCCGGCGCGCGTCCGAAACGGTAAAAGTATGCTGCTAAGAATACCACAGCGATCGACCGCAAAGGATTAAGTAAAATCGCGCGATCATTTAATCCACGAAAAGTATCTAATTCCAGGAAATACTCCGGCTATCGAACGCTATATTCGACGATCTTAAAATTATTTACATTTATAACAGTTACAAATCCCTATGAATAATTATTTTTATCGCCTATCTTCGAAAGGCTTTGATCGTTTCGTATCAAAATACATAATTTCTTTTAGTTACCAGGTAACATAGGAGTCAACACAAATGAAAAAAAACGAACTTATCATACTTTTCTCAATGTACCTTCTGCGTATTCCAAGTGTTTTATGAATAGTACAAAGAAAGAACATGCCTGGAGAGAGACAAACGTGAGGAAGAAACGAGGTGAAGAGCAAGGTTAAAAACAGAGGATTAAAAGACAACAAAGGATTAGCTGTAAAAGAAATCGGTAACAACGAAACGAACAAGCAAAAATCTCGAGAAACGATTACGGAAGCATAAGTATGCCCATAAACACGAAAGCCGAACTCGTTACCGATTCCCATTCAGCTACAGTATAACATCGGTGGGAAAAGATCGAAGAAAGCTTTCGAAAGTACTCGGACAACCACTTACAGCAATCTCGTCGATGGCAAGTTGCCCGGCAATGAAACGAGGAAGCGTATATATAATATCGACACATAGGTACACATACATGTGTCTGTAGTTGCGTACAACTGTTAAACAGCCATGCGCGTTAAATCGATTACGTGGTCGAAAAGGTGTATACGTATACATCGAAAGGTGTATATAAAGTACAGCATCGAACTTTTCCAAGAGACTTACGCCTGTCCTGTTCGTGGCACGATGCCCAGCAACAAGGTGGCGTCATCGGAGCAGGTGGCAGCTGCGACGGCGACGTTGGTTGCATCGAACAGGTCGACGTGTTCCCGCATTTCCTCAGCAGCCTGGGAGGCGCGCTCGGCGCGCTCAGCTGCGAGACCTGAAGATGACCACTGTTCTTCAGCTCCTGTTTCCGGTCCAGCACGGTTTCGCTCTTCACGTAGAACGCCTTCGTCTCCTGGAGCAGTTCCACCGCGCTCTTCCGCTTCCCTGTAGCACGTGACGAGGAAACCAGACGGCTGTAAGTGACACTCGAGTAAAAACGGTAAATAGCTCGCTTCCTGTAAACGGATACCGTCCAACCAGATACCCGCCCGACAGGGTTGAGCCACGTGCGCCGGCACGAGTCTCTTTCTTTCTAACTACGCCGAACCTTTGTCCCTGCTTACAATTACAGCAAATCGCTGGTTCCGACAGGGAACAGCGAGCAATCTTTGGTGTTCGAGGGAGTATTTCTAGTGGAAAATTACGTTTCGGTTCTTTGGTATGGGACTTCTTTCGCGATTGGACAGGATGTTGCAGGAAGTTTAATACAACAGGATATACAGGATAGGGTTATTGTTAAGAACACATTTGTACTTTTAGACACTATAGGCGCAACATCGTCACAAAGCGTAATTATATCTTGAAATTATGTTGTAAAACGAGGCTCCATAGAGAGCGAAGCTCCACCTTGCACATTGATAAATGCAGCCTCTGATTATTTTACATGTAATACGTAGAATAAACTCTGTTCATTTGAAGCTTCACTTTCGAGAACATCGAGTTTAAATACATATATATATTTAATAAAAAATTAATTCAGCATACGAACTCGATTTTCCTCGACTTGTTTTCGTACGTAGAATTGACGAGATAGATATTTTAATTCTTTTAAGGCATTCTAGCTCTTAAATTAGTGACTCAAAGAGAAACTGAAAATTAACAAAAATTAACTGAAACTGTATTATCAATAAATCAAAGTCTTCGTTAGAAATATGATCCGATGTTATAAAACACCGTGGAAATTCCTGCGTAATGATCTTCTAATGCGATTGAAAATTAATTCTAATAACGAAAATACTCTAACGATGTCGGAAGCGATTAGTAACGAAATGAGTTCACTTTGCTATAGAGAAAATTTCATTGGTGGTTCAATAACTGTAAATACGAATTCTCCATTCCCTTTCCTCGACTCGTCAGATAAAAATGGCTATTAGTAGCAAGAGGATTAGTGGTTTGGATAATGGTTGGTAATGATGCATGTACTACTTGATACTGCTTAGTAAATTGCCAATCTTTTTTGTATAACGGTTACTATGCCGGAAAAAGTTTTGAACCTATATATACATTTTAATCTCCATAGTGGGATCTCCATAATAAATTGAAATATTCAGCAAATTTTCTATCGCAAATAATAATATCCTAAATAAACACGAAGAATTCATATACCATTCTCTAACTATTTAATAGCTGTTTAATTATTATTACATCTAATTTAATTATTAATTTTAATCTCTGAATGAATATTATATATTTCAATGTTTAGTAATTTGTTGAATAGTGGACTATTTTCAATAGTTGACAAATTTAGTAATTATAACTTTGTGTTTATTTTTTCTTAAACCGGTTTAGCAAATATTCGCAACGGAAATGACTCCTGAACAATGACGAGTACACGCAATTCCAGTCTAATTAGCCAGTTTTAGTGGCAATTTATCGTAAGAAAAGCATCGTTAGTGAAAATAATGAAGACAAAATCTGTGAAATACAGAATTAACGCATTAATAGAAATATAACATTAAAGTCCTTCTACTAATTCTACTAATTATTTTTAATTCTGCAAGATTATTTCAACCAAATTATTGTCTTGTATCCATACAGTGTTCGTAAAAATTTGCGTTTATATAAAATATATTTTATTCCAATCCATGAGATCTTTTAGAAAAGAGTTTTACAAATTAAATTTTTGTCAAACTTACGAGAATGTCTTCATCTAAAAAATATTATTTGAACCTGCGGTAGTCGATTTTTTTGCGTCTCAATATCTCTTTAATTTCAACGGAGAAAAGAACTTTTGATATTTAAAAGAGATCATTATCAAATAACCGAAACGAAAAATCACGTATATCAATAAAGATTCTGTAATATTTTCTTCGAATTTAAGAAATTTTTTTAACGATGTGAAACTACGGTTTGGTCGAAAATAACCCAACGGATATAAATAAAATCTTGTATGAAATCGTGATTTATGCTCTAGCATATAATTTGTAAATTATATTTTTCTGCAGAAATCATGGTAGCATTCATCCTTCATCAGAACGTATAATATTCAACTGTACAAGGAAAGCTACACACATTGACCTGCCTATCCATAGACATCGAACGACTTATATATGTGTATATAATACTTATATATATATATATATATATATATGTTTCAACAGATACATAAAGTAAAGAGCATACAATAAAAATGATATCCAATGATTACATTTAAAATGTCTACTTAAGTAGAAAAATGTATAATAGTAAATTACTAACTTATTCATAAAAGTACTAACTTTATATAACTAACTTATTCATAAAAAAACGAAAAGTGAATTAGTTATACGATCATTCATATTCTATTTTCTTTTCAAAGGTTTCCCAAGAATGTGAAATACGCACGGAAGTTATCTGTAACCAGGTACACCCGTCTTTTTCACTTGCAATGTGATATTGCAAATATTCCTTCAGCGCTTATGCGTTTTCTCAAAGCTATGTCACAACTATGTGAAAAAAAATGTACTTGAGGTAAAGTATTGACACATTTTATTAATATTATATAACAACGATGACCTCGAGTATTATGGAATTACAAGCAGTAAGAAGATAATTTAAGGTACTAAATCAATAAATAATTCAAGTTATGAAATTTATAGTTTGCCATAAATAATATAATAATATTTACACTATATATATTTTCATTGTTACGATATAACAATATAACATACAAATAACAAGAACGTAATAGTACGAGTATATACTAAAATGAAGGTGATGCAACGTGAATTACTAAAGTTAACATTATATAACAAACCACAAGCGTAAATTCAACGTACAAGCGTCGACTGAAATCGTGGAGAGAGGAAGCATTTCACCTGTGAATCGAACTGTAATACCTATTTCAAAAACCTCGCAAAATATTATGAATGCAGGCAGCGTTGTCAATAGTTTCACTTTAACATAATTCCCGAATAGCCACAAGCACATCCTGCTGTGGTAACAATCCACCGCAAACAATGAAGAAAAAATACAGTGGAGTCAGTAGTTTGGGAAATGGAACGAATAAAAATCGTGAAATTTATGCTAATCGTTCACCACGTAAAAAATAACGACACATAACAAGTAAATAACGTGTATATATATATATATATAAATAAGTACTTTTTTTAGCATAAAATGGTAATACTGTTTACAGTACAATCGTAGTTTTTATTTTATTTGCGCTTTATTTTATTCTGAAAATATATTCATACAGAATTAATAGAAAATACTGATTTTTCGATATTTTATTCTTGAAACACTACCTACGAGGAAATGACAAAGATCGTATATTTCTATTCGAAGAAATTTTTATTTCTATGTTTGCGTGCATACGAGGAATTCAGTAGGAAAGGAGTACAAGATGGATTTTTTCTAAAGACGAGATAAATAGAGGAAAGGATATATTAAAACGTAGATCCTAGAGGACTTTATCTTCAATTTCCACGCCTTTATGAGTGCCTATGAAAACGTGTTTTAACGTTGGAAAACAGATTTTTCTATTAAAATTTAATTTTACCTGCACTTTTCAACTTCTCTTTCATATTTCTTAACCCGGCTACGATCTTGAAATTTTCATATCTCAACTTTGTTCTCATTACAGCGAAGGAACACGAACATTTCTAGAGTTTTAAGATCCAACATAAAATTTGTACGAGAATAATTGTTACTCGAATTCCAGATATTTTTCAAGCTTGGAAAAATACAAGGGGGTCGGAATTGACCGAAACAACGCAGTAAGATTAAATTAGTGATTTTATCAGTTATTCTACTTTTCTTCTTGACTCTTTAAATAACATACACTGTACACGCTATACAACGATTTAGGCTACAACGCTATTAAACGATACAAAATTGACAAATCTAATCGTTGCAGGTTCCTGATTCCAACATATGTACGTAAACAATTTGAAAAGCGATGGCTGAACGCATCGTTGCATTCGTCGATCGATCGTGCCACGAAAGGAAGACATAAATGAAAGTGACGAAACGGGTCAGCAACGACATAATGGAGAACGAATGGTAAATGGAATGGAGGATGCATTTTTTCCGAGCAATGGGAAACGGTTTGCAGCGATATGTTCGTGTCGATGAACGATAACTACATGCAACTGAACCGGAAGCCAAGTAGACGCGCAAGCTTTCGTGTTGGTTAACAATATTTTCACCTAACGTGGCCACAACCTGAGAAAAAATGTTTCTACGCTGTGTGAATGAAAGTAACAAGATTAGATAGTCGACAGAAATAAACGAAGGACAAATTACGCATAAGAATCTTCTTCAACCGCCATCGAAGAAGCTACCGTGTACTGTACCAGGACCTTATAAATAATTCACGATGACACTCTAATTACGTTAGGAACTTTTATCAGTGGGAATCCATTTTTCACTTCGAATCATCGTAGATCCTGACCACCTTCAACCTTGCAGATACGATGGTTGAGGCACCTTGAATAATTAATTGTTATATCGGGTTGTTTTATGATTTTAATTTCACTACAGTTTTTCAAGGAATCGTCACTCTAATTCTTAGGTGTTCTATTTAGCGGAGGTTACATAGTCTGTAAACTGAGAAAACTGAGTTTAAAGTTTATAGAGTTTAATACTATCGTAAGGAGTTAGGAGTTTAAAAAACTGAATATTTGTTGCTTTCGAAGTAGATTTTTTATCATATTACCAATGAATTAGTGTTCTTTCTACCAATAAGGGATATGAAAATATGGATAATTACATTTTTTTTTTCTTTTTTTAGAAACAAAGTTAAAGCAGCGAAAGACTGTGGCAACGTGGTCCCTCATTTCAGTTTTATTAAAATTCCTCTTGAAGCATTAACGATCTTTTTATCCAATTTTGTAAATATACTGAATATCGAATGCTTTGATATTTTCTACGTTCCCCATGGGTTGTACAGATTAACCCTTTTGCATCTATATCTCGCGATGTCGTTTATGCTTCGAGAGGCGTTTCTTTTCATTGACATACCAGACATTTCATCCGCGGATGTGAAAGGGTTAACGATCCTAAACTCATAGCAGGATATCTGCTACGTTCAAAAATGTCTTGTTTCATTTTTTCTTTAAACGTTGACGCGATATTTGTAACGTATTAAGATAAATATCATTACATACAATAGAATATATAACTGTTAGTAATACGATAAAAAATGTTTAGTACAGAAGTTACTAAAATTCATGGCGCGGATCAATTTGAAAGAATCTTTTATCCGCCATATGTACATATAACTGTCATATTTTGACTTTTTCAATATAAGTTTTACATTTTAGTCAGGCCTGTCGTTAAATATTGAAAACCAGATACGCGTGTTATCTCGTCCCTGGAGTCATATGAACGATATTGCGTCGCGAGATACAGTGTCTGTGAATGTGAATAGGTCAAACAGCGAAAGGATTAACAGACCTTCTGGCTGGTTCGATGTTTTTGCCGCGTTACGCCAATGCAGAGCGACAGTGGTGCACGTGTACGCACTTTACACGCGCGTTCGGGTTAAAGTGTCTCGTTGAAGAGGACGAGATGGCAAGCTCGAGCATTAAATGACGAGCAGTCCGACATCTGCGGCTTCTCCCGTTTTCGCGTGCCACGCACGCTGATGATTGATGACAAGCGTCTGACACGCCTTAGGGAGCTGATACTCTCGCCTCGAAACAATCAACGATTCGATCACGATAGCCAGGCAGAGTGGAATCGATTGGCCGAATTGTTGGCAATTTAAATTCAATGTACTTTAACGATATGGCACCCACAATACGGATGCATCGATGGGAATTAATTAGTCGCAATTGAAATATAAATAGATGGCTATGTCTGTGACAAATCTGATTTTCTAATAGAACTAATTACTTTTTGTCGTAACCTCTATTTGGAATATATTATTAATCTTGAGAATGGTCTGAGTCGATGTAACTCTTCCTTTATGAAAGAATAAAATAAAATTTAATTTTTCTTATCAGTTGTATTCCTTAAATTAAAGCATCAACTGGATAATTATTAGCGATAGGAAATTATCTCTCATATCAATCGTCGATTATCTTGATGTCTTGGTATACATCATCAGAAATATATGATGGAGATCATTTCATGGTCTTATTTTGTATTAAAGAAAGTTTTATCCTTTTATCTTACTTATATAAAAATAATTTTGCTGTCAATACTTTACACCGAATGACATCATTTGCATTTCTTATTTCTCAAATATTCGTAGCTCCAAGCTCCAAGTGGATTATTACAATATTAGAAAATTGTGAAATTCAGTTCTGACATAACAAAGATGACCGATTGACGACAATCATTTGTCGTCTGTTGCAAACAAGATACTACGTGCTTTCAGTGCAATGCATTTTGTGAATAGAATCTAGCATAGCAACAGAGAGGTAAGAGCTACGTTTGTATCTTTATATGACAGATTGCAACAAGACCTTATGCATACTACGTTTAGTTTGCAATGGAAATAACAATAGTTGCTGAACTTTTGAATTTAAATACTGCAATCTGGGATACTAGGAAGATCTATCAAAAAATTTATTGATAAACTGGAAACAGTAATTTTAATGAAATACATATATTATATAAACATATTCTAATTTAATTATACATCGTATCTTGCGCTATGGTCCATTTTATGTCATATATATATATATATATGCCTACATTCGTTTAAAATTGAGATCATTCGTCTACCGAAAAATTGTGTAGTCGACTAAATGAATTTCAAAATGCCAG
This sequence comes from Bombus haemorrhoidalis, assembly GCA_014825975.1. Classification (NCBI taxonomy): domain Eukaryota; kingdom Metazoa; phylum Arthropoda; class Insecta; order Hymenoptera; family Apidae; genus Bombus; species Bombus haemorrhoidalis. The sequence continues at coordinate 14,356,317 of CM026166.1, read as the reverse complement.
TCGATTAATACCAGCAACTTCTTATGGAACACCATGTATAATGGAACTTCCATGCGGAATCAAAAATGGCCCAACGTTCGCTAACCGCGACGCGACCGCATAATCTACCCTTGAAGGGTAAAAACCGTCCTCTCCACCAGTAGAACCCCTTAAACCGCGTTCTCATGCAAACCGCTGCGCCACGCAGAACACTCAACAAAATCGTGCACGCCATTTACCACCGGAATGGCGTTTTCACATTCTAAATACGTGACTTTTGCACATTTCATCTAATGCCCTCTAACGTCGTCGCAGATTTTCTACATTCATTTACCTTTTTACAGCTCTCAACTCGTCTCGCACAAAGATTTCGTTCTTAAATCTGCAACACATGACGAATATTCATTCTATTGCTTCGAAACGACACGGACAGCGTCATTGTGCAGAATGCTGGTCCATTGGCGTTTTTACAATGACGATCCATCAGCCTTTCCTATGCTCGATGACAATTCATCGATCTTTTCAACGCGCGTCATTTTAGATGAAAATCGCGTTTCCAAGGCTGCGATGTAAAATAAATGCTCTTGTCAGTGCTCTTAACAATATGTTCATTTTTATGTAAATAACGAGCAGCAACAATTTATCGAGCTTTTCGATACATTCGTCAGCGTTTTATCAGTCTTCTCGATGAGTTCAACAATTTTTCAGTTGAAATTATTTTTCAATATATAGTGGGCACAAAAATAGTTGGATAACGAAAGTTTCGTTAAATACAGTCTGTTCATCTAGAAATGTAAATATGAGTTTCAATTATTTACCACATAATCTGTGTATTACGAGAATATATAATAAATAAAACTTAAGATATTAGTAGTAGTAGCTCGATTAATTTAATTCCATTAATTTGTACCCAATTGTATATATATAATATACGATAAATATCTTTTTTAATGTTTTAAAAACTACGTGCAAAAATTATGCGCACGATTGTCCGCATGTAACGATGATACACCATAAAAAGAAATGTTTAAATGTTTCTAAGAATTTCAAACGCATTAGCTTATAGCTGTTCATGTGGGAACACTACTTTATGTAGTTTTGTTTCCCTTCGTGTGTCGTATTGTGTTTGTATTTGGGCATATGTTATGGATCAACCAACGTCGTGTGCTGTGGCAGAGGAAAAGAGTGGGCGAAGCTGCTTTGCTCTGAGAAGCAGCAGTTCTGAACAGTATTGCGTTAAAGCAAGCATGTGCTAAAACTTTCTCAACAAATCCTGTATCTTCCTTGTCTTTCTAATTTAAACCATACGTCAATTTAAAATTCTCTGAATTTTCCTATATTTCTTGCCATCATCCCGTATACTTTTAATATACAAAAATTTCGATCGACAAACTTTTTATTTCATTTAATTTTGTTTTACTTTACATTTTTTATTTACTTAACATTAATAACTTGTAATTATTTAATATTTGATTTAAGTTTTAATAAATCCCAATACAAGAATTTGTGATTTAACGAACCGTTCGCTTTTCTGAAAATTTGTAATTAAAAATTCCTGAACCACATGTTACATTCTCGATCGTAATTAAAAATTTAAGCATTATAATCGAAAATGATTGGACATAAAGACTTTTAATTACTACCCTCGAACCCGATGAACTGTTTAACAAATTTAAAAATGTATGCTTGCCTTATGTTTAGCTTAAAAATAGCTAGAAATTTACAAAAGAAGGTACTTCGTTTGAAGTACCTTCTGCTATTTCCAATCTACCTTTTAAGAGATCTAAAAATGCATATATACCTTATGTTTCATTTAGAAATAGTTGAGAGTCTACAAAAGAAACGTGGAAGAGAAACTATTCGAAGCTCTGTTTGAAGTCCATTCTCTCTATTATTTCCCAATCATTGCAACTCTTTCGTCAAAGGACTTGCATAAAGCGACGAGTTATTCGTGTCATTCGTTCCATTCGAGACTGAAACTAACTTGGAACTTCTTGGTAACATGCTTGTTAGGTTGACGTCAGTCATGGTAGCCGATGACATATGTTTGACATACTGTAACAGATTTTCTTTTGAAACGACCGGAGACTGTGATAATAACGTGGCGGAACACAGATAAGAAAAAGGATGCGCCGACAGAAACTCAAAGCACTCCTGTGGATTCAGCGATGACATGGAAGTGTTCAACCGCAAGGTGCACCCGTTCTCTAAAGAATCTCGAGAAAACGTCACGGAACTGTAGGATTTTTACCATTTTTACACCAATGGGAATGGGAGAAAAACTTTCAGTGGAACAAAAATGAGAAAAGTTTCGCAAATTACCAGCTTGTCACCGCGACATTATTTTTTCCTACCACGTTTTCACCTTTCGAAACTTTCCAACGCGTAGGTATTTTTTACCGTATACAAATTATTACACTCGTCGCAATTTGCTCGGCGCACGGTAAAAATGTTAACTGAAGTTTTATCATAACAGAAACCATGTAATGAAAGGGTGTACAGAATCACTGTAATGAAATGAAAAAGTAGCTAGAAACTGAAATAACAAATTGTAAAGAAACAGAACGCGATGAAATTACACGGGCAAAGTAACAAAATTGCAAAGACCAACATGAAATTATTACAGTACAATTATTTATTTTTCATTTTTACACAGGCGCGGAATATGAGATTGGTAAAGCGCGACAAAATTTCATTAGGAACATTACGAAATCGAATAGTTGGGCTTATTGAGAATACAGGCAGGCTGTGTATAATTACGTCTGCGTATAAATTACGGCAATATAAAAAATTGCAAAAATAAAAATAAAAATTCTGACAATGAAATAAAAACATAAAAATGAGAAAGATCGTTGGTGATTTGGAAAATATGTCGGAATAAAGTAGTCAAATCGCTGGATGATAAACATAAAAATAAAAGAAGAAGAAATGACAAGAAAAAATGACAAAGCGCAATAATACGAAAGTAATAAAATAAAAGATTGCAGAAATTGCCATAGGAGATACGATAATAAAATAGCAACTTGACAGCAATGACTTCCCGTAATTTAAAAATTGTACAAAGTATCTCGATAAAATAATCACGAATTACATGGTAAATATGTACGATGTCGTTAAAAAAAGGCGTAATAGTAATATAATTAAGCTAATAGAATGTAAAATACGAAGATTGCAATTATACTATAGAAATATAACGATGTTGTTAAAGAAATACGTATTTTGGTAAAACAGTCGTTTAAATAATTAAATGGCAAACGTAACTCGTTAGAAAGCGATCTAGAGGCTTGATAAATCGTCGTTCCAAATATTAGGTGATATTGTGACGTTTCTGCGAGTACCTGGTAACTTGTCAAAGATCGTTACGAAAGAACGGGCTGTTCGAACGTGCCGTAAAAAGGATAATTAATGACGATAACGGTGAAGGGTGAAGATAAAACGGTCCGCTCGATAGGAAGTTCGTTCAAGGATGTAACGTTGCCCGTAGGAAGGTTGCACAGCACGCAGCGTAAATAACGAAGAGTTATGAATCGCAAAAGTCCGTGCCCGTGTTGCGATCGATTCCCAGTTAAGTAACTTTTAATTAAAACGCTTCTTTCCAGCATCCTTCCTGGTCTTTCCAACCGAAAATTTCCATTATCCTCAACTTCGATACAAATGAAAATTATGATCCGAAAAGCAGATTTAACTTAATGATAACGTCCAAACACGAATTTAATTTAGCTTCTCTAACTTCAAAGAGCCAGAAAACCAAGGGCTCGCGTCGAAAACTGGAAATCAAATTGATGGCATCCCTGTTTTAAATATAGAAGAAGGGGAAATTCTGTTATTCCTTCTCGGCAATAGAACTTGGTAAATTAATTTGTTCAGTTTATATCTAGTTTCGCATTCGCTATCCTTGTTCTTGTTTCGATAAATAGCAAAATTTCTAATATTCAAGCTTTAGCGTAAAATTGAACTTGTGAATTGAAGTTTGTTCATCCTATCGAATATTATAACAAGCGCAACATTTTAAATATTTTACATGTTTTCACTTTTATATTTCCTATAAATACATAAAAATCCGCGGTCTACTGATCGAGAATATACAAAAGAAAATATATTGTTCCTTTCAATATTATACACACAATACGGTATATCTTCACTAATGTTAGCCGTCTCAATATAACTCGGAGGAAAAGGTGCCGTCGACGCATATATTCAACAGGAAGGAATTATATCTGATATAAATACTCTGCTCCTTCAAAGCGTCTTTTTATACATCGAGTTTCCCCTGCGTTAAATTATACGTTGAAAAAAAGGAAAGAAGGGAGGGAAAAGAAGGGTTGATCGTGAAAAGCGACCGCCTCGACCTTCACCCTGGGAGCGCAACACGTGTAGCGAAAGGTACGTTAATAATAAATAACGTATCGACTTACCGGTATGATCAGTGTGTCGTTGATGATTCCTGACGTATGGAGGTGCTGGATGCCTGGTCTGCATGTTCCAGTAGGAGTTTCGACTGTTCCCGAAATTATTGACTCGCGGCTGTTGCGAAGGCGAAGTCTGCTTGCAAGGTAATCTGGCCATGGCAGTCATCATTTTCTTCTACAGCCTCACTCGCGATCGAATTAATCACTTCATCGGTGCTCTGCTTTGTTGCGTCGTCGTTTCAACCCCATTTTCGAGTGACCGTTTGCTCGCTGGAAAAATTACCAAATTAATTATCAAAAATTGGCACAAGCTCGAGTGAATTCACGCCGTTTCAATTTTGTAGCCTTAAACGTCTCGTTTTATTTAATCTTCGTTACCGATTGTATGAAAAAGAGCGACTTTATTACGATACAACCAGATTATTACGCAGTTATTGTCAATGATAGTGCGAAGGTATCGGTGTATTCGTATGTTGGTAGATTTATATTGAAAAATTGTTATATGAATCCCTATTCAACAAGAAGCAATTTATTTTTGTATAATAAATAACGTTTTCCGACGAGATTTCAAAGTCATAAAATATTCAACGACCGTTTCTATTATTTTATTCACAAAACTTTGGTCTATTTATCTACTTCATTGAGTTGATCTTCTTAAAGTAATTACATTCTATTTCTGTAAACATGCATTTTTCTTATGATATGAACTGAATGAAATTATCATGAAACAACAAGAATATCAGACCTTTGGTGATGTACGATCAATGAGCTTATAAGATTACAAAAGAAGAAATATAAGTATCGATGGAATTTTCATTTTAAAACGAGCAAATAATTCTGAATAATATTTTATGTATCTTTGCATATTACATACGACATCTTGGCATCTTTAAATTTTCCACAAACGCGGAAACATCTGTAGTCCATTAATCATATGCTGAGATAACAAAATTGGAGAGTTTACAAAAGGTGAAGTTGATTAGTTTTGCTTGCAACATATGAATTTCTGATAATAACAATTTATAAACCAATGTAATACCATGGTATGTGGTGGCGACTGAATAATATTCGAGACGAAATCGTGCGAACCGTGTCGCGATCGTAGCACAATTCAAACAGCGGTTGTAAATCAAATTCAATACCAAGTGAAAGCATGTCGAAGCATCTCCTTAACAGATTACTCAGCTGTGTAACCGCTCTGTTCTAGGAAAATATGACACACGTGGTGAAAGCGATCGGACGGCCGTTCCAAAAGTAAAGCAAAACTAAAATTAGATATCCATAGGAAATAAAATGGTAGACTGGTTCACTATTTTCCAAAAGCTCTTAGTTTGTGCTTTTCACCATGGATGTAGATAAGACTGTCCTGACGACGTTTTGATAAATCGTTCGACGATACGTTGTGCAAGATAATCGAAGTGGATGTGATAAATCGTGGCGATTTGACGGATCAAAATAGAAAGAATCGATGAAATAAAATTTTAATTTGTATGGGTAAGATAATTCTTTTCATAAACATGAAAAGATACATACGATTGTTATTTTGTCGTTTGTGAAATCCTGAGATTTGGTTATTTTAACTGACACTTTCTATCGCGTTTCAAAATAAGACGAATTAATAGAGGATTCCCATTGTGTCAATGGCGGTAAGATAGAAGGGATAATTAGATACCGATTTTGCCTTCTTTTCTTTAATCTGATTATATTTTTGTGGTAACTAACGTATACACGTTATGACCTTACCTTAAGGACATTCAGATAAAGATATCGAAAAGTAAATACGTAGTTTATGGGATGTCGAAAGCAGGAAAATCTGTTGATCAGATCGTTGAAATGAGATGTGACAACGAAACATTAGGTTGTCAGGCGATTGGCCTATCAATCAAACAATCTAAGCCACTGACAAATAAATGATAAAGATTCTAAAATACCTACAATGTACGATAAATTAGGAAGTTTTTTTTTTTAGAAAAACAGAGATCGAATAGCTTTTTATCAGTACGTAATCTAAGGCTTATTCCTTTAGAAACAAGAAAATTAAATTTTACAGCTCGCAATAAAACATTGGCATCCTGTATAGAATAAAACAAATAGTATAGATAGCAAATACCTCGGTATATTTCTGAAGCTTTCTGAGTGACTCATAGCAAACAATCTATCCCATAAAATTAAGGAGTTTCGCAATTACTATTTAAAAATACTGTAGTTTAATAGTAATCGATCATCGATAATCCACTGATGTTATTTACTACTTATAGTTCACTGATTTTACTCGTTAATTACAACTTTTTGTTCCAATAAGTGGATTCAATCAACAGGAGTTCTCTTAATGAGACGCTAATTCATTGGAATAAGTGGAGTTCGGATAAATGGAGTCTCACCGTTATTCGAACTCGTGAAAAGCAGAAAATATTAGAATATTCGTTATTGCCAGGTGAGTATGTACCGCGGACCATAAATGGCACTCCAAAATCTCAATTCGTCACATCTTGAAAACGCAACAGCATCAGACAGGCGAAAGAAACTGACAATTTGTTTTATCGCCGCCAATTTTTCCATGCCAGTTTGCGACACACACCGTTACAACTGTCTGACTCACGAGTCATTTATTTTCTTTCAGATCCTCGGCTACGCGCAAAAATTCCATCGCAATGATCATTACCGATCGCACTGAAAATTCCCTCTCGTCGCCTTGCCATCGGTTTTATACGGAAAGACTCCTGAAGCGACGATTTCTCGGTAGCGGCGTGCAATCTCGTAAATGACACGGACGAATAAAGTCATAAGGGACTCGCGAGCACGGAATCAAAGTCGAATGACTCGAACGATGGCCAGCGCGAGCTCGTTTATCATCCAACGAGAAATATTATCATTCCATAGGAAAGCGTGTTATTTCGACGACGGTAATGACAATCGATATAAAAGCAACGGATGTGCAATTTAGAATAAAAGGCAAAAAAATAGCGATTAGTTTGAAACAAACTGGTAAAAAGATAATTGAAAAGTGAAGGGATAAAGTAAGGAATTTCACAAAATAGCGTTATTAGAAAAAATTAAATTTTGATACTTTGGTCTGTCTGAAGAGAAAATAACATTCGATGAATTCAATTGTATTGTTAATAATACGAAGCCTATATGTACCTTGATTAAGCGTCATAAAACAGAATAATCAATAAAATATCAATTATTTTACATTTAATTATATCCGTGTTTTGTGTGATATTCCCTGCTTTTCACCGGTACACCAAATCTTTAGCGCTATCTTATGGAGATATTTCAAATATCATTATCACTATGATTTGATAGTTCTGCAGTCCCTGTTCTCACAAACAGAATGTCTTATGAAATGGAAAAGCACAAAAAATGAACATTGCTTGCTTTCTCTTCTTGGAAATACAAGATCCATTCTATCCTAGTTTTTAAAACGAAGTAAATAAATTAGGATTTAAGGAAAATTCCAATAGCAAAGAATTAGAAAATTAGAAGTAATTAATGGGGAACTCTATATGCTATCAAACATTCAGCCACCATAGCTGAATCGTTAATAGCTAATCTTTACTATGAACTATTCAGTTTACCTACATTAATAATTAAAATCCATTACTATATTCATTTACAAACGTTTGATAATGGTCACACTAAATATACAGGTTTGTTATTATAATGGATAATTAACTGTTTCATTAACCTTGTAATTTCTGAAAATTATTGTTCATATCGAACATAATCATGATAGGGTGTCATAACAATGTCAATGATAACCTAATTCCATTTGTTTCCTAAATTCTATTTTTGTTTAATTATTCTCATAAAAATATTTGCACAAATATTCTCGGTTTAATAAATAAATTTTGGAATGTTTCTGTGTATGTCTATATAACATTTTCTTCTAGTTTATAGCCAGATAATTCGACAGAATCTAACTGACAAACAAATACTGAAATACCCTGTACATCGTTTCCTGTATGCTTATCTCTTTTTTTTTTTTTTAAAGTGCACATTACCAGTAAGCCCCTCGCTCGTTAGTAAAATCAAAGTCAAGCAAGTCATCGTGAACCGATAGCGTCAGCTTGGCCGCCTATCTGGCTAGGAGAAACGAGTTATCAATTCGTTGGAAACTCTGTTGTTTCGTGGAATGGCATCAGAGCCACAGATCGAACCGAGTTTACGCCTGCCAAGTAAGTAAGTAAGTCTGTCTTTACGGCTTTGCACACTGACAAAGGCCACGGGAAAGAGACATGCAGTCTAGGATAAAGGCTGGAAGATAAACAGCGACCGATGAATCACCCTCGCGACCCGGTCGTTCTACAAAATTGCGTATCGACGAGAGAAGAAGGGGGTACCACGTTGTTTAACTGGCGAATATTATCGTACGCTGAGAAATGCCCGGAGGAATATAAATGAGATCGCCTCTGGCACGTCGAACCACCAGTACCAACAACATCTGTTCGTAACAGCGTGTGCTCGCTCGAAAACCGATTTCTCAAACATTAGCGACGCGTTATCTGTCAGCTGTTCTAGGCAAAATGTCCAGGTAGACATTATCTGATAGAGGAAGTATGTGGAGTGACAGTGGAATTGTCTTCGATAAAGTTTCCACCTGATAACACTTTTACGCCAAAATCTTTCTTCTGTAGTCAGGAATTTCAAGACTTTGTTCTATTCGGGATATTTTTATTTGAAATGAAAGTAATTACTTCCAGATATAACTAGACTGTGGTTTTTATACACATGATTAGAAAAGGTACATAAAATGTACAAAGAACGGTACTTACTTTCTAGAATATTTAACGTAAAATGTTCAAGGAGATCTAGGATTGAAAAGTGTATTATAGTACGATTACTATATGCCCGATGGCAAAGTGGTGATTTGGTATATTCCTTAATTTCCCACATCTGAGTGTACCGTAGTCTGTTCTATTATATGCAGTAGCGTATTATTGAAAGAAAAATTTGTCTTGAAAAGATTGCATTGTGAAGCAAGGATAACATAAATGAATATTTGGTAGTTTAATTAAATCTTACAAAGTTTGTGTCTGTTGTTGCAATTCGAATCTTTTAACTTTAACAAACAACTAATATTTAGATTGAAAATTATTCGAGGAGATTATAAACCCTTTCATATTCAAATACATATATTCAAAATACGTACTTTAATAAGCCATAATTTTCCTTCTCTGAAGCCTGCTTTACCTTTTTTTATTTTTTGTACCAGTACTGCTAAGGGCTCAGTAACAAAATTTGTTACCAGCATTTCGAAACGAAAAAGGTATGTTAATATATCTCACAAGGTCTTCGATAATTGCGATGCTAAGCAGTGTATTTTTAGACACAGACACGAATTGAAAGTTACGTGTGTCGGCTTAAAACCAGTTTTTCGAGTTAAATGTCTTCGAAATTGTGAAACCTAGACATTCGATCAAATATAGTATATTTGACCGATTATAGTATATATTTAGTATATTATAGTATATATATAGTAAAGAGTATTTGCTCTTCTAAAAAATGAATGGACAGATTGTTTTTTGTTGTTTCCATTTCAAATTATATCTATCGATTAAAGTGGAAAAGCAAAAAAGCAATTTACAGAGCAAACACAATTGCCATTAGATTCATGAGTATTTGAGATATTAATGACCATTGATGAGAGAGTACGCTCTTTCATAGCAAAAGTATCAGTAACAGCTTGTAATTACCACTAAATATCAATTACCAATGACTACGAGGAAAAAAGAACTTCTTACATTTATTTGAATTAATCATAACAGACTGGGAATGTTTATGCATTTACAAAAATGTTAAAGGTAACGAAATGCACAGGATATATTAAAATATATGTTTACATTATAAAGCGCTGCCTCTCATAATTACGAAACTACCCTAAAGTTTTCTATTTTTTCTACTTGGGGATCTCCATAAAATGTAGCTTTCAAGAATATACGTCCCTCTGATCGATGACATTTTAAACACACATGTAACTCTCGTTTGATATACGTGTACGCATGTAAATATGAGGATCGCTAATTTTGTCCCTCAAAGGCCTCTATCGTGTTCTTGCATCGTGGAAGCTTTTCCTTTGACTCTGACATCGTCATAACATGATAGCGGAGACCTTCGTCGCCAAACATAAATTCCGCTTTATCCAGGAACGTGAGAAAACTCTGTTTGTAATCGCAGCGTCCTTTCCGAGAACTCAGCAGTACAAAATTGAAATGAAGCAAGGGTATGCGGAAAATGCAAAACAAATACAGAAAAGAATAACAAACGGGTTACTGAATCTAATCGTTTGACAATTCGAACACGGCGATATTCGATAAAATCATAATTATTTTGAAAAAATATATATGAACCATTCTTTTTTTATTTCTCAGATGAAATTTCTATACTCCTTTTAAGAACGTGCGATTGGACAATTTAATGATTAAATTATACATTAAACAATTTTGTATAGCAAAGAGCTTTTGAAATTTAAATGTATATTCAGATTGACAGTAGAGATACTTTTCAACATTCTGTTATATTCTAGTATTTTAACCTCTTGAAGAATGTTGGTAGATATACATCATATACACGTTATATGTATATTTAGATTTCCTTTAATTCAAGCTTAATTTCAAAAGATATAATTAACCTTATTGTGAATAAATGTCACCGAATGTATGAAAGCTTTTTATGAATAATTTTAATTTATATGACAGATTGATAAATCCAATGCAACGAACGATAGATATCAAAGACGTGAAATTACTTTTTGAAATATATATAAACAATATTCGTATATACAAACCATTTTTTTTATTTCTTAGATAAAATGGGAAAATTGGTATGCTCCTCTCAAGAACGTGTAATTGGGTAATTTAATTATTAAACTACATATTAAACAATTTTATATAGTGGAGAGGTCTTTTGAAGCTGAAGTACGTATTTAAGTTGAAAGCACAGGTTCCTTTTAATATCCAGTTATATTTTAGCATTTTAAACTCTTGAAGCATGTTGGTAGACATAATCATATTCGCACTATACGTATATTTTGCTTTTCTTTAATTCAAGCATAATTTCAAAAGATATAATGAATCTTGTTACGAATAAATGTCACTGAATGTATGAAAGCCTTTTATGCATAATTTTAATTCAAGAGAAGAAACATTATTTTTCTCGACGAAACAAGAAAAAGAAATAACAATTGCCCCTTTCTAACCTTAATAAATTCATCCCTCTGTAACAACGTTAATAGCTTGGTAACATTGCAAACATTACTTAATCACTTAATTGTTTACAAAATTAAAAATATAATACAGTAATAAATAAATCTATCTAATTTTGTTATCTTTATTATTACTACTATGTTTATGTTATATTATTACCTTTTTATTATTTAATTTTATTAATTCCAACATATTTCTCAGCATTTATTCTCCTTAAAATTTATTTGCAAATTTAAATTTGCAAAAGTGATGAACGCTGCAAGTCCGCAGCGTACAAGTGATAAACGACGTAACTAGTAAAATTAACGCGTTTCTTTGTTTCTATTGGAAAGCTTCACCTCTGACGCTTAGATCGTTTACCATTTCAATTCCATGATTCGCTTTCTTCTCTCGCTCGAACGAATAAAATCCTTCCGGAAAGAACGTCTTCGATATTCATTGGAAACTCTATATATTGGCCAGCATGAAGAAAGACGAAGCGTGTAGGTACAAGACGCGTTCGTTACGGTAATAGTTTATCGTGAAACGTGCCACGGACTACCGTTTCGTTCCTGAACGGTGAATTTCTCGTTGGAAAATGAGCTCGTTCGATTCGACCGAGCAAAAAGACTGCGAAACGGCTCGCGCGACCACGCACGCCGGAGAACAGGAACTAACGAGCACTCGAGTCTCTAACACGCGTCGAGATTTAATGCTCGTTACGATAACTCCGATCATTTGAAGAGTATTCGCGGAAGACGCGTCGAGATTTAACGAAATTTCACGGACGACGACCTGCGTAAATGGTGACATCATACATATTCGTAACGCAAAAATTATTATAAACGAGTATCTTTAATTTGTAGGAGAAATGGCATTCAGATGGAAATTCTGATAAATATTAAAAGAAACTGAAATTTATCGAATGTGAGTGGTGTTAATTTTAGCGGAAAGTTAATGACATAGCAAGTTAAAGTATTGAATGCTTTTTTTATTAAGCAAGTTAGAATATTGAAATACCTACCGCTTTATGAAACAGGTTGGAGTGTTGAAACACTTTTTTATGAATTCAAAACATTTACATATTCTTGGTCGATCGTACACTACCGCTCAAAAGTATTCGGATATTCGCTTATTTTTAACAAGATATAATTTAAATATCACAAGTGAACATTAAATAAAACGAAGTTTTATTTGCCGTAAGTCACATGTAGCAGAAGCGAGGAATCGTCATCATATGTCATTAAATTTATCCGTACACTCGCGTTAAATTCCATTGGAATGAAAAATAAAAACGCGCTGTATATCATTAAGAAAAATCTAGAAGACGAAAAAGGAAAAACATCAGAAAATATCAGGCAATATCAAAAAATTGAAATGAAAGCACGAATACTCGCTATACTTCAACTTCTACTTCACGGCAACTCACTCATGTCACAATTAGTGCATCTTTCAGTGCACGAGATCCTCTAATTATTTGGAGCGGTGTAACGTACCGAATCATCGTAAGCCCACGGCCACGAGCAACTCCAGTAACATCTCGTTTCCACGCAGACTTATTTGCCTCAGCGAGTCCTCAAGGGCAGAAAGCTTACAATCCGCGACGCTCGAATCCACAAACCGGACAGAAATTCAGGAAACGGCCTATCAGATTTTCCCCAACGTTTCATCGGATTTCCGCTTATTTTAACCGATGCCAAATCTCTTAGGAAGATAAAAACGGTCAAACGATGACTCGGCCGAACCTCCTAACTCTCAAAATCACATGTTTCTAGGACAGAAAGCGAGACAACGATGACAAAGTTGCGTTATCTGTCGGCAAAGAAAAGGGCCATTACGGAACCTATATCTATTTTTCTTGTAACTGTCGTCAAGCATGTACATCGATGAACTGAAAAGCATTGTAGAGAATCGTAAGAAAATGAAGAACGTTATAGCGTTTAGGTAATTAAGATAAATTTATCTATGGAAACATTTTGATGGCTTTATTAATAGGAGAAGAGTAATGATGTCATACAAAATGGCAATCTTCGGCGACGATTCAAAATCGCATGTAAATAGATACCACGATGAATATGATCATTAACTTATTGGTATATTTATTTTTTCAGACTAAATGTTCCTGCGCATACTATTTTTAATTTTTTCTACTAGTATTATATTTCGTATTATTCATATTTTATCATTTCTCAGTCAAACTTGTTATTTTTATCTGCAACATCTTCAATTTCTCTCATGCAATACAAATATTTCTCGTCGATAATCATTCTACATTAATTTCAAAATTTATAGTAGGACAAAATTTATAGTAGTTATTAATACTGTTCTCAGCCGCTGCTTTATCGTCGAAGAACTTCTCCCTTCGTGAACAGACTTGTTCGTGTTGCTCGATTAAAATGGTCGATTGTGGTTTGTCCAGCGAGATGTACGCAGTGCACGCAAACGCGTGCAGGTTCGTGCAAAAAGCAAGATAAAGTCTTGTTTATAATACCAACGGAAGACAACATATATATTTTCCAACAATTATTGTATCAGAAAACGTACAAGACAACGAATTTTTTTACTCCTGATATAAAAAGATGTATTTATTATCTTTCGCAGAAAATCGTGGAAGGTCTTTAAAAAGCACCACTATGAATATAAACATCTTTAGAACGGTTGGCAACAGGTACGATGCAAAAAAGAAAAAAAGAATAGCGAGACATGAAGTCGCACGTAAATGTCGAAGAAATGAGCGTGATCCATCGATCCTTTGTATTCGTTCCTTTCAATTTTCCCCGCCATTTATATTTATTTCATTCATGACATAGGTTAAAAATCAAACATCTGTAACCTTGGTACATTGAAAGAAAGAAGATATGCTTCTACCAAGAAAACCTTAATTTTAGAGAATTAACTTGAATTTCAAATTACACAAAACGATGTACATATCGCTAAATATAAATTGCGTGTAATGTTTCAATTTTTAATGTTCTAATGTCTCAACAATAATGTTTCGTACTTTAGACATGATATTAATGTACTAAATACCAATTTTCAACTTCCATTCTCGCACCGAAGAACGCCATAAGACAGCGAGTTAATGGAAACCTACATAAATTCAAGATATGTTGTAACGAAAATCTACGGATCGGTCGTTTTAACAGATTTATGCAAATGATCTCGCGTTATCACGAAGAAAAACGAGCGTTCTCGGCTCGACCTAAATAAATTGCGATCGAACAAACGAGCACGAGTCGTGTTCCCTCGAGTTTCGTTCGCCAGGCGAATTTCCTAGTCGTCTAATATATCGGTTAGTAGCGGCTGCGAGAGATTAATTATCTGAGAATTAATTCAGAGAAAAATTCCCACCGAGCTCGTGCGGATCCTCTGACACCGAGGCGCAGGATTCATTTGGTCGCGAACGTTACGAGTTTCCGCCGAACTGATTATTTAGAAGCCTCCTGGGAAAAAGGACGCGATGTGAGATGGGCTTAAGGAGGCGATAATATCAGCGAATATATGTCCGTATATTTCTTCGATGCAGCCGACGAACGGGATCCCAGCTTGTATACGGGCAACTTCTGTATACAGGCTGGAGATGTCCTAAGTACACGTCTACATGTAGGATATGCATCGGTGACCGTGATGCCGCAACGTATATGGTGTCCAAGAAGTACAATTCGATTCTATTTATACAGAGTGTGTTTAAAAATATCAGGGCAAAATTTATCCTACGTTTCAATGAGATCAAGTAGATGAAAAAGAGTCGTATAAACTTATGTACAAAGATGCCTTATTATTTATATAAAGCTGTAAACGTTCAGTAATTTATAGCAAAATTCTTTTTCTGTAAGTATTTATGAGGAGAAATACGACAGAAACAAAGAACCAAGGTTGAATATGTATTCAAAATGCATTTCTAAAACTAATATTCTGAAGTAGGAATATTCGAAAGAGCTATAAATGAAAACTTGCGTTCTCACAGCAGGAAGAAATTTATAGCAGCCATAACAGATTGGTAAACATCTTTAAACGCTTATAATTTTTCAAGAAAAAAATTTAGGATGTAATTCATAGAATTTTAGTACCTATTCGATCTTACCTTATTAATAGATATAAGTTTGGCACAAACTTTTTGAATGACCTGTATATATTCGAAGATTATAGGCGAAGAATGTGATAAATAACATTTTCTATCTTTTACAGGGAAGCAATTTTTAACTCAGTATGTTATCGATTAAGCCTACCTAATAAAAGGACATAATATGTTAACCATCAAACAGCATGTCGTAATGTTCGATAATAAAAATTTGTATAAAAAACAAGTATAAGAGGAGCTTAACTACCGCCAATTATGAGCACAAAAAGATTTTAATATATTACGAGAGAAAACCTTTTGTTCTATTTTATTTTTTATTAAGATTACAAAAAAGAATGCTGTAATGTATTCTATTGATACAAAATGATATTTGAAATCGCAAGCTATTTACAAATCATTTCCTTGCGGTTCATTTTGCGCATTGTCACCCAACCATTTGCCATTAAATTAATCAAAATTAGATATATCACCATTTATACATCCTGAAGGATAATCGTAACAGAATTGTCAAGATCTGTTTTTGTCTTATCCGATAAAAATTCAAAACGGTTATTTCATGCAGCCTCACAGGAAATGTTATCATACGGAATGAACAACGAATCTTGATCAGCCGATCGCCGAGATCTGTAACGCAAGGTCGTCATGATTCAAAATTCATGACTCTAATCGCCTAGGAACATACCTAGAGAAAGATAAACGATGGGCAACAAAAAGTCTTTGGATAGTTTGAGTTGTAGCTTTGAAAATGTATCAAACGGAAACAAAGTAATATTGAAACTTTAAGAGAAAATTTTACGCAAGCTACAAACATATTTTACGCGTTCATAAAAAATAATAAAAATATTATTTTTACAAATCTGAAAAATTTAAAATTTGAATACTATAATTAATATCCAAGAATAATACCAAGATTGATGATTCAGGCTTATGCATTCTTTATTTTAATTTATATAAAAAACAATTATATTAAATATATAATAGTTATTTTTTTATCCCATTTACAAGAAACAGTAACATCTCTTCTTCTAGAAAGATATAACTGTTGAACATAACTCCTTCGTCAAATGATAAGAAGTTTGTTCAGCTAATATTAATATATGTTTCAGATATAATCATCATAATTCAGTAACGTACGCATATTATCGTACCTTAGAGTTATTTGACACAGCTTCATATTTTTTCTTGCTGGACACTTAAAATACACGATATTTTTCTCTTTTTTCGTTATTACATCAGAAGCTAGTGTAATATCTCATGATAGTTTATTACAACAAAGTTTATTATTCTACGTGGAGTTCATGACTGAATTACAAAATGTTGAAACCTAGACAAACCTTGCTTACTCTACTTTTCTAGAGTCTCAAAAATTCGAAAATTAAACGTGTCAATTGTCTTGTCCAAATATTTCACTCATGGGAAATTCAGTTTCACCAATTCATCCAACAGACGCGAATTTTTGAAACTAACGGAACACACTGTATGTATGTGAACGAGCGTGAACGCGAGAATGTAGTGCACCAAGACCGTTGCACGGTAACGTTGCCTTTCACGTATATACGCGATCATGCACGCGGTTTCATGGGTTATTTGCATAGTCTGCTCGACTGTCTGGCGGACGGAAGCTGACTACGAATTCCTGCTAGAGCAGCCGCCTGTGTCAAGTGCAGCTAATTCATTTTGCTGACTATACCAGGGCTCTGGCTTGATCCGTCCTTCGGATAATATTAAGACTCATAGCGCAGACCTATGACATCGGGAACCTATGACACAACCGGTCTCCACGCAATTCCTGTGGCCTCGATATCATTATTGATGTGTCGCGAAACGCCACGAGTCTTACAAGTGGCTTAAGACTATCCTAAATAGAAATGGTACCGACAAGAATGTCATTCAAAGCGTAGAAATTAATGCATTGACTCGATGATAATGCTGGAAAGAATGGAGCATCCTAACATTTTTTTGTTAAACGCGTTCGATGTTATTAATCTTCGAGACTCTTCTTCGATTCGACCATTTTCAACAAATATCTGTTGCTGTACAAGTCATTTTAAAATCGTAAAAGCAATTTGTGTTCAATTGTAACTCGGGTAAAGTATCCTCCGAAAAGGAAAGCGGAGAATAATATTATTAGGAAATTTAAATCTTCTATATTTTCCATTAATATATGTTTATTTTAACATTATTAATATAGTATGGAAAGAGTGTGTAATTTGTTCCGAGGTACAATTTTATTCGTTTTCTCGCGGCAGCGAATTAATGGTTCCACTGAATTGTTACACGTCTATTTGCGCGCATTATTAAGGAAGTATGTAATTGTTTCACGTATGTAAGGTGTGTTTTCATGCAGTTAAATGGGGCATGTTAGTGCATTATTGTTGATAACTGTAATTATGTGAATACTGGGTCGATCCGTGAGCTTCTGCGTACACTTTTGACAAGCCGAGTGATTTTTACGAAAGAATGCTAGATAGATTAATGTCGAAACGGGAACATGTGTAAGAAAAAATATTCAAGACCATGTTTTTCTCAATTGAGTAAATACACTAAGAAGGATGCAAAAACTCGAGAATATATCATGTACTCGCAACATGAATATAATAGAGCAATTTTTATTAAAATTGTAATTAATATTTATATTTGTGATATATTATTAATTATATCTCAATCCTAATGTAAAGAAGTTTTTCATAAATTTTAAACGAAGAAGAAAAGTAGAAAGCTGAAAATATAATCGCAATTAACGTTGTTTAAATTGAAATATGTATGTAGGTATGTATTACCCATAAATACGATCCATAAATTACGCGTAGAGAATCAACATAAAAGAGGAGTGGTGGATTAAACGCGGAAGTGGTTCCATAACGAGACAGTGATAAATGTTAGCAATTGGAATAGGAAATTCTGGAAAATTTTGCAGAAAGCTGGCATAGAGAGATCCGTTTATACAGACATTTTGGAATAAAATTCATCAAGTTCAATATAACATAACCCAGAATATCTATAAAATAAAGTTAAAACGAGATAAAACATCTTAAATATTAGATATAAATCTAATAATAGGTATCCCTAGAAAATAATTCCATTTTAGCCAATTTGTCTCTGAACATTCATAAAAATTATAGAATTGTAAAATATTCCGTCACAATTTCTTCGTATTGAATCTGTAATTCCAAGATACCGACAAATTTTATCAAAAAGATATGATGACAACGTACTTTCCTTTCTAATAATTTCACTCGTTTCAGCGCAAAACTCCCAATCTCTCTTCTACTGCGAAAAAAGAAGAACCTGCTTACTCTTCGACTTGGATCACCTTACAATGAAATCCAAATCCTCATCACCGATAATACCGTCGAGTCAACGTTTCGACTCAACAGAAAACGCTTCGTAATCGAGAATAAAAAGAATCGTCAGTCTATCTTACTACCTTGTGCAAATAGATAATATCAAACATAGTGAATATCAATCATATATTAACTGTATGAGATCCATATAAGTTGACTAGAATAATAGAATAATAATAGTAGAATAATTTTAACATGGTAAGCAATGTTACTAATATACGCGAGTACAGCCAATGTGCTATATAATAATAGAATATTTAAAACGATGCGTATACAATGACTCGTGAAAATATTTATACACTCCTGGAATTTTTTTATGTACAGTATATATTTTTAAAAATATTTTTAAATTTCATTAGTACTGTAACGATTATCCTGATTATATTGGTAAAATTTAAAACGAATCTTAAAATGTATGTATATAAAATTTACAAAATATTTATTGGAAGTATACACTTTGTAAAGATCATCAAAGTATTTGGATAATACATTACTAGCTATGTTAAGAAACCACAACCTGAAACTATCTTTAGCACTAACTACATATTTAAGACTATTATTCATACCGTATACTAACTTTTTACTGAGTGTATGTTCGCAGTTAAATGTCTTGTAACTTCTATATACATTTTCAGATCGGTTTCAAATTTTGCTACTGCAATGACGATAGTCGTGACTCATGACGATGGTAATGAAATAAAAAAAAATGTCATATATTACACATAATATATTCATAAAACAAAATCTGCGGTAGATGTTCGAATATTTTCGTGGAGTACTGTAATATATTCATACAAAAGAATATAAATAAAGGTGAGAATTAGGACGACTTTATCAGCGTAGCTAATACCAAGCTGATTAAGACTGAGGACCAAGAAGTCATCAGCAAGAAAAAGCCTTGTTTCGTTTCTTTCTCCTTCCAAGCCAGTAATCGGTAGCGTAAAATGAATTCGCCTAGGCAACAGTTTATGGCACACGCGTCGATTGACCTACATTGTTGTGTCACAGGAAGAGATGCCTGGGACTGAATTACCGGAACACCAGCGAGGGCAACGGACGAGCGTGAGGGTGACTTAATTAGCCAATTATTGTCATCGTGTATGGTACAGACGGTGGGGACAGGAGGCACAGAGCTCTGGCTACCTATACAGGTTCAACCTTTAACGACCACCCGTTGTTACACTCGGCCCAGCTAAATTCAGGACAAAGCCGCGTAGACGTCAGCTTTATCCTTGAACTGCAACCGTCCGTTCGAATTTTCCACAAAGTGAAACCTCCGTTAATCGCATCTCTGCCCTTCGAAACTAGACAGTAAAGTATTTCACGCGTTTTGTGAACCATTTCCATGAACGTGCATATTTATACACATTTATGCTAGACGCGGACCAGATGCAGAGATATAACGTGACAGATGTTTGCAACCAAAGGCTTATGGAAATAATTGAATTCTATTTAAAGTAACGTATTTTTTTCACTACAATATTTAAGAATTAAACAGATAAAGATTATGTTTCTAAGAATTTTTTAAATATTTCTCTTATCGCTTAGAACCTTGAAATTTTGAGCAATTTGCGTTCCCAAAAAAGACTGTTAAATTGAATTTATTAAAAGAGAAATAGTCTTTTCCTTGTTCAATTAGAATTTATCAAATGTAGAATTTATAAATCTCTCTCTCTCTCTCTCTCTCTCTCTCTTTCTCTCATGTCGTATGTCTTTTTTTACATCATCTCCTCGAATGAGGTCGTTAACGTCATCACAGCGGTCATTGATTTCGCAGCGGTGACATTACGCAATTCGACAATTATATACTTCTAGTGGTACAGTGCACACGTAAAAAATGGAGACATGATTTATTATGACTTTGCTCTGTTATCTTCGATCTTTATCAAGTGATATACACAAGCGTACGATCTCATTATTACAAATATAAATCTGCATAGCGTCATCGACATGACACCGCTGCGATGTCGTATCGGTCATCTGCATCCAGGTCTTAAGAGACGCTACACCAGATGGTTGCGAGCAAATTCGAAACAGATGTCGGACGGAAATTGTATTCCGAATTGGTAAGAAAGTTCGAGGAAACTCGATGTCCTTCGAGATCCTTGTTAGGCATCGATATTGACAAACACGTGGTTGCTTGCAATCTCCTGGCCCCGAGACTAATACCTGCCTATCGTGAAACGTTAATGGCTATCATATTCCGGTTGGCAGCGAGAGGCAAATTGTACACCGCCGGTCGAAGATCCACAGGGAAATTACGTTTTTCCAAGCGCAACGTGTATGGATCACTTTGTGTACGGAGATACGGAACATGCCTCGATGAACAGACCTCTTATTACACTTGATTTCCTTTCAGGAAGACTCTATAAATAAACAAGACGCGTTGCAACTATGTTAAGTAATGTTACACGCTCGAGTTTTAATGAGAATTTAGGTTTCCCGTGATGGTAGAGCGATGATGCAAATGGTGTTACCTCTATTGGAAAGTATCGATGTTTTATCGTTATGCCTGGTGTTAAGAATAGAACGCTTAATTATTATTCTGTTTGCCGTGAAAGGTAAAACAGCATTCAGGGTAGAAATTGTATAAATTTGCAAGTTAAATGAAAGGTAAATATAGGTCTTCTTTCGAAGGTCTTCCTCGACCATAATAAAGAACATCTGAATGTCTATTCGAAGTAATCGTATGTATGATTGTCTGCATAGTCAATTATATTTATATTACGTCATGTTGGTTCTTTAATAATATGTTTCTCTCAATAATTCAGCTACAAAGATTAGGACTGTTTGAATTCTTGCTGATTCTTGATGTAATTTACTGCTATCATATAATATTACAGCTACAGTACAAATAACCGATTTGAGTATATTTACTCAACATTTTACTCTAACATCTTATTACAAATATGTAAAATAGAGATTTAAATATGATAAAACAAGCTATGTTGATTATATCAAGATAACGCGATCTTGTTATTATTATTTTTATTCCTACGCAAATTGGATGATTTATAATTTATATTTTGATTTTTCTACGATACTTTCCCTTGTATTACATTATTTGGATATTTCATGAGCTTTATGTTAAAAAGAAATAATAATAAATCCACCAAAAAATAAAAATGGGGAATGTAATAATTACGTTGTATTTTCCATTACTTACATGTTTCTTATAATGCTTCTTAGTATTCGTATTTTATACTGCTTCAATATTTTATAAATATTATTCCAAATAAAAATGAAAATAAAAGTGACAAAATAAAAGAGGTGGCAATTACAATCCACTTTACTTTACTCCCACCATCTCATAACGTTTTATTTATAATTTCTATACTATTCAAATGTTTTATAAATGTTTTATCAGATGAAAACGGAAACAAATCACGGAAAATAAATATTACAAAGTGTAACAATCGCATCGTATTTCCCTTCCACAATTTTTTTCTAATATTCTTCAGGTTTTTGGGCCGCTTAGATATTTTGTGTAAAAACGAATCGTAGAAAACAGAAGTAGCGCAGTGTAACAATTACGCTTTAATTAAGCAATTACACGCCAAATTCGTTTCGAAAGTACACTAAGAAATAATAGAACGAGGTAAGCAGACGATACTTTTAACAAGCAACGTGCCAGCTGTTTTTAGCTACATGTACTTACTTCCTCCTGTGAATTCTGAGATGCATTGTATTCACTCGAGTTGACCTATTTTCGTTCGCATCACCTATTGGCGAAGATACTTTTCTATTGTAATCTTGTTTCGAGAAACGAGAGGGAAACCCGAAGATATTCGCGTTCGTGGAACGATACGAAATAACAGGCAGTCTATTGTATTAACGACATCAACAGACATTCTATTCTATTAAATACTGTAGACTGTTATAATCATCGTTGACATTTTTTAAGATATATAAATATATATATATATATATCTTAAACAATGTCAATCTACACTATATATATTATAGATTTGTACTTTAGAAACGCCAATTATAGAGATAATATGTTTCAAAATGTATTTAAAATTAAGGGAATAAATTACATCGCATAAACATAATATGAAAAATATGATAAGTACACCTTTGTTGATTTTTTTACCTTAACGTCATTTTTGGATATTATATTGATTTTAAAACTTGTCAAACTTTTGGCAAAGAAATTTCAAAAAAATTTCTATCTTTGCTTATAAGAACCGCAAAAATATTTTCTGTTTACTTGTATGCATTCCTGGCTTTAGAACTTTTACTTTCATCCTACTTTTAAATAGCATTCAAGAAAAATGTTCCATCGTGAATTTCTTCTTAAAGAGATTCTTACCAAATTAATAATATCTACTAATTATCACACAGTTGATAATGTTATAGAAAGAATTTCCTTAAATTTGTCAAGAATCTCTTTTTAAAATAACGTTTCAAACATGCAACTCACGTTCCCTATTAAAATTCCAAGCTGAAATGTACTCTTTTTTTTTTTTTAAGAACAATGAATTCTAAAACAGCGACGTTACATCAGGCCACAATAATTAAACTACAAAAGAAACGTTAAAGAAAAAAAAGTTTTCATCACATAAAGTCTCTTTACATCCAAGGCAACTTTCTACGATTAGCATTCGTACCTGCGAAAAATCGGCTGTTAGCATTCCCTGCAATCTGAAAGAAAAAAAAAACAGACGAAACGAGTCCAGAATTTTTCCTTCTAATATATCGGTCACGGTGAAGTGTAGTGAAATTCATAAATGAAAAGTTTTCCAATACAGCCGCGGTATTGATGGTGTTAGCAATGACCTTGGCGATGAAGAGGAGGAGAAAGGACGTGGATGATGTTCGACATATCGGTTTTGCTGTCACCAATTTCCTGCTTCGTTCGATGAGATATCGGACACGGTGATCGTGGAAAATACAAGTTTTGTTGACGGCGTTGTGCTGTTGATAGGTATACGAAATCGTTCATTCATTGACAACGCATTCATTCTCTCTCCCACGTTTCTCTCTTCCCACACGGCCAGATTTATCTGTCGAGTCTAGTCCTTCTTGATCTTTGTTGTTTGACTGTTATTGATTTACCACACATTCAGAGATTTCTGTTACGTGTACCAATAACTATATATGTTGATAGAATAACGACGAGCCTCGTAGTTCAACTTATAACTGGTTAGATATGTCGTATCAGATACTACCAATTTTGATTTTTGCCGTAATTTGGAAAATGCATGTCTGCCATGAGGTATTGTACGTGTGAATGTCTGTTAATTAATGTAACTGAATTAAAGTATAAATAAAATTAAGCGATAAGCAGGCTACGGATTTTTATGCATCTATAGGAAATTTAAAAGTGCAAAAATACATGGAATGCATATAACATGCAAAAACATACAAAATATTCAAAGTAGAATATTTATTATGATATTTAGCGAATGGGAGCATATTTTGGTTCCGTCTTTTCCCGAATATTTTATTTCTCTGTTACGAAAATTTACTCTCTGAAGCATACTGATTGTTGTTTCGTTTCAAATTCATCGATTAATTCACCAGACGGGACTTAAATAAAAAGCGGAGCAGCCGATATAAGAATGGATCTGCGTTCTCAATCTAGTTCATAACCAAGTATAATAGTAGCCGGTTGCAACATACTGGAAAGCGGTACAAACGGAAATTTCTAAGACGATTCACGTCGATTCGAGGACGCGATCGACAAAGGGGAGAACATAAATTCGAGAGCCACAGTTTCGAAATAACACTTTGCATCTCCACTTGGGATTGTTGCTATTCGAACAAAAGATAAATCGTGCAATTCCTTAGGGGGATATAAAACATTGAGAAATCTCTTTGCCAAAGAAAACAATACGTTCTCGTTTTCTTTTCTCCCTTCTTTTTCCTTAGAGGGTGATATAGAAACATAATTGAAATTTACCGTGTTGAATCTTTAGGATTCTCTGTTCTTTTTAGCTAGATTAAATACGAATCGTTTAAAGTAATCCAGATCTCCACACAGATACAGAAAGGAATCGTAAAAATGAAACTTTATCCCGGTTAGGAACATTATCAGAACTACCAAATACAGAACAAAGACATCTTCTTTTTTTCAAGAAACAACCAGGCCATTCTCGAAATTGGGAAATATCGTTTAATCTTTTAACTGAACTGAATCTCTGAACTGAATCATTTCAAATATAATAATTAGACCGCGCTTATTTATGAAAATTTATATTTCGATGAGCATGACAAAAGGAATACTTTACTTTGATTATTTTGTACGTTCTGTATATTTTTGCATCATAAAATTTTTCATAAATGCATAAACATCCACAGCCTGTTAACAATAAAAACGAATACAATACAAAGATTATTTTCCATATAAAAATCATAAATACAAAGTATTTTCAACCAACGAATTTGTTTCATCCAATTATTACTGGGTTATTGGCACGCAATTTTAGTATAAACCCATTTCCTTTAATTGTAACCTATTGATTATCTAATTTGGATAGATCTCAAAAGCATCGTGTGTAAACGCATTATCTATGGGTCACATAAATTTCTCAGATCAGTAGGTTAATGGTTATCAGTTAATCATAGAAGAAATTTATACTTCCTCTATCAGAAAACTTCTTGTACCAACAGATAAAATAATACAAAATGAGACCGGGTAACTATTAGAACAGACACATTACTTTCGAATGAAGTTACAATGCTTCGAAGACGATAGTGAACATCATTTTATCTAATTAAATACGTTTACAACTGTTCTTAAAAAAATGTCTGTAAATGCACGACCCTGTGTTACAAGAAAAAAATGAT
Source organism: Bombus haemorrhoidalis (assembly GCA_014825975.1). Taxonomy (NCBI): domain Eukaryota; kingdom Metazoa; phylum Arthropoda; class Insecta; order Hymenoptera; family Apidae; genus Bombus; species Bombus haemorrhoidalis. The sequence goes on along the minus strand of CM026166.1, from coordinate 14,330,525 downwards.
ATATGTATTCGAAAATAAAATTCATCGCGCTGCTCTAACAATGTTACGAAATAAAGTTTTTTGTTAAAATGAAATATCTATTAGGTACATTTAGATTTTTCCAAATGATCCAAGGGCGGTTGAAACATCGACAAAAAGAAGATGATAGCGTAATTGTAGCAACCAGCTTCTGTGACACAAATATATATTCATTAAAATATCATAAAAATCTTTCCAGGACGAATCTTAAAAAATTCGTAAACAATTCTGTCATAACAAAAAGCTAACATAAAAGTTGAAAATAAAATTCTTCCCGTACCCCTAACAATATTACGAGGCACATTTTCATATTAAATATGTTTCAATACATTAGTTATTATAATAGATTTTCTTAAATAATTCAAGAACGACAGTAATTAAAAAAGAAAGCAACTATCAAATTGTCTCAATCGCCTAGTATAACATGTTTGCTTTTGTGTCATTGAAACTTTTCCTTTCCTCCGCTGGAAAAGTAACTTTCAATTTTTCGTGCTTCGCGATTTCGCTTTCACAAATTTGCATCATATATACATGTCGATGCGCCTACGTTCAACGAACACAGAAAGATATGGCGATATCGAGCTTCAGGCGTGCTAGCAACACTGCCGCGCGACAGTTTTCTCATTCTCGCTCGCATCAATCAAAAACTCCGTTTCTTCTTCTTCTAATAACGAAAATGTCCTGCAGTCGTGTCGTCAATTGCACGCACATTCACATAAACGGATGTCCTTTCCGTAAATGACAAACCATCGCTAGTGCGCTCATAGCCTAAGGACGTACATTTTGTTTCGGTTTTGCATGTAAATACACAGACCCGTGTTAAACTATGGATCGATACTCGCCACTTTCTCAGGCCGCTCTGCCGGCCTGTTACTTCCATCTCGCTTTTGACATTGAATTCACGTCATGTGCCGTGAGGAACAAAAGAAGATAAGACCGGTATCACCGTGCTGGCACAGCGTAGGAAACGTGAGTTCCAAATGTAGTTGAATGCAACGAGCTCCGAGAATCAGCGCAAGAAATAGAGAGATGCAACAATTGTTCGTGATGCTACGTGTTTGCAAATTGTTGGTCATAGTCGCAAGAAGAAATGGAAATCGGTATTTTAAAACTAATATTTTATGCATTTGAAGATGTTGGGCTTGTATACTACTACTATTTACTATTACTACTTTTTACTACTATCTTTTAAGAAATTTCTAATCTTGTAAGAAGAAAGGTGACGCAAGAACTCTCCGCAACACTTCAAATTTCCAAATTATTGATCATAGTTGCGAGAAGAAATTAAAATTGGTATTTTGAAACTAATATTTTGTACATCTTTGAAGATATTCCTATTTCTAATGCTTGTAAATTTATAACAATAGTATTTGAATTTGAGTAGTGATAAAATAATTCTATACAAACTGACGATTATAAATTGCAATTTTGTTATTGCATATTGGCTTAAATCATTTTTCTTGTGTCATGACAGCTTATTATAAGCCTACCGTAAGTAGGTGTGATAGTTCTGAAGAGTAATATCGGAGTTTATAAATTGTTTAAAAGTAAGAAAAATAAAAGCTCTTACACGACACGAAGGAACTGTTGTAAATTGCATTACATACTGCAGGAAGGAAACGCAAGGCGAGAACACTTATTTGAATGCAATGAACTTCAAGGTGGTCTGGGCAACCTACAAATAGGAAAAAGGAACGACATCCAAGATTTCAAATAATGTTAGAGAACTGGCGTGGAAGGGATCTACAATTCCAGAAATTTGTTAATCCTTCCTCATATTATTTTCATTGCAGATAACCGATATGATAAAGATATGATTATACGCTTAGTTATAAGAATAGTGCAATTTATTTGTAGAGTCATAATAAAAAGTTAAATAAACAAAGCCAGTTCCCAAAAAATGATACAATTTACGTATTTTGTATTATAAAAAATGCCATACACTGTGTAAATCAAGATCTTGAAAATACTAATTTATTATACACACGTGTACAACCTCTTGAATGTATCATCCCTTTGTGTATTAAACAAAAAATTGTGAATTTTCCATAAAGTACAGAATACTATTTTATAAGTACTAGCAATAAACTGATTTACGTTAATATGATTTTCAACTAATCATACGATAAGTATATAAACTTAACAGGTGGGTTACATTCTACATTTTGTTTTTCTTTTATCGAATACAAACTGTTTCATCTTCTTATCACAGTTGCGTACACGTAAGCCTTCTTTTCCTTTCACTACATTTACACAGTGATACTAAAATTCTACAAACTCAGCTACCTTAGTATAATTAAATTTCTGCTGTGCCGTTGTTCATTTTTAATACGAGAACCGTACTCTTTCTAAGAAAGGTATAAAGCATTGAACTCTGAGTTTAATATGAAAAACGCCATAAAATAGTCGTGTCAACATCTCATAGTAGGAAGGAAAGTGAAATCTCGTTTTGATTTTCCAAACACTTCACGCTGTTAAAATACTGCCTCGACTTGCACTAGCCTACCTGACCGTATCTCCTCTGTTTTCGAAACGCTCGCGTAGGTTACAAAAGGCTGGACAGGGAAACAAGCACGGAAAATGTCAGGGCCTTGTATTCCAGCTTCGAGCGACAAGAACGTGTATATAAATATACAGGGTTAAAAAATTTTCCTCTGCTACTGGTTTTATAGTTTGAACGCGAAATAACTTCTCATCGCCGATATAAACGAAATTTCAATTTTCTTGTTTTTCTATATTTTTTATAAAAATGTAAACTTATATAGATTCTACGTCGATATTAACTTTAGACGTCACTTTTGAACATTTATATTTGTCGACGTTTGTTTTGCGTATTTTCGACTTTGATTTGTTGTGATTGATGACCATTTATTATTGTTGATTTAGCATTAGATTTTATTGTTGGATGATAAAACATGGACGGTCGTGTTAATCTTTTGAATACCACGACAAATTCGGATACGCATGTATAGATTTTTGACAGTAATTTTTAACATTTTTATCCACAGAATTTTAGGTATTTTCAGCTGTAATTGTAGAACTGTTAAATACTATAGCAATATCAGTTATAAATAACAAACTCAGGCAGAGAATGCAAGAATTATACGGTTGTCCTGAAAATTCGTTTCGATTTTTTAAGGAAATTTCAAACGTGGCACATTTAAATAGCAATATACTTTTGAGTTGAATTATTCTTTTTCCGCACGATCGTTCTCCATTTTTCATGCGTTTTGAATATTTCATCCTTCTAGAACCTCTTAGATTTCTCGACGAAAAACTTTTCAATATGATCTTTTACATCGAACAAAGAGTTAAAGCTTTTTCCATAAAGGAATTTTGTAACGACCTAAATAGGTGAAAATCTGAGGACGCAATGTTTGATGAATACAGTGGGATTAGATCCATCCCAAGCAAGCTCCAACAACCTTTGTCAAATGGTCAAAGAATATGAAGCCGCGTATTGTCCTGATAAAACACGACGGCCTTCCAATTCGCCGGTTCTACACCTTTTCCGTTCAATTACTGTCTTTAATTGCGAGCAATACTTTTCCGAATTTATCGTCTGGTTTAGTAGAAGCTCACAATACAGGATTCCTTTCTAATTCCACCAGACACAGAGCATGACTTTCTTCGGATGAAAACCGGCTTCTGGGGCGGCTAAAGGTGATTCATTCTGCTTTCCCCAATTTCTTTTCCGCTCAACATTATTATAAATAACCCATTTTTCACCCCCCGTCACTACTTGCTTCAAAAATGGTGTCTCCTCGTTGCCTATCAGATTTTTTTGCGTTAAATCCTGGGGAACCCATACATCAAAACATTTTATACAGCCAAGCTTCGCTAAATGCTCGTGAATGGTGGATTTTGATATTTTGAACATTTCTGCTAATTCACGTGTCGTAAAGCGTGGGTTATCCTCGATCCGTGTTTCGATCTGATCTTCGTCAGTGGTGGCGGGCCTACCCGGGCGTTTTTCATCTTCAAGGTTGAAATCATCAGCTTTAAACTTAGCAAATCACTTCTGCACAGATCTTTCAGCTATAGCACCTTCACCATAAACAGCGCATATCTTGTTTGTTGCTTGTGTGGCATTTTTGCCTATCCGGTAAAAGAAAGCTATCAAATGCCTACAATGCACTTTGTTTCCTTCCATATTTAAGAGCGTGTAAAACTAATAAAAATTACTGTATCCCAACTAAACTTTTTTCTAGAGATGCCTGAAATATCACCTTTTAGAGCATGTACGCGTGTCATTTGTTTTCGATCGTTCTGATATATTCAGACCCGTCCTAATGCCACCTACCGAAAATCGGCTCGAACATTCCGAACAATCCACCATTTCCGTTATGTTATGTATATTCATGACTTGTAAAATTTAAAATTTATGCTTCTAAATATTCTAAGCATTATTAACAAACACTTTTAATCATCGATATCAAGTAATTTTATCCGATATATTTATCGTAGTGAAATTAAATAACATCTTTTACCACCATTATAGTCATTCAAAATACAAACAACAACGTATATCAATAGCCACATAATTATCAGACCGTCCAATTTTTCATTGCCGATAAAATGTTTCATTTTCACTTTTACGTAATACGTACAAATAACAAAAGTACCCAACCCTTGTTTCGTTATTATCAACAGTATCATTCCCCTACTGTACATTATATCTACAGACGTATCATTCATCGGTAAACATATCTATGTATTGACTAATTTCACGCGACGACAATCGTATACGTTATAAAAAAACCTTTTATCAAAAATCTATCTTGCTCTACCTGACTACTTATCACGCTCCAGATTCATTACACTTTCCGCACAGTTCATCAAACCTACCCTTATCTTGCATATCTGAATGCCCATAAAACGCCCGCATTCCTCCCATTATCGGGCGAAATATATCGCTTCCGTTCAGCCTATCAGTCACGCTTTAACCGGCTTAATCGCGAATGAATAAATAAGTCGTTCATAAATACGCTATTCATCGAACCAAAGTTGAATAGGAAAAAAAATCAAAGACAAAAAATTTTAAAAGAGAAACAGGAGGAAGAAAGAATAGAAACATCAGTCGAATGCTACTACAGACTACTGCGTTATATCATTGTGATATCGCGCCATGCGGAAGATAAACGACACGAGAGAAGAGAGATAACACGGTCTAACCCGGCAGAAAAGAAATAATTTTTTATCTAACAAGTTCGTGACTATCATCCAGGCTCTAGGCGGAAAAGGAAAGAAGAAAGAAAAGAGGAGAAAGAGAAAGAGGTGATAGGTGGGTTGTGTGCTTAGTTGGAAAGTAAATGCACTTTTTGCTGCGTTAACTGCACTTCGGCGTCCTACCGACTCGTACGGGCCGCGATAAGCGAAAGAATTTTCTGCACGCGACCATGCGACAGTATTGATTAAAACGAAACTTGAGGTGTACGGTTCGTCGTTGCTATATACCCGCTTCTCCGTTAAAACGCGAGAAAAAATAACGCTTCGACGCGTTGTTCGTCAGCGTTCACGAATTCGGTTATTCAACAATAAACGTTAGTTTCTCCTACGTTAGTTTTTTCTATGTGTGAGTTTGGTTGATTGCAGAAAGTTTTTCGACTTAAAATCAGTCTTTTAAATTGATTATGGTTCGATTGACGATTGAAACAAAAAAGATCTTTCTTTTCAAGAAAAGAGTTGCAATATTAGTTTTTTATGTAAATTGCAATTGACAATCGTTTAACTTTTAGGTTTTATTAGAAGAATTACAATTTGTTTCAGCTTTAAAACGGTTTTCTTTGATAACAAATAATAGAAACAAATAATTTTATATTTATAATTAGACAGTCTTGAATTCACATAATATGTATTTAGCAATCCTACATCGTTTCCTTTTACACGAAGATATGTTCTCTATCTAGTTTCGATGAAAATCTCACGTATCAGAACTTTGTTCAAACGACCTAACTTTGTCCGAAGTTTCAAAACTGCATTCACAAGGATGGTATTCAAAGAGCAAAGTAAAGAACCGTTCGCAAGAAATAAAATTCATAAAATTCATTTCTCTATGAGGTAGCAATATACAAGAAACCTATTCTAATTAATACCTAGATATGTTCTAGTAAAAAGCAAGAATACCTATCTCAAAACACTAATATTATTAATATAAACTTGTGTATTAAGATTCTTGAATTTCATGTTCTCGCCTTGTCCTAATTTCAACAGATAGAAGAACATAATATTTAGAAAAAAAAATTTGACATCAAATTGAAACGCGGAGTTATACATGCATATCAACAATGATCCTTTCGTTTTTGCTTCGAACACGAGAAATTTCTCAACAAAAGTAAAACAGGACTGAATCAAGAATGATCCAAAGAACGCAGTAAAGTTGAAACATACACAAATCAAATAATATCAACTTTTATACGAGCCTTTAAAAATGGTTAACTCCATATCCTGAATTTTTTCAAAGCACTTGATTGATGTTTGCCTTATATAATTTCATCAATTTTCTCTACCCTTTGTTTCGTGAAGTTAATCGATCTGGCGAATAAACAGCTCATATATTCATATATCGTATGATATTCGTTCAAATGTGTACTCCATAACTCGTCTAAATCTTCATAGTCCAAATATGCCAGAAAGCATCTTTCGGCTGGCTCAAAATCTAGAATCGTGTTCGAAGGACATTTTCAAGGGTTTCCAAACGCCTTCGTGGTTGCCCTTGAAATGTACCACGAAAATGACGTCACGGTGGCGGTTCCGGAAACTGGTACACAGTCGCAGTTGTCGAGATGCGACCGCGAATCATTTTCGATCTGAGAGAAGAGAGGAGCGCAAAAAAGAGGAGGAACGAGCGACCGTCTTTTTCAAGGGGAGAAGAAACGAAGCGTTTGTTCGCGCCCAGGCTACAGGATGTCATCTGTTGAACAACTGATATACGGTCAAACACTTGCGCGATGGTATATACACAATACACAGCGTGCATGGCGGTTGCCGCCAGTGCGTTTCGAGTCTCGAGTGATCGATCTCACGTGGAAGCGGACTGCCATGTCGGCATCGAGCTGACCGACGCGGCGGCAACGAGGTCGACCAAGAGGACGAAAACATCCCAACCGATCAATTAACCCAAGAGACCGAGTCCAAACGGTCTGCGGACGCTCTCGAACGAGAGAAAACCGACGGTGGCAGCCGGCGAGCCGGATAGCAGTTCGTTTTCACGCACTGAACGGTCGAACGACGTAACGCGCGACGATGCCGTTGCTTCTCTTCTTTTTCTTCCTCTTTTTCTTCTTCTTTCTCCTCCTTCTCATCGTCGTCCTCTCTCTTGCTTTTCAAGCGACCGAAGAATACGCGCCGCCAATCGGACAGCCGACTTTAAAGATGCAAGAAGTTCCTCGATGGACGTGCGAGTTTAACGATCGTTCGCTCGATCACGATCAAGCATTCCTTCAATGAAAATTTTCGATCGCCTCGCTAGAATAAGTACGGCGACGATGAACCAGCTGTTCGACGATTTGAGTACGTTTGATCGTTGGATGTTAGTCGTAATAAGATCGGAGAATGTAGCGGGTGAGAATTATATAAATAATAATCTTCTGATATGATTTTATCATTCAAATTATGATTTAGGATGTATCGATGTAAGATATAGTATCATTGTATAGTAGATCAGATGTTATAACGGAAAATATTATACGTATGTATAACGCTTTTTCATAGTAATATATCTTTAAATTTTTCCGTGGTAATTGTGTTTTATTAGACATATAGTAAAATATAGTATCTCTGATATGTAAATATAGTACGTAGTAATAATCTTCTAGTACAGTTTTATCGTTCAAATGGCCATGGTTTATTATATGTACATAATAGAGTACTGTAACTGCAACATGTAAATATAGTAACTTGGTATAGTCATTCAAATGATTGTTTTAGCTTACTATATCGAAGTAAGATATGGTTGCAAAGTAAATTGAGTGTTACATGATCATTGAAAAACTATCTATACTGTAGTATAGTATATAGTATTTTCTATGATTTCTACCGTGTTTTACTATGTGTATAATGAAGCGTAGTAACTGCAATGTGTAAATGTAGTATGTACTATACATCAGGCTATATATCATTATAATGTAATACTGTAGCAATGCAGTGTTATGCATTATTATAATATCATAAAAGTTTGCAATGCTAATATATAATCACTTAATCACAGTTTATCATATTCACTGTAGAATTTACCTACTATAATAACTGTTGTAAGGTTAACTTACAAAATACTGTAATAATGTATTTAACTTATTTAATAATATATTTAAACACTCACAACACTGACCAACTCTTTCTTCTACTGTTAAGCAATTACCGAGTAAAAAGTACAACTTTTTTGAACGATTTTACCTAAGACCTCTTATATTCTTGTTTTACTTTCTGTGCTAACGATATTCTGCAATTTTTATTTCCTCTTTTGATACAAAAGACATAAAGACAAAATTCTAAAACTAATAGAAAAGTTTCAAAAAATTTTTTCAATGTTCATATCATACACGGAAAACGCATATTTATGTTCTAAAAATAACCCCCTAAGAACGATATAAATAGCATAATACTTTAAACAAATACGGTAATAAATACAGAAATCATAATAAATACGTAATAAATATATAATAAATATAGAAATCATAACAAATACGTAATGATGTTACAGTGATTATAATATCACGTATTTTTGTATAGAATAGAACTATAACTATAACGTATCAAACATTACAGCAACTATTATTAATGCACCAAGTTTTGTGTAATTCGACAATACGCATAAATATCAAGTTTCTGTAAAAAAATCTTTGTAAAGTACAAAATAAATATATATATTTACCAATTTCACATTGTACTTGCTTAATTATTTTTGCTCCAAAAGTACGAAATAATTTTCATGAAAATAAACTTTGCAATATTACATATATACCCACATCACACCACAGTATTCTTTTCATCGTTTCAAGTTTCAATTAGAATAAAGTCATTCACTTGGAGAAAAGAAACGATAACAAAAACCGTAATCTTAAAACTAGCAAACTTCGAATCGCGAGAATAAAAAAGCCATGAAAACGTTGGAACTATTAAATCTGACTTTTCGTAGAATCAACAGCAAACGCTGCCAAAAACAATATTTTTATTTTTCAATTTTACTTTCACCCAAATCTGGTAACGTGATACGAGTAGTTTTGCCAGAAGAAAAAAAATACACACATCTCGCTGTTTTATCATAATAATACTCGAAGTGCGTGTTAAAGTATGAGAGTGTCAATTGAAAGAAAGTAGAAATAATGCGACAAACGATTACTTACAGTTGATGTTGCCGGGTCAGCATGATTTTTTTAAAGAAATAAAAGCAGATACGTGCATTTATACGAAGAGACAATACAAATGCACACGTTTGTGCACGATCATTCAAAATTAATCACTTATTTAACAAAAGTCTATGAGACAAACCAGTCTGGAATTACATCGGCACCACACTTGAATCGTATATGAGCGCGCACTTTGCGACTTTCGTATGTGAGCACAGCGAATCCCGATAATCGTTCACGTTCGTAACACTACTCCGTTTGACATAATTTATCTGGTGACCCCACGGCTGGTTACCCGTCGGCCGACGCAAAGCAACGCAGGAGCTGCTAACTGAGTGGTGGGGATACGACAGCGGTAACGGAAACATATAGATATCCTCGTAGTTCGCTAGTTTTGCCCCATGGTTTTGTGGCGCCTCTGTATATCATGGTCAACACGTTCCGATCTTTCGGCGCCTTTGTTCAATTTTACTTCTTGCATGCTTTTGTTTTATGTCTTCATTTATTACATTATTACATTACATACACTACATTTCAATTTTCTATTATAAATAAACAAAATTCTTTATAAAAATCTACGTACAAGATTCTTTCATATATAATGCTCACCTTCTATCATGAAGTTTGCGTTATATACGTATTCAATCCTAAATGCACCATTTTAATATAAAAATCTAACGTTTAATTAAAAAAATTTTTTTTTAATGTGAGGAACATTATATTTTATCGTATTCTATCTAAAAAGTACTAATCTTTCAATCTAGAACATTTCTTCACACGATTATATTTCATCGTGTACACGATACATTTGCAAAATTGACTCGTTATATACATACATCGAAATAATCGAATAGTAGTTAAATTGGTAAATAATTTTGAACATTTTTCAACTGTTTTTCTGCTAGTATTGAGTATGTAGAATCATTGAAAATTTTTTATTCTCATAATGTTATATGTTTAATAATGAAATATAATAACATTTATTCTTAGTCTAGTACCTTCTAGCAGCTTTTAGTTATCACTTATTACTAACTTCACAAACTTCGCTTTTAAATAAGTGCATCTATAGATTTGTTGCATATCGCATATTTCTAGCGTCGTTGCTGCAAGTTGTGTTGACAGATTATATGTTTATGTTACAGCTTTATTAATAAAACATTTTTCTTCAATTTTCTGTAAAATATAAACTTAATTAAAAAATGGAGAATGATAACCCTGTAATATATGGCCTTGAGTTGCAAGTATGTATGTAAAGTATGCAATTCAGAATACGGAAAATCTTAAGTTACAAATCTTAATCATACATTTTTACAGACATTTTAATAATTTGAAATAAAACATACAGAACATAAATCTTATCATTCATTTTCATAAAGATTTATAATAATTTAATCTAAAGCACTAACCATTATTTCTATTGGTATTCATAATACTTTTTGCTTTATAGACAAGAGCATTGTCGGCTCAAACAGCAGAAACAGATATTGTCAGATTTTTAGTTGGAACACAATCATTGCAATTTAATAACAATCAAGTTCATTTGGTAGAACTTAATGAAGAAACAGGCAGCTTAAAGACTCAAATATTTCATCATCCTGTTGGAGAAATTTGGTCCTTACAAGCTTCTCCCACGGAGCCCAATATATTTATTACTTGTTATAATGCTTTAAATGGTAACTATGACTAAAACTACTTTTCCTTTTTGGACATTAAAATGATAAATCTTAATTATACTTTAAAAGAATATATTTTCTTTAGATGATGGTTTTTGTCAGATGAAAGGAGCTCTTTGGAAACTGCCAGAACTAAAAGAATATACAAATAATGCTGAAAGTCTTAAAAACTTAGCAGACATTGATACTACACCATATGGTACGGACCTTAGAACCATTGCTTATCATCCTATGGATTCAACAAAAGCTGTTTCAGTTGTAGATAATAAATTTATATTGTGGGATCTAGCTGAGAATGGCCCACAGGTAAAAACAGATTTCCAAGTAATTTACCAAAAGATGTATCTTTTATTTGTTACTTTATTTAGGTTACTACTTCTGGTACTTTAGCTAGTAAAGGTCAACCACATTTTACAAATGGAAAGTGGAATCCTCATAATGGTTGCAATCAATTTGTTACACTGAATGAAAATAATGTTCGTGGTTGGGATTTTAGAAATCCTGCTGTGGCATCCTGGACGATTTTATCTGCTCATTCTCAAATAATTAGGTATTAAATAAAAATTTGATTATTTATTTTTATTCATAATTTTTATAATTTTATTAAATACAGAATTTAATGTAATGTTACTCTTATATTTAGAGATTTAGATTTTAACGTGAATCGTCAGTATATTTTATCAACATGTGGAGATGATGGATATATGAAATTTTGGGATATTCGGTCACCCACAGAACCTATATTGTCCCGTATGGAACATTCACATTGGGTGTGGAGTGTTCGAATCAACCGTTTTCACGATCAATTAGTTTTAACGTCAAGTAGTGATTCAAGAGTAATATTATGCAGTATTGCATCAATATCTTCAGAACCTTTTGGACATATAGTGACTCCTGAAGATGATAGTACACAAAATGATTACAATTGCAAGAAAAACAAGTAATAATTGATAATTAAAATGTGGTGTAATTAAAATTATCAAAATATATAAAACCAAATTATATATCATTTCTAGGCTTGAAGATGGGGTTGTTGGTAGATATGAAGAACATGAAGATAGCGTTTATGCAGTTGAATGGTCATCTGCTGACCCTTGGACATTTGCATCATTGAGTTATGATGGTAGATTAGTTCTTAATAAAGTCCCCAGGAAATATAAATATCAAATACTTCTTTAAGTGAATTTTAATTTCTGTAAATCTATTAAGACAAATAATTTTACGTATATTTCTGTATAAAATTTACATTGAATTTTATTTAAAGAATCTTATATAAAGAGTACAATTTCCTTCACAAAATTTTTGTAAAGATTTAATATAAATACAGTAAATATTAATTATTGATTTAATACTAACTTGTAGTATTTATTTTATAACCGATCTGAAACTCTATTTGCTATATTCCTGAGTTGTCCATAAACCTTTGACGGTGGACTACCCAAGATTAAATTACATATAGCCCTTCTTGCTAATTGTATGTTTTGAAAAGAACCGAGTATATGAATTTTACTATCTGCTAATACAATTCTAGTCTTTGTTACATTTTCTATTGTAAACTTTGTTCTTCCACCCTTTCCAGCTAATCTCCCAATTGCTCTAGAAAGATGGTCACCTTTCAAAGGCTTTACATCTTGAATTTCAAATGTTTCTATAAATAAACCATCTAAACGTAACAAAGCCAAAGCATCTTCCACATCAAAACCATAAATAAATGCTTTTACAAAATCAGCTGCTTTTTGTAAATTAGCAATGTCAGGAGTTTCTGAAGCTGTCCGTAATTCTATATTTCGGGTTTTCAAATTAAATCTTATTTGTAATTGTAAATGTTCAACGATGGGTGTAAATATTTTCATCCAATTTTCTTTTAAAGGAGTATACCTATGAGCAGGTACAGATATCTGAAAATATTTTACTTTGTTTTAGTAATAGTACACACAAATTAATTAATAAAGTTTAATTATTAGCAAAATTAAATTTTTCACCTTTCTTTGTTCACTATCTTGCATAATTTTAGCCCTTTTTGAGGTTATATGCGACTTCACTTTTTCTTCTGTACCATTAATTGGTTCAACCTAAAAAAGAACATATAATACAAAAAAAGATATAAAATACTAAGTAAGAATAATTAAATATTACAATAAATAATAAAATTATATTTTTAGAGCTTAATTAAAGAACACATAATACAAAAAAAGATATAAAATACTAAGTAAGAATAATTAAATATTACAATAAATAATAAAATTACATTTTTAGAACTTAACCTTAATACTTACTTCCATACGACTTTCATTCGCATGTCGCTTTCTTCTCTCTTTCGATTTAGTGAATTCATTTGTTTCTGAATTATTCTTTATTTCTTCATTATCTATATTCATTTTTCAAAATTACTTAGTTACTAAAATATAAAATGTATGACTATTACTTGTTAGGACACTAGGTGAATATATATCCTATGCCGCGTGGTCAATTGACATGTATATGTAGTTACAGTTTACGTGGGTCATGTCCTCATGTATATCATGCATATAAATAGATATGGATATGTATACGTCAATTTTCTTTGCAATCATACACATACATAAATGCACATAAAAGATATTTTAGGTTTGTGTTTATACCTTCTTCTTTAAAGTATAACGAGATATTCGTCGAACACAATGCATATTTAAAAAATATAAAAACTTTTATATCATAAAAACTATTATCGATTATATGTATTTTCGATATTATTCAATTTTTTAATTTTGATGAATTTTTATGTATTATACTTTTTTTTATATTGTATACATACATATATTATAATTTGGGCTGTATAAAATACGATAATAATGAATTTTCTATTCATAAGAAGATAGAAATATGTATTATTAATACTATAATTTAATTCTTGTACATTCATATAAGAGGTCATAACTGGTATAATAATATTCATGACAAAAAGTTTTCTAGAATTAATTAACAAGAATGAAAAAAAACAGGTAACATTGAAATATTATACAGTATTCGGTAAAAGCAATATGAAGGAAGGTTTTGTTTGTTATTGAAAAAGAAAAACTTATTATAACTACCCTTAGAATCAACTTTAAACAATTATATGTAATGAATTTTCAAACTTGATGGAAAGTGAATTTAACTTTTAAGTATTTTTATTTTGATAAATATTAGTTATTACGTCTATAATATTTCACTAATTATAGTATTCCCTTGAAAATAATAATTAGTCTTACTCACAAATACGTCATTGTTTGTATATAAGAGATATGACCCCATGTAATTATATTAACAAATGTATTTACGAATTACGTCATATCATTGATGAAAAATTTTGTTTTAAAATAAATATATTTATAAAAATTTTAATAAACAAAATTGAAGTTACACGAAACTCACAAATTCTTGTTCAATTTGCAACTAGAAATAGTTACGGGTAAATATTTAGCATTATTTACATTAAATTCATAAGTTTACAAAAAATAAAAATTATTTGTTACTTTTATATTTTAAAACTTTCCATAAAAAATATTTCTAAAAAGACTTATATAGTGATTAATATTTTAATGTATACTTCATAAGATAAATATAACAATTATCATAATTCTAAAAGTATGCAAACAAAGTAACTTAAATCTTTTATGATATTTTATTTTTGCAGAAAATATTTGCAAATATTCGTAAAATATTATTTCTTTTTTATCACAAAATAATTATTGTAAAATTAAAACTAGAAATGTTGGTATAACTACAGAATGTATTTCTGTATTATAAATGTCCACAAAATCATTTTGATTTGACAAATGTGTATGTGAGATATCAAAGTAATTCATGAAACTGGGTATGATACAAAATAAGCAATTGCATCTTTTTATAACACATTTTTCATTATCTTTTAAGTTTATGGTAATAATTAATAACAAGAAAAAAACCTTCATCAATGTGTCTACAGTAATTATTAAAAGGTACAATTAGCAAATTACTATATTGTGTATCCACTTTGTGTAATAATAGGTAATAATATAATTGTAATATTTTTTCTCATAATCATAGCGCGATTTTCTTTTCACGTGCTCAATTGTTTTCTACAAATATAGTATTGTATCTAATTTTTTATTTATATATATATTTATATTTATATATCTATATATCCACTTGAATTATTATCAATTTACTTTTACTGCTATTTATATCAATTAACCAAATACTAAAAATACAAACGTTTTGCGTAAAGTAGGTTTAAAGTCATCAAGTTTCATCTTAGAGCTGGTGATTTTAAAACGCATATTCATATATATATGATAGAATATTTGTGGCACTGCAAACAAAATTAAGGAGCTTGTAATGCATTCGTTATACATACATACAAATGAGCACACGAAAGTGAACATTTTAATTGGTATAATTATTATAGTCTGCATGAAAATGATGGTACATTATATGTGTTTATGAAGCACACTATAAACACCAATTATTTATTGAGCGTTACAAATACACCACCTTTTAAAAATGTGTTGAATATCAACAATTGTTACATATTACAATCAACTTATGATCTTTGGTGTATCAGTATTATTTGTATTATAATACATACATACTATATATGTAATTATATGGCAGACAAACTTTAGAAGCTCCTTAATTATGTAAACATGCGAAAGATTTACTTATTTTTAAAATATTTATATTTACACGCAAAGCTTACTTTCTTTATAATCTATACAATCATATAAATGTAATATTCAATGATAAAATTGTAACATAATAATTCCTAACTTATTTACCTAGATTTCAAGAGAATATTTTACATCGAAATTACAATTTATTTTTTTCCTGCTGGTTCTTAAATTGTATTATTAAATTACTATACTTTACATTTTACATTATACGTGATTCCGTTACAATATAGGACTGAATCAAATTAAAGGCAATTTAAATGTTCATTTCTTTATATGTTTTATATACAGCATAAATTCCCACCATGTAAAATAAGCATGCTATTATTTACAATATATGATTCAAGATCTATTGAAATAAATTTTGTTAAACAAGCAATATTCTAACTAAATAATTTAACTAAATATTAAAAATAGAAGAAAATTTAACAAAATCATTGTTCAAAGTACGAAATCGTTCACTGAATACAAATTTGTTAAAATTTTTCCTATTTAAAATATTATTGAATTCAGTACTCAACATTCATGTGACAGAAATATCTTTTTAAATATATACTACCTGATAGCCATCAAAGCTTCAATAAGGAATATGAAGAAAATATTTTATTTAAGATTCTTCATGAAACCTAAAAATAGTAATAAGATAAAGAAATTTTGTTAGGGAAAAATAGTTTATCTTTTAAAATCTTCGAATAACTCTAACTCAAATTAGGATTTATTCATTTATGAAACAATACAATTTTGTGGAAAGTTTTATATAACACAGAAATGTTAAAATAATCATAATATAATATTTTCTTCATTTCTTTACACATAACGGAACGTATGTAGAATTACGGAACAAACGAATATACATTACTAATGTGACATTCTAAATGCAGATTTTCAATATAAAAAATGCTATGATGGCTATCACAGGCTCATTTAAAAATTCCAGCTCTCAACTATATAATTTACATTTATACAATATAAAACTAGATTATCTGTTCACAAAAACAATTGTTCATATACAATAGTTCATATACATCACGTACATACATATATAATACAATATATATGTATGCATACACATTTTTGCATATTTTAAGTGAGCCAAAAGGGTGCTTCTAGTGTTCTCAGTGCACAATCACAAAAAATAATTAATAATATGACAATGTTGCACAACTTGAACTATCGCTAATGTAATAAAAATTTAAACAGTTTCTATATGTACAATGGGGGTGCTTTTACATATCTTTACAAGAAGTTATTTACAAAATATATTCATTTATATATTACCTATCAAATTAACATTGTATTATTCGATTTTCTATCATAATTATTCTTATTATTTCTATATATTTATGCGCGATTTATCCCAACGTTCTGTTTGTTTTATAAATAAAATAAATCCGTCTTAATAACTCTATATTTCTGCCCTTTGCAATGTTGTGACTCAAGACAAACTTCCTGCTGAAAGACTATGTTTATTGAGGTGAAGAAAATAGAGATTTTGTAACATTATACATAACATAAGGATTTGTTAAATTTATAATAATGCACATATAGCCTTACCATTAGATAAATTTGTAGGAAAGTATGATTATTCCAAAATATTCTAAATTCAATATAACTATTTATATAGGAAAATATTTACTATGCAAATATTAAATTTATAATGCAGTGAACAAGTTAAAATGAATACAGGATATAAATTAAATATCCTTAAACAGAGCCTATCAGTGAAGTTGTCAGAGTTGCGACTCAAGCCCCACCAATCAATGAAATTTGTCCTTGAGAAATGTACATTATTTATGGCAGTACAGTCAGATTTCATTTTAATGCATTAAAAATTTAGACTTTCTTTTACCATTATTAATCTGTATAGACAATAACCAATAACCAAATAATAAATAATAATGGTTCTCAAAACGTAAAATTGGTTGTAATTTATCGTTTATATAATCCTCCTTGATTTTAATTAAATAATGAATTTATTAATGGTTATTGCAATTAGTATTTTAATAAAGTAATACTACACATATTCAATCTAAAAATTTTGAATATGTAAAATTTCGTACATATTGATGATGTAACATAATTTACAAAATTACTATTAAATAACGTCCATTAATTAAAGACAGAATCATAAAAGTTTGGCAAAAGAAAGTTGCACATTAACTCGGCAGTTTTGGATCAGTTCAGTTACTTAGATTAAAGTATAATGCATTGAGCAGATTATTCTGAGTAACTAAACTTTGCTGTTAGGAGTAAAGTGTAATTGAGAACGCTTAGACGGCAGTAAAAAAATAATGAAGTTCTTTTTATTTCTTTTTTTTACTTTTACGATGAGCACTTTAAACATTTAAAAACATAACAATGAAATTGTATCCTAATATTTAGAAATTTGTTTCAAATATTCGCGTTAGTATTATGAAACATAAAATTAATATATATAATATTATATGTATATTATGTATTATATAATATATAATACAATATATATTATATAATGTTATTATATATATTATATATATTATATAATATATATAGTATAAAGTTTTATACATGTAACTTACTGAATCTCAGTGTATACTTCCTATTGCAACAAAAATTTGGAATACCATCCAGCACTCTAAACACGATACTCCTGTTATATATGTATATACAGCAGCATTGTGCGGTATTGACGCATGCATTTCACCAGGTGGGGTCCAGCCACACGGCGATCACATAACCACTTATAACAGATATACAATCAGTCGGATAGGCCTTGACGAGCGACGGTAGCTAATCACTGTCAAGGTCACTTCCCGAAGGTCATTTGTTTTCTCGGGATATTCGCCTCCGTTTTGCCTGCTCTGTTGCTTCAGCTGTTACTAAAACAATGTTCCCGCTGTACGAGGTGTCTTCAATTAAAATGGTATGTGAAATGTATAATTTATAAACAATAATGCGGTAAATATTTATTAATATAAGAAGTATATATATTATGCTTAAATATAAGTTTATATGTAGTGGTACCAAATATATTGAAGCATACTGAATATCTATTATTTCACTAATCATAAATTGTGTTTATAATGTATATAAACTTTACATACCAGCACCACTTCGAGTTTTTCGTCTAGTAATATCTTCTGTAGATCTAGATGCACCCCTTGTATTGCTTGCTGGTGTTGCCAGTGGCGAAGCTGTGTTCTGTCGAACAGATCTCCTTGTTGTTACTTCTCCTAAGGATTCATTATTGGATACGGATGTACCACGTAGCCTTTCCTTTCCAGCGGTAACTACCGTAGTTGTATTCGGTTGTTTGGTGGTTAACAAACGGCTCTCTCTTTGCACTCTATTACTGGCATTGAAATTTGATATATTACTGGAATTAATTTGACTGCCAGAAACAGTTGTGCTTGTATTTGTTCTAAAATAACAAAAATTTATTTACGTAGCGGGGCTCTCAAATCTCTGACATATTCAGATATGCACTGCTGCTAAAAGAATGCTGAACCGATGTTGCTTACTTTTGATCTTTAGACTTTGGAGAGGCAGCGGATGTTTCGTCTGATAATCGCATTCTTGCTTTTCCTACAGATTCAATCAATGGCTCATCATCAGACGAATCTACTTCTACCACAATGGGACCTAAAAATACAAAAATTTTGTATCAAAATATTCAGGCCCGATTTCAAAATAATATTTATAAACGGCACAAAAGTAATTATTCATAAATTATGAAAAACATGACTGAGACTGAGAAATGATTGTATACTTGTGTAGATCAAGTTATTATAGACACTTATGCAACTATGTATTCATATAAATACAAATATATATAAAAAATTATATGTATAATCAAAACAGCTTCAGTGATTCAGCGTGAAACAATTTAGAATGATCAATTGTTAGTAACACCTTTATTACCCTGTTTTTGGCAGTCTTTGTTATTTCATAGATCAATATAAACAAAAAAACACATATCTAATATCTAAAGAAATTTTCTTATATATATATATAGTTTTCCATGTAATTTTATCACCTGAAATATTTGCTTTGTTTTCAAAATCTTAAAAAATGTTTTGCAGGAGACGATAAATGGCGAAGACTGTTTTATTTTAGGTGGAGATATCTCAGAGATATTAAGATCATTCTTATTTGTATGTCTCATAGCACCTGTTAAGACGAGTTCAACGATCTAAGAGGTGCATTGAAGTTACAAACAGTTTAAGTTACAAACCATTAAAGATTCAAATTGTTTAACAATTTATATGTTGGTTTGCCAACTAGTAATTCCCTTTATCTTGTCTCGTTCTCGCCCTAAAAACTTTTTTTAATTTATTTTTCTTTTTTTTAATTGTAGTAACTATTGAAAATTTATTCATTCTTTTTATGTTTTATAAAAGATTAAATATTTACTTGGGCCTGGTTACTGCCCGTTTAGTAACCAGATTTACATACATCAAAATAGCTGAACAACTTTCAACTGTGTCCATTTTGAACACCTTCCCAAGAAATGAGAGAAATATCTTGAAATACTTTGTAGAATAGGTCATTGAACTCACTTTAAAAACTGTTATCAGGTACTGATAAAAAAAGATAAACATCCATTTAAAAAGATGGAGATGACCTTAATATGTTCTTAGTATGTTCTTGACCACCTAAAATGAAAATCTTTGCATCACATGATAATCCCTACAAAACCATACGTCTTTCATAGGAAAAATGTTTTCATAACTCTAAAAATAGTGATGTTGTAGGTAATAAAGTTACATGATATACTTCGTACATAATATACCAATATAGGAGATAACATTACTAAATTACTGAATAGCAATATAAAGTAAGTAATATAAGATAAACACCTTTTTTAGCCTTGGCCAATATATTGAATCCTTTTTTTGACTGTTCTTCTTTGACAGGTACTTGTTTCTTTAAAGCAGCTTCATCAACACCCATACAAGCTTTTATAAGTTCTGCAGCATTTTCTGAACATTTTCGTTTCCCTGGCCTTGGTTGTGGATCATCAGCAGTGCTAGATGCTACAGAACTTTCACTTTCTTGGCGCTTCCTTTTCCCAACTTTTATTGTCGTATTAGGAGATAATTTAGATACTCCTAATTTAGGACTTGCTTTAGCATATGGTGATATACTGCGTCTTTCCTCTAATTTATTAGGACCATGAGGACTACTTTTTGGAGTTTTTACAATATCAGGACTGTTCAATTTCTGGGATCTAGTTCTTAAAGATCTTTTTTCATTGGTGTCATTTGGTATTTCTATTAGAAGTTGCTCCAGCAATGACTTTGGTGGTCTTTTAACATAATCATCTGCATTATTTGAAGTTAATCTTTCTACAAATTGTGTTTCATCATTGTCTTCTATACATATAACATCCTGTCGTCCTTCCAATTCCTGTTTTCTCCTACGTTTCCTTTTGACATGTTCAACATCACTGGAATCTACTTCTGGATTTTGTGCAGCTGGGCTTGGAGTCTCATCCCTTTGTAAAACTACTGGATTGGAGTACGTATACAGTGGTGGGGTAATTCTAATTGGCTGAGGATCTTCACCAAGAGGCGATTGAATACCTATGTTTATATCACTTGCATCATTTACAATTTTCTTAACCAAATCATCTGCAACTTTTTGAAGATTCATAGAAGACTCTCTAACAGATATTTGTTGATGGCTTTGTACATTCGATTTTTGGTTTTGATCGGAACATTGTTCTAACTTAACAGGTGTTGCATTTAAAGAAATGTTACAACTTTTAGTACTATCTGATCGATCATTTTGCCTTGTATCATCAACTTTTTCATTGACATTAGATTCTACTTTGATTTCGGAACTAAAACTCTGACTACTGGAACATGAGTTATCTACCACCACATTAGCCTCATTTGTAATTGTAGTATCGAGTTTTTCTGTCTTTACCTTATTATAAGCAACATGATTTTGTATTACAGGCACACCATTATTATTTTGTCCATGAGGTTCATCATTTAATCTAATTGCACTATTACCATCTATGACTGTCTTTACATTATTTTCAGATACACTTTCTGGGGCTCTTGACACTTCATGTTTAATGTTCGTCTTACCCTGATCATGCTGGTTGATAGAAGGTTCTAATTTAACGCTACAACTGTCTTTTTCAGAAAAGTCATTTGTTTGTTGCTGTGCGCATTGCAATAAGTTATCACTACTATCCACAGTACTGGGTACAGAAGTAGTCACAATAGTCACAGATCCTGTCACTAGAGGGCTGGATACACTTTTATCAGTCACTTCTAAACTAGGAATCAAGTCACTATGACCACCAGTTCTCTGTGTTGTTGAAGTTGAGTTTTCACTAGATATATTTTTCATGTCATGTTCACTGGAATTTGATATATTGCGATTTAAATGATTTTCAAGATAACTCGCTACAGACACAGGACTTAACCTTTGCGGGCCACTGGACTTTAGAAGTTCCGAATGGGAATTTGAACACATATCACTACTACTAGAGGAAGGCACGTTCTTATTGGTGATTGGTAGGGAAGATTCCCCTTGAACAGCAGTTTTTGCACTGTTTTGTGTTACTGATTCAGACGCTGGCCTATGCAAAGGAGATTCCCCTTGATTCGGTGATTTCTCTGACAAAGCATCCATTGACTCAATACCTGAATCTTCACCACCTCCTCCACTGCTGACTCTCTCTACATTTGCATCTACCCCAATTGCAATTGGAACTGTAGTTTCAAGTAATTTTTGCTTAACTTTCGCTTCTGTTACATTAATTTCTCCGACTGGTAAAGTTGGCTTGCTGGAAGGTACATCAACACTTTGGGATCTGGGCACTTGGTCCACTGAGTTTCCTATTGCTGAACTTTGTGTAGTTTTCAGTAAACTAATTCTTTGCACATTATCAATCTTGTTTTCCACCGTGGATCGGTCAGGTTGTTTTATATGATTTTGAATCACTTTCTTATGACCAAAATGCTCTATTTTATTATGTCTGTTAATGGTAGCATTTGCATCACTTTTTGAAACCATATGGTGTTTTAATTTTTGATTGATTTGACTTTTTGCCATAATATTACAATTTGTTTTGCAATTATCCATTTCTGTTTTACTTTTTCCAGAAATGATCCTATTTACAGTTGACTGTGTATTTTTAATAGCAGTTTCTACATGTGTAGATACTTTGCCTTCGATATTAGTAGATGGATTTGAATCATTCTGTGTAGATATAGTTGGAGGTACTAACCCAGAATTTTCATTCTCAAATGATGAATTGTTAGTAGATTTTGTATTTATATTCGTGCTTGTATTTGTATTTGTGTTTGTATTTGGAACTGTACTGGCGGAGGAACATTCAGAAATGGTCTTCTGACTGTTAAAATGTGTAGCCTCTGCATCTTGAGATTCTGTAATATGTATCAAAAAATAATTAATTGTACGTATTTAATATATAATATTAAATCAGTATATTTTAATCCATACACAAAATAAAATCATCATATTCACCTCCTAAATGCAGATCTTTTTCATCCATTAAACTTAATCTTCTTCGTTTTTCTTGATTAATTAAATCCTTCTTTACACCATTTACTTCTGTTAATCGTGAAGCAACAGCATTCAAGGTATTTTTTTCAATAACAGATCGAGTAATTTCACTATCGCTCGTTCTTCTGATTTCCCCTACTTTCTTAACAGTATTGAAATCATTGCTGGCTAAAAGTGTATCAGTTTTTCTTACAGATTGGCTTGAATCACCTTTATAATTAAGTTTTCTCCATTTTGCTTGGTTATCCAAAATTCTGCCACCAGACAATAAATTTTGTTCACGATGTAAACCGTCTCCTGATTCCGATTTCTTTTTAGAATCTCTTCTTTTAGTTTTTCCTACAAAAAAGGAAATAACATTAGAAAATTAATAATTTAAGTACTAAAGAATAGTAATGTTTATTATTTATATTACATTAATTTTATTATATTATATTAATGTTTATTATTTGATATTACGAAATGTAATGAAACATAGAAGAAAATTTGTACAATAAAAACATTATATATATATATATACACATATATATATATATATATCTTACCTCCACCTATTTTATGCTCTTGTATGTGATTTTGAACATCTAATTCAACTTGAGCTTTTGTTAAAGATTGTTGTGTGTTCAATGGCTGGTTCAAAATAGTAGTTTTATGTTTTGAAGGGGATGGTATTCGGCTGTTTAACGGTATATCATCGACATCACTACTTTTACTTGAACTCGGTTTCATAACACCAGTTTGCATGCGTACAACATCCATGGGTAATTCTTGTTTTAAGGCATTAGGTTTTGATACAACTGTTTGCAGTATATTATTTACTTTGCTAATAGAATTGGTGCTATTGATCATCGTGGAATTAGATAAAGGTAATTTAGATGCGGATGAAGTACCTATAATCATGCTTAAAGATTTCTTTTGCAACAACTTGTTCCCATCTATACATTCTTTCATTTTTTTCAATTTCCCCCGCCTTTTTATGTTAGTCGGATCAGATTCACCATCTTT
This sequence comes from Bombus haemorrhoidalis, assembly GCA_014825975.1. Lineage (NCBI taxonomy): Eukaryota > Metazoa > Arthropoda > Insecta > Hymenoptera > Apidae > Bombus > Bombus haemorrhoidalis. The sequence continues at coordinate 14,306,285 of CM026166.1, read as the reverse complement.
CAACGATTTCTTTTCCTTTTTCCTGATTTGTACTACCGAAGCATTACGTCCTCTTAAAGAAATATGTAACGGAGGCACTCTTGGTTCATCACCAGTCCCCGAATTGGGAATACCAGTGCTAAACATTTTATTTACCGATTTATCGGCTTTCCTAATCGGCGGTGTGTTTACAAACGAAACATCAACTTTATAAGCTGGTGTAACAGGCTCAGACTTTTCTAACTTTAGCCTTAGTTTGATTTTTTCTCCAGGCATTGGACTTTGTGCGGTTTCTCTGTTAGATTTTATTCTACTATGTTTCAAACTTCCTTCACTGGCAGTAGATTTCACTGTGGTTTCGGAATCCGATTGATCCGTATTTGTTGTTGTATCATTTCTTCTTGAGAAATTACTGTCTGCATCGTCATCGGAAAATATGGAATTTGATCGGTCATTCGATGGCGACGGAAAGGAAAAGAAATCATCTTGGTTGTCTACTGCACTCTCTGGTTCTGAATCCGAACTCTCACTAGGCATTGGTTCCAAATGCCCGGTTAAAGGATTGATAAGAAACTGTCGTATTTTACCAGTTGACGTATATTCTGGTTCAGGCGTCTCTTCTTTAGGCTTAGGAGATTCGGATGTTTCAACCTTAGTAGCAGGCGAAGTGACATTACTATTAGAAACATGATTAGCATGAGATCCACATTGTGAAAAGGCACCTGAAACCTGATTCGTACTTGGCAGGCGAGTAGTATTAACCTGAGCACCTTGTGGAATAGAGTTATTTTGTGCGTTCCACGTGGTCCCATTAGCATTACTAGTTGTAGCCTGATAATTTCTGCTTAAAATATTTTGACTTTGTCCGTAACGAAAATCAGTCGTGGCGTTAGTGTTAACATTAATATTTTTAAGTTGATTATGATGTAATTGTTGTTGCACATTCATTACTTGATTTTGTTGCCCTAAATGGGACTGTGGTGGAACCTGCTGTCGCGAATAAGGAGGAGGGGTTTGCTGACGCTGATTATTTAAGTAACTTAGCCGTTGTTGTGGAACATTCATGCCTACTGATGAGTGCTGCATCAATTGTTGTTGTTGTTGTAAAATTGGTTGACTGGGCACGGATGTAGATTGTAACGATGTATTTACATTTTGCGGTTGTATCAAAGATTGTTGTTGATTTGAAATCTGTTGTGTAAGCAGATGCGGAGTATTCATGTTTTGTTGTTGATTCAACTGTTGCTGTTGTTGAGTTAGAACTTGATGTTGCTGCTGTTGCTGAAGTAGTAACTGCCGCTGTTGCAATGGTGTCCGAATTTGCTGTCCATTTACCGGATGTCTAATTGGCAGTTGACCCTGCAATTGTACTTGCGAAGGTCTGTAAGCCAATTCTTGTCTAATGGGAAACTTTTGCTGTATTTGTACTTGTGCATGTAATGGTGATGCAGATTGTTGTATTTGTCCACTAGCAGAAGCTTGATGTATTGCTTGCTGTGCTATATTTTGCGCAGCGCCACTAATTACATTAACTGGATGTTGTTGAGGAATAGTTGAAGGTTGATTAGCGTTAACAGTCGCAAATGCAGATGTAGAAGATTGAGACAAATCAGGAATGACTGTTGTTCCTCCAATAAGATCCTCCGTTCTAAGAGAATCTAAATTCGGTGGTGATTCGCTAGGTGAAGATAGATCTTTTCTTCTAACTGTTGGCTTTTTAGTGGGTCTCATACGATTAGTAAGACCAGAATTATCGATAACTGGCTGTAAAATTTTTTGGCCAGGTATCACGTTGTTTGGATGCGAGGCAGCATCGTTTTGTAAAAGATTTACAAGAAGTGGACTGGATAAAGCAACTTGATTTCCATTACCATTTGAATTCCCTGCCAGATTATTACTGTTTGGTGACAGACTAGATGTGGTGGTAATTGGAGACTTGTACTGATTCGTTAACTGACCAACCGGTGCAACTGATTGAGTAGTAGTATGACCAGCAGTTAATGTTGTTACTGTCGCCAAATTCTCTTGAGCAGGATAAGGCGGTGGTGGCTGTACATGATGTTTAAATTGCATTGCATTTTTAATCGTTGTCGCTTGTGATTCACGACTATGTATCGCTTGGGCAGCATGTGTCATACTGGCAAATGGGAATGGACCATTATAATTATTCCTAGGTGAAGCACTGGGATTAGTTACTGATTGATTTCCAGATACACCAACGTTGCTATTGCCTGATGCTGACTGTACAGATTTTGCAAGGAAAGGTGGAATAGGATCACAGTCTGTAGGTGCAACTACATTTGGAGAACGAAACTGTGGTGCTTTTTCTGACGATGTGCCTAAAATATTATAATAAATATTAAAAGAAAGAATGTCTTAATTTTATAAAATATATAAAAAGCATACCAGCTGCAATTAGTTGAGCCACATTACGTAATGCTGAAGAAATGCTAGATGTATTACTTGGACCAGGTAAAGCTGTTGGAGGTTCACTGTCCACATTAGTTGTATTGCTAGTGGATTCATTTTGAGATTTGGCACCACTGTCTTGTGAAGGTCCTGAACGTAATACAATTTCCTGTGCCTCTCCACTAAAGCGATTAGCTATCCTCAATGATATTACCTATTATACAATTCATAGTTTACATACTTTGTACAATTTAAATTTCTTCAACTTTTATTCTTGCAGTACAAATAGCAAGAACCAATGGCTGGATCAAATACAGCTATTAATTATGTATTAAATGTATAATACTGTTATAGAAGACATGAAAAGTAAAACATTATGAATATAAATTATAAATTATAGGTAAATAACATTTATTCTTGTTTGATATTTCTAATATATAAAATTGTAATATTTTGAAAAACTGTTCAATTACAAATATAATTTTTGCAATTACTGCACGCAGAATTATATTTATTGCCATTTTTAATGCAAATCATTTCCAAAGTGACCTTCATTACATTTATCATACTTTTCTGAAAAATACGATCTTATATATTTCGAAAATTTAATAGCACTTCTTTCAATGTTCCTAATTAATAGAGTATTTGCCATTTCTTATAAAAAAATGAAAGTACTGAGACAACTTTTTCTAGTAGGAAATACAAATAATCCAAATGTTATAATATCTATATCCTAGGTCTTTGTTAACTCAGCCACTGGCATATAACTACATATACAAACTGATTCATATTAAATAACAGATATTACCTGATCTCCTTCAACCTGCACTGAAAGAATTCCAAGTTGTGTGAGGGTTGAAGAACCCTGAGCTGCCAATTCTCGAAGACGTAATGCAGCTTCTCTGGGTATTGAAAATGTGACTCTGACAGAATTCCATGGCTCTACCTTGTTTACTCTTAAACCATCTCCTTTGTCTATAAATCATTATCATACATCAATATCATACATTGTATTGTTATACATTTTGTTAATGGTATTTCTAAATTTAAAGTTAAAAACTGTCATCTATAAAAATTACCTTTGCAAAGCAAAGATTTAAGATGGTCAACAATGATTTTAAATTTGTGTGGAAATTCTGGATCTTCTAAATTACCTTCACACGTTACAACTGTTTGAATTAGATCACCATCACTATCAGCCGCCATGACTACAATATATACAAATTTATAACCTAATTATATATGCACATACAAATATAAATAAAATTCATTTCAAGTTTTATAAACAAGTTTATTATTATAATCAAAAAGAGAAGGAGGGGTATGGAAAGACAGAGAAAAAAGAATTTAAAAGTAATACATTTCTATAATAAAGAATTAACGTGTGTTATTATATTTTGATATTAATTGAATGAAAAAAAGAATTATGTTTAACAAAAAGATAAATATTATCAAGTTACATAAAATTATACAGTACAAAATATATAATTTCATATAATCCATTATACTTACCAACCACAAATCACATAACTACCCAGAGAGGTTACAAACGCCTCAGGGTATCACTACAATATGTGGTGATAAGATGTTTGACTGTCGGTTTCAAACCGACAACTCCAAACCACTCCAGCACTAATAAATATGCTTATTGTTTCTATAAGATAAAATAATGTACTTTTATCAGACAAAGTTAAATAATAATTTATTTAATTTATTTTACAATATAACTGCGTTTAAACAATTTAGAAATATAAAATATTATCAAAAATATCAATTTGTAATATCATAAATTTATCTTGACATAACAAAATAAATTATTTCATATCTGTATATGGTATGGCATGGCATATGTAACTTATACATTATAATATAAAAATTTTCCAATATGTAATTTAATTTAGAAATTATAAATTATTTATCAATAATTACATAAATTTTTGAAATATATGTCATTATTAATTTCTCGTTATTAATTTTTTTATAAAAAGTTTTTATTTCATTAAATTTTATTAATATATTGCTTATATAACTTTACCCACTATGTATGGAATTGCATTAAAGTGGAAATAACATATATATGATTACAATTTGAAAGTAACAAATAATTTAATTAATTAATTTTCAATAAATTGGAGTCAATTATAAATTACTACAATGTGTAATAGAAGTTACAACAATTTATAGTCATTAATATATATAATATGAAAATTAATTTCATATTATAACTCTTACAAAATAAAATCATAATGAAACTTCAGAAGTACATGTTAAATTAAAATACTAATATACATATATATTATAATACTAATATATTAATTATAAATATAAGAAAATAAAAATAATTTGAAATATATAAAACATATATTTAAAATATTCATAAAATAGATATTATTATTAGTATTGGTTATTTAGTACAATTTCCTTTTGTTATGTCAACAAATGACAAATTATAATACATATTTATAATAAATTACAAAAATGAAAAAATTTTATAAATATTTATGCAAAAATATCTAAAAATGGATAAATTGAATTAAGTTTGGCCAAATATATGGGAATAATAAGAGAAAGATTGAGTATAATATCAAAAACAACGAATAAAAATGTAAAATTGACAAGTCGAAACAAAACAGGAACGAAAACATAGTGCATAAACAAAAAGTGAGGCCAATGAGCATTACTAGGTTATAATTTGATCACGATTTTTGTCAAATTATAGAGATTAACGAAGAAAATACAAAGCTACAATCAATTGCACTATCGATATTTACCGAATCGACAAACATATGATAAAATATAAACGATTTTGAATCAAATTTTACTACTCACGAACTGCAATTAAAATCTTTTGGGCCACAAGACAGGGGCACAACTTCTATGTGGAAGAAAATAGGTTATAGAATATTTTTTTCAACCAGACATAAAATGTAAATTGTCGCGCTAATCGGAATTTAGTATTCTGGTGAGAGATTAGCTGATTTTGGCAATTTTCATAACGTTTTTTGACAAAATAAGGCATACTGAGCACTAGATATCGGGGGGCCACCATTTTGTCCGTCGGGGGAGGTGTACGTGAAGTGGGCTCAAGCATGCTCAAGATAGACCGTCAAAAATCTGAACATTTTTATTTTGCAGCTTTCTTCTATACCTCGTAATTACATATGCTTACCGAAAACAAAGTTAAAATTCGATAATGATTAGTATGGCAGCCAACGAGCCTCACTTCAGTCTTTGCACAGAACGATTTCATACCGTATGAACACAAGAAAATTTTAACGTTACCCCATTTCTTTCCAACTTCGTGCGGGATTTCTCGCGTTGAAAATGCACGGAGCCACACCACAAGAGCACTAATTTTAATCTAAAATATACCGCGCAAGTCCTACTTCACTTTCTGCACATAGCGCGCGGTAGAAATCACGAAAAAACTCGACATAATCGGTAATATAAAGGGACAAGTCATAAAACGCCATGAACAATAACAAGGAGCCGCCATTTGCAATGCGAGCAACTGACATGCGCAAATCAATCGCGCGGAGCATACTGGGTATTTGTGAGGCGCCATCTTGCCAATCTTAACATTCGAGTTTCCTAACCTTTTATAGTTTCAAATTTATTGAATCTATTTATTTATTTTATTTATTATTGTATTTACCAGCCTCATATTTCTAGAAATCTAATACAATAAAATAATTTATATAGTCCTAACATGTGATAGGGAAAAGTATTTATTACAACTTTTAGTGTTGTATAAAATGAATTTTTGCTCTTATAAACAAATATTTGATTAATTCCAAAATTAATGTTCTTGAAATAATAAATTATTAAATAGTTTTAATATTTTGAATATTTAACATGAGAAATAATCAGAATTATTTTATATTTAAACAAAAATCACTAATCTGTTAAGCTATTAAGAGTTAAGCAATTCAAATCATATCTTAAATGAATTATTATAAAAAAAAAATGATAGAAATAAAAATAATTATGTTCATATACCACAAACAATAGTTTAAACCAAATATACAATCTTTTATATATAAAGGACCTTAGATTTATTTAAAACATAGGAGTTTCAATATTATGTAATTATTTTGTATAACATTTATTTACTAAACATGTATATAATTTCTTAAATTAGATTTTATTAATCCCATTACTATTTTATTAGTCTGCATTATATATATTTGTATGATAATTATGGTTTATAAGATTCCATAAGTCCAGCTTCGTTCATTCTTTGCAATGATTTTATTGGATCATATGTTCTAGAACATAATAGAATATATTAATAAATGTATGAGAAATAGAAGCAAAATATTAAAATGTTTAAGATGTTTCAATTACTTATAAAATTCTTCGACTTTCCGTTCATATACATCAGAAACAAATGTTTTCCATGCGAAACCAACACTAGCACAAAGTACTGTCGCTATCACTAAACTTCTCTTAACTTTTGACACATGAAGATTACGAAGTTGAGGTTTTGCTAATTTTCTTTCTGACATCTGAAATATTATTTTCACATAATAATATATGTATTATATATATATATATATATATATATATATATATAATTGTAAATATGTATTTCCTTTTACAAGCAAATATTTCTATATGATGGACATTTTAATAAACATTTTTACAATCTATTATTACCATAAATATTAACATTATTTTTTCATAATATATTATTAGTAATTTTAATCAATATGATGTTGATTAATAAAATTTATGTATTAGATAATAACATATAACATTTAAAGAAAAATATATTTTAGGATAATGAAGCAGTGTCTTAACGCGTAACATATTATATTAAAATAGTTGAAACATCTATAGTTTAAAAGCAATCATAATACAGATATGGAATATATTACATAACATTCGATACCTTTCCTATTTACATAAAAATGGCAATTAATTTAATTGTAAAACTAAGCAAAGATCATTAAAGAAAAGATTGTTTACATACTTTAATAATGTCAAATTATACACTATTTCACTCAACTCCAAACTATGTACGTATTATACTTTGAAGTAACGTCGATATTGTATCAACCGGAACCTCTTGTAAACCATCCGTAAATTGGCAAACTGTGAACTATTAAACTGTAGATGTGTTCTACAATCAATCCTTTATAACCCATGTGATTTTTAAATTTCAAATAAATGAAACTTTTCTTATATGAACTAAAAAAGATATCTTTTATCATAAAAAAAACATTTGTTATTTTAAACTTAAAAATAAACCGAAATAACTGTGAATATAAACTTCGTATATATAATGAAATGTCTTAAATATTATATAATATTCTTACTGTAAATTTATCATAAGATTGTTTAAAACGTAAAAATATATATAAATATTTATCGTGATATCTTTTTTAATTGTATAATTTAGCAATTTTTGGAAATATATAATCTGTTAAGAATGTTTGGAAAGTAAATATTTTAAAATGTTTGTGACGAAATAAGAATAAAGATAGAATGAATTTGCATATGTATATTTTTCATAAAATTAAAAAAAATAATATACATATTTCTATGAAAGGATCTAGTCCATAGACAAGGTATAACATAGAGTTAATACTCAATACATTTGTTATATGATTTAATGATTTTGTGATTCTTAACTTCACAAATTTATCACAAAATAAGATCAGAGCATTAACAGCAATTGAAAGTAAAACTCCAGTGCATAATGAAAATAATTTTATTTGGAAAATATATATAGTCTGGTTCGCTAATGTATGTTTTTCCAAAATGTTTACATAATAAAATTATATCGTGAAATATCTACAAAATTTAAGTGTTTTAAAAATGTACAAAATTTATTCATTGATTCACATATGTAGGATAAGTCTGATATGTAATACTTCTCCTCAGTCAACAGTAATATGTATGTTGAACAAGACATTTTATATCTTGTTTATACAAAATACAAGCTTTTTGGTATAACTACAGATAAGACTAAAAGAAATAAGACTAAAATGGTAAAGAAGTTCGTAGTTTACAGGTTTCCAAAACATGAGACACAAAAATAAATAGTGGATATCAAATCTATCTCATACCTAGTTTATGCTTGTATTATTATTATTAAAGGTGGATGTGTGTGAAAGAAAAACGAGATCACTTAATTTACAGTACTAACAAAGAACATTATAATAATTAAGTATATTCGTTGGTGATGTGTCTTCTTTAATGGTTTAATTACCTTTGAACTTTGAAATGCTAAGAAAAGATTAGTGACAGTAACTCTCGTGTTTTATCTAATGTCAATATTTATTAAAAATGCAGTAAGCAGTAATAGTGATAGTCGACGAAGAGTTAAGTTGTTGCGTAGGTATATAGTTACGACTACACTTGGATTGTCTCATTACATCTATATGAATAAAAAGCACAAGTGTCAAGGGTGAATTGTTTGATTTATTCGTAAGTTTGGATTATATTAAAGTAATGTTTCAATTTTTTCTAGCTCATAATGTTTTTTTGTTACTTTATAGTTAGATTTATAAAACTGTTCATGAATATTATTTATGGACTAATTTTGTGGTACATACTGTAACAGTTTGTGTAATTTAATCTATGATATACTATCCCTTTCATAATATTTTTTGTTTACATCTGTACTATTTATCATTAAAAAAGTTCATCAAAAAATTTTTTTTCTTTGTGCTATTTCATCATGTTATTAATATCTATAGATTTTGTAATCTGACATTTTCTTGTTTGTTATTTTTTTAATATTTTGGAGATATCTATATATTTGCTTCTTATGTTTAACAGGTTCTTGTGACGACTGTGTAAAAACAGTCAGTCTTACATACTGCGATCATGGAACAAATGATTGCTCTGAGTACTCAAAATCCATTAACTTTATTAGTAAAGTTTGGGATGATGGCTTGGAACGATACTTGTGGCAATGAAAATTGTTCTGGACATGGAGAATGTCATAATGGTACTTGTTTATGTGAGGTAATATTTTAATTGTAATTAATTAAATTCATTATAATTAGATAATATTTAGTCCATTTCTTGTACTTTTGAATATAGTTTTTATGTTTTTTTCATAGATTCAGTTTGATGGACTAGAATGTCATGTTCCAAATTTAAGTTACTACATTGCATTCGCAACTATATTCTTTATGCTGGCATTTGTGTGTCTAATACAGCTTATTATGTGTATCATCGCAGAATGGCAGAAAATGAAAGCACCATCTTTTCTTAGAGCTTGTAGAGTCACAACACAAAAAGTTTTATATTTTATTGTATTTCTCGCATCATTGATAAGAGGAGCATATTTTACATCGCCGGTAAATATTATACAAAATGTATTATTAAAGATTTTAAATCTTCTTTAAATGCTGATAAAATATTAAACTTATCTTTTGATAGACTGCATTTAAAGAGGGATGGTCCAGAAGTTTATTATCTGCATATTATCCACTTGTTTTAAGTGGATCCTCTTTAATTGTTTGTTTCTGGGCTGAAGTGTTTCACTTAAGAAATATGTCATGGGACAAACCACAGTTTCTTTCAAAATCATTCATAGGTTTTGCTGTGTTTAATGTATTAACATACTCTCTGCTTTTAGCAGAATTTATTGTTACTCAAATATATTCCCAAGAAGATCAGGTGAATTAAATAAAAATATATATAGTAGTAGAATTTTAACCATTTGCGATAGAAAGACGTGCCACGCACGTTAAGATGCTTTTGTTCCAAAATCGCCAGTGATGTGTATACTACGTCGCATTTGTCGCAGAAGTAAAAATGACGTGCGTTGCACGTCGGTTAACAGTCATCGTTCGCGTGTAGTAATCTACCATATAGTAGTAGATTATTAATAAATAAAATGCTATTGTTGCCGTGAGTATTTATTCATATCCGTATAAAATTCTTTATGTAAGACTCTACCAACGCGCTGAGACGCTGCTTAAAAGATTGCACTCGCAGACGCGGTGAGGTGACAAAGTAACTCCTCACCGCGTGCTATATTGTAGCGCACGACACGCGCAACCGTGAGTTTATTGGTACCGCAAGTGGTTAATTATCTTTTAGTTCCTAGGTAATCTGTTACTACAATATCAGTAATTTTAATTCATTATACTCAAAATGATCTCTTTCAGAGCTTTTACACCCATGTTTTTAATGGTTGCTATGCAGTGCTCTTGTTTATTGTTGTGGTATTTTTCTTAATTTATGGAGTGGAAGTGTACTTTAAAGTAAGTTGTTTGAAATTTTTATTATAAATAGTGAATAAATAAGCGTTCTATTAAAATGACTTTGTCTTAGATTCGAGGTGGTTTCTTGAATGATTATCAAAATAGTACAATTTTGAATAAACGTACGGTCTCTGATTTAAAAGTTAATGCTGAAGAACAAGTTACTGCAAAATTATTTGATCCAGTTCCAAGTACATCACAATTATCTCAAGTGCAAGAACAAATAAATATTTCTCAATTACATCAGTCACGTGTAGGATTATTATCGCAAGCTTTTATGTTATTTATTATTGTTGGGTTTTTATGCAGTGAAACACTTAGCGAATTCTGGAAAGCAAAGTAAATATGAAAATAATGTCTTAATTGGATATAATTACATTCTTTTATACTTAATAATTATTCATTACATATTTTTTATTACAGAGTTCCTTTATATAGTAGGAATTGTCATGATATTGTTTTCCGTATTATTGAAGTAGGCGTAATATTATGGTTTCCATGTGTGCTATGGAATTGTTTTAGGTTTGTATTGTGTATTATTTATTAATAAATAATATAATAATATAAAAGTATGTTGATATAAAATTCCATAGGCATGTTATTTTAATTTTTTGTTATTTTGATTATTATCTAAATATAATTATTTTTCCATTTCATTTTAGTCCTGAACAGCTGTGGATTTTAAATCCAAAGCGTCTTTTGAAACGATTAGATCATTCAAAATACATGAAAGAAATAGAATTACAAGATAAAAATGCAGAACAAGATACTGCACTTTTTTCGGATGGAACATCAATTAACAGCAAAGATTGTTGGATCTGTTACGATAGTGAAAGGCAAGATGCTGGTCCATTAATACAACCTTGTCAATGTAGAGGTGATGTGAGTGCAGTTCATCACAATTGTTTGCGTCGATGGTTGGTCGAGGTAAAATATAAAATATTATTTTCATTTTGTACAGATATACTCATACTTATCATGTTATCATATGTGCACTATGCATTTCAGAGTTCTGTAAATGCTGATAGTCTTACTTGCAAAGTATGTGGTACAAATTACAATGTTGAACATGCAAGTAAATTGGACTGGCAAAATGGTATAACTTCTCGTCATTGTTTGCAAACTATGGCCATTGTCACAACCATGTGTGGATCATCAGCTGCTGCTTGGACTCTCATTCAATTAGTAGAAGGTCCAATTATCAGAATGCTTGCAGCTGGTACCGCATTGTTGATTATGTATGTTTGTATAAGGTAAATTATTAATAATTATTGATATTTATGTTCACTGTATATGTATCGTTATATATTATATTTATGAGGAAATTTATTTTTAGGTTTTTAAGCTTAAACACAGTTGTGGCATATCAACGTGCCAAAATTTCATCTTTAAATATTATTAGTTCTGATAGTAATGGAAATGCACATGTTTCAACTATTAGTCATACAGTTTGTGTAGACTTGGCAAAATCTGAAACAGCCACGATATAATCGATATTTGATCATTAATGATGTAAGGTATATTTTGTCTTTATTTGTAAGAAAATTTAGCAAACAAAGCTAGAAAAAAATTTCTGCAATTACATGCATGTAAAAAATATGCAAAATTGCATATATCATACATTGAACATTTTTCTACCATTCTTTATCTAAGGGTTAATGTTGGTAGTTATTTAACGAATTGTGGAAATCACGCAATAATCTACTACTCTTTTAACAATTAGATTCTCAAATATTTTTATGGTTTACAACTAGTCTGTTAATAAGTTACCATAAATTTAAATCTTGTCTATTACTTTCGGTTTTGGCAAAATATATACTTTCATTATTCAAAACAATATTTTTAGAATGGAAATGACAAAATAATTTTGAAAAGAGCATTCTTTTGTATAAAAATTATATATTGTATATTATTTAAGCAAAATAGCTTAGTTTTGAGTTTGCAAATGTAACTTTAAATTTAAATTATAAACTGAGGTATACAAAATGGTAATAGTTAAAATAAATATAATTTTCTAGAATGGAATGTTACCAGTATAAAAATAACGAGCACATATATAATTTTATATTGTTTTTGAAACTAATATGCTTTTTGATGTAAGAGTGGAAAAACAAAATGTTTTTCTTTTATTGCAGCACTGAATGCACATAATTGGCTCAATGTTTATTGTGGAATGTTGTAAGAAAAAATATATGCAATAATATATGCGATAGATTATTCTAATTATAAAAATTTGTTTATGACGTGAACGCGCAGTTTGCATATGTACTACATGTATGGTTTTATGAAATCAGAAATATTATGAATAATGATAAATATTTTATAAATAATTCATTGACGCGTGACAGTTCCAAGTAAATAAAATACGAATTGTTTCCGCGATGTTTGAAAATACTCGTATTTCATATGTCTCTTAGTTTTATAGGATGTATATATAGTTTCATAATTAACAAGTGATATATATTTCCATTTCTTGGAAAGAAATATGTTATGTAATATTGTAATACTAACAATCATTCGCTGCATTTTTTGTAGTAGTACAAAAATATTCTAGTTTTAATAACTTATAAAACTAACATGCTATTACGCGCGGGGTAGTTTTACTAATAACTGTTAAAAGATATATTTGTAAGTGTTAATAATTAGTAATCCCTTGTTAAGTAATACTGATAAAAGTATCTGCTTAATGTAAAGTGTTAAACTATTGTGATCAAAAAATAACATTATCATATGTATTTTTTATTATAAATCGGCTAATATAAGAAATTTATATTGAAAGTATATATTGTTTAAACAACTACATTATAAATTACCTCATATTATAAATATGTTTAAATTCAATTTAACTAATTTATTTTTCAAAATTTTTGACGTATGTTATCATTTCCATTGCCCTGCGGATGAAACTTAAGCATGTTGTTTTCTAATATATTATTTGATACAACTAAAAAATACTATAGAAATGTAAAAAACTATAACTAAATATTAATATCAGCACTATAAATATATTCAGGTAGAGAAAAATAATAATAAGCGCGAAGATACAGACTGTACGATGTCCAAGTTGATTATTAAATAAAAAGGCCAAAATAAAATTACATTACTCATTGTTAATTTTATTGTTATGTTTACAATACTTAACAATGTTATGTTAACCAAATTAAAATACTGATTATTAAAAGATAAAGTAATTTTTGATCAATGAATGTGGAAGAGCAGATTATAATGAAGTGTCTGATTTTAGGAATGATTCTGAGTACCTTTTATTACTATATTATTTTTTAGATCATTATTTAGGTACGTATAAGGAATACATTTTACCAATTAAATTCAATATTTAATAATAAGTAATATAATTATAAATATACAGATACAACAGAATTTAAAATATTGTTTAATATGAACTACTAATTTTATATTTATATTCTTTTCCGACATTAGATCTGCTCTGACTGTGCAATAATATTACCTGTTGCCATGTGTAAGTGTAAATGTTTGCTCCAGGTTACTTCTTGAGACTGAGGTTCTGTATATTGATGGATAAATTTTAAATGCAGTTTTTTTTGTTCAACCTACGCTGAAACACAGTATGTATTCTATACAAAATGTAATTTAAAAGTAATAAATAAAAATCACAGATTTTTTCTGGAAAATAGTATTTTATGAAATAAAATAATAAAAATTTTACCTGCGATGCCTGCAATTGCTTCCGAAGCAAAATATTTGACATCCACGTCACTGTCTGTATTGAGCTTATCAAGTACAGGTTTTACCTGAGCTTGTACAGCACACGGTTCAAGATAAGGTCCAATTTTTTGAAGAGTTTTAGCAACATTAAATCGTACATTAGCAACATTATCAGTGGCCATTCCTAAGACAGTCGGAAGCATCACCCTCGTTGTTATTTCTTGACCACATACTTCTGCCAATACCTAGGGAAAACGAATGATAGAAAAATTATAAATTACTATGTAAAAAATGAAATAATTTACTTACATTGATGCAGAATAAACATGTCATTCTGTGAAGATAGTTTTGATCCCTTGACATTGCTAAAACCTTAGGTATTACAGTATTTTGTGCCCATTCAGGGCCGAATTTTTCTACCAGTTTTTTCAAGTTTAACGTAGCTGCCTCTCTGATGGCATAAACGTGATCTACTAACCAAGTCATACATAAGGAATTTAGTTTTTCATCAAAGAATTCTACCCCAAGTTGTCCAGCTAGCAATGGCATGTATCTAGGACATATAAAAAAAATAAATATATATACATGTATATTGCATTTTACATTATATAAAACAAGGTTAATTTCAATAATTCCCATATTAATGTCATAATATATTTGAAAAATTCTTACTCTATGATGGCATATCTTACACGCCATTTCGAATCTTCGGCTAATTCTACAATAGCTGGTAGAAGAGATTGTGAAAGTTGTTGTATGCCAATAACTTCGTTAACACATTCTAAATTGCTGATAATATTTAAGCGAACTTCTGAACATTCATCTCTGAGTTGTGATAAAAATAATGGTAACAAATGCTCGATTGTACTGCAAATTTAAGAAATTTAGTATTATTATTATATTATTTCAAACATATTTATATAATTAAATAAATATATATTTATTTACTTGTATTTTCCAAGTATTGGACTAAGACCCATTATAACACTTGCTAAAGCTGATTTTACATGTTGGTTTGGATCTGATACAAGTTCTTTAACTATTGGTAATATTTGTGTCATAATGATAGATTCTTGATTGGATTTATCGAGATTCTGACAAAAATCGCGCACTTTGTCAGCTGCTGCAGCTCGAACTTCAGCTTCGATATCTTTTAATAGTACTTGAAATGCTGGTACAAGATCTGTTTTTGTAATTTCTGGACCTACAGCTTTTTGAAGCTGTAAATAAAAATTGAAGTTGATTAAAATTAATCAAAATTAATATTATTTAAATATTTGCTAAAAATAAGAAAAATAGCTTACATCTGTGAATTTATCTGCGACCATATAACGTACACGCCACGACTGATCACTTGCACATTGTCTAAGTGTAGGCATAACTAATTGCTCTACATCTTCTTGTGGTAATAACGCTGCAATGCTAACACAAGCTTCAATTGCCAAGAGACGTACTGAATCCTATAAAATATGATGTAAATATTAATGACATGAATATTTTAAAATTAATAGGATAATTGTTTGTCATATATTGTATCTTACTTGTTCATCTTGAGCCAAAATAACGAACATTGGAATTAAGTCTGCCTTTACATATTCAATTTCCATAACTTTTGCAAATTCACCTAAATGTGAAGCAGCAGATCGTCGTGCCATTGGAGTGTCATCTTGACATAAGTTACGGAAGTGGTTTCGTAAACATGCTAAAAAGCAAAAAGAGGAAGACAATTTATATTTATATAAGGAAACAGAGAACAAATCTTTTTATATTTCCTAAAATCTAAATTTTCTTTATGTTCTACCTTTAACTGATGGACTAACACGTTGGTAGCAGACACTAAATAAACCACATGCTGATGTTCTTGATGTAAACCAATCTCCTGTTGCCAAACGATGTATCAAAGGAACAAATTGCTCCTCCAAATCTGTTGAGCTATGTTGAGCAGCAATAGTTCTTAAAGACTCCACTGCTTTATCTCGAACTACAGTTTCTTCAACTGTTGCCAAACTTTCCAGAGGTTTCTGTATTAAAATAAATTTTTATTACAAAGTTTACTAATAATGAATTTTTTGTCAAGTATTATCTTAAATATCTGAAGTATAATATTAAATGTCTCAAGTTAAATGTTATCTCTATTGTAATCAATTTCTTTTGTTTCAAGTATACAATGATAAAAATAATAATATGCTAGAAGTAATGTTCCAAGGCAATTATCTATTATTTGAAACACTATATGCATATGCATAATTATGCAAACAGGATTTTTATAATATAGCACATGCTTTATGTGAATTATAATTATGAAAAATAATTCTATCACAATGAAAAAAAGTTGACTGATTTAATATCTATTTACTGGATTAATTACTAACTTATATATTGTATACAGGCATCTTTTGTCTAAATATTATTGTTAGTTCAGCTGTTGAATGAAAAATAAATAACGATATATACCAATAAACAATGTACATATTCTGGACCTCCTACAAGAGAAGTAAATTGTCCAAGTTGTTCTGCCAAAGCTAGTAGGACTTCATCCTCATCATACATAGACTCAGTTAGAAATGGTATTAATTCGCTGCGTGTTCGTTCAATGCCTAATGCAAGGGCAATCGTAGATAATTTCTTTATTGAGTTCAGCCGTAACTGTAACAAGAAAAATTCCATAAATGTGCAGGTCAACCCTCTATGATTCACTCATTATCATCACCAATGCCTCCCTTTTCCAAGTAACAAAATATATCTCTCCAAATTGAAGTTTTGAATTTTCAAAGCTTTCAACGTGAGCATTGTTATACAAATAGATAATAATATTGAATGTATTAATATTGGAAAGAGAATAGTTAGAATGACAGGAGACTAAAGGAATACTCTATCGAATTGTACGCTACCACTGTAGCCGCCTTGACATTCTGTTTTTTTCCAGTGACTGTAGGCAGTACAGCAAGTCTATTACTTTGTAATTATAAAATATAGATTTCGAGCACTTTTAGAATTACCTGTACATCTTCGTTTTTTAATTCGTCGATCAAAACAGCAATCGGATAAAGACTGTCGTCCGTAGTAGAGTCGCTCGCTGCCATTTTGCTGCCGATCACACCAGAGCTTGGAAACTCCCGTGTGTTCAAGTAGTGTTCACATTACTGCGCCATCTGATGGTTGTTACTATTACAGAGAACTAGCGGCACATGTAAAATCTTTTCTTCGTCTTCTTCTTCTGCGAAAGCAAAATCTATTCTGTCGCATATTTTACCACGATTTGTAGTAACGTTTGAATTATGTTTAGTAAATCAATTTACAATTACTTTATACTTTCAATGGGTTCGTACGTTTTAAAATAGGATTTTTTCTTTTTATTACGCATTAAGAAGTTTACATATTATGAATGACATTTATCTTCTATTGTATGGTCCTATCTCATAATTTTATTTTAAAGAAATAATAATACAGTGAATTACAAAACATAAAAGATGATAATTTTTATATGAATATATATTTGTATTATAATCAGTTTTTTAAGATTATACAATAGTATATATATATATATATATATATATCGATTTTCATTCAGTAAAGGTTTGATTTTTTTTGTAAGTGAAATATGAAATATAATAAAAAGTGTTTCATCGAAAAATGTTTTATAGCCACTATACTCACATCCTTGAAAACATAATATTATCATCTTTTTCTTCTTCTTTTTATCAGTTAATTCGTCTACATTTGCTTTCATCATCTCCAGTTTGATCATTCGATCAACAATAGTATTTTTTCATAAATATTCAGATATTTTGAATTTAACGAATAACTAGTTAGTTAATGAATGGGAAAAGAAGTAAAAAGAAAAAAGATATGAAATACATGTTCCAGTTTCGATAAGCAATTACTCCTTTTATAATCTTTTCATTAGGATATCACTGTTTTTGTATTATAATTACTGTGTCAATGTAAGCAACAATGTTTCTTTCTTTTTGTTGGATATCCATTTCTTATTTTTCGTAAGTAAAATATTTCTTAGTACTAATATGTAAAAGTCTTTAATGTATGTATAATATAATCTTAAAAGTTAATGATTTTAATCGTGCAAATAAAAAATATATATACATACGTTTTTTTTTGGAGTTTTTTTAATGAAAATATATACGTCTTATCAGTATGTACATAATAATCTGCTATTTATATAGGGCAATAACGTATGGGACTATCACATCTTGTTTAACGAATCAGTATTGCGCGATTCAATGCTTCTGACAAAGATATAATACTAATTTTACTAGTGAAAGAGCCGTAACAATTATACAAAAACATTGTGAACATTGTTCATACCAAATATGAAGTGGGCACAATATTAATGAGAAATGATAAAAATGAAATAAAAATAATAACGTAACAATTTTATTATCGAAAATTTAAAGTTGGCAGAAAGAAGACACGTGTACATCGACAATCAAAACCAATAGTCGAAACTAAACAACGTGTAAGTATACATAATTTATTACATCGGTTATCGAATGATATTACGTGCGTCGTATCTATATTAGTAACTAATAATGATGTTCCCTTATAGCATGGTCAAATTTATTTCGATTTAAGCAGGTGACTTACATTCTTATTTAATAACTTACAATTTCTTGTTCGAACGATTTTTCTCAATTTATTTAATTAATTAGTCAAGCTATACATACTGATTTTTATTTGTGGCATTTTTTATTTCACAGTTTTTATTCACAGTATCTTTTGCCCAGAATTTCCACTTTTAGAAAATATAATTTCATCAAGTCCTGTGTCATCATACAAATCGCATTCAAGTTCTTAAAACCAAAGAAATCTTATCATTGAACAAATTCTGAACCCAATGAAATATATATTTGGAAGCAGATAATCTTCTCCTTATATCTCGGCTTATTTAGTCGTATCCAAAGATAATTTCCGTTTTCCTAGAGCGCACAGTAGAAAATCGAGTAGTAGTCCAGAGAAAATTGAAATACATGAAGATGTCTCACTCGATCTATGACGAAGTAAAAGTATTCGAAGATGCGGACGAAAACACAGACATAATCAAAAGTTTCATTAAAACAGAGCATGAATCAACGGAAGAACCGTTCTGTATTCTTGATATTGCCGACGTGATGCAGAAACATCAAAATTGGATCGCGAAGATGCCAAGAATTGTCCCATATTATGGTAAAATAAGAATCCTTGATCTCTAATCTATTAATCTGAAATGTTTTGTTCTATTCCGGTTACTATAGTACATCTGATAATTCAGAAGTATTCAAAAAGATACGTCTTTATTCTAGAGTACGTTATATTAATGTTATTATCGTACTAATCATCCGATATTATTTGTATCACGCAGGCATAAAATTCAGAAACAACACAGGCGTAATATTTTATTATTAATTCGTAAAATTCAAATATAACATTGTCTGCAAATTATATAACAAAGGATGTAACACATTTTTACTATTAATTAATATTTCCTGTCATTGAAGACAGATAGATTCTTTTCGCTTGAGACAATGAAATTAAAAGTGAAATCAAAATCTAGAAATTATCGTATACAAGAATATGTAACTTATCATTCATTCTTAACATGTTTTGGTATTTTAGCCGTCAAGTGCAACGCCGATCCGTTTCTCCTAAAGATTTTGGCATTAATGAATGCCAATTTCGATTGTGCATCCCAAGTATATCTACAACCAATTTTTTTTAAATGATACAATATTATTACAGTTACGTCTACATGCAAAATACGTTACGTTCTGTCACCATTTTCTTTAGCAAGAAATACGGATGGTAATGAAACTAGGAGTGTCTCCAAACAGAATAATCTTTGCGAACCCGGCTAAGTGGACCACCCATATTAAATTTGCCAAAATGATGAATGTAGACAAAATGACCGTCGACAGCGAGATGGAAATCCTTAAGATAAAGGACATTTTTCCGGAAGCGAAGTAAGTGCAGCAGCGACAAATCAGATTCACTTTAACGAAATATACCATACTTTAGAATGGCGTCATTGAAATAATCTTTATTATTTCTCTCATAATCAACAGAGTAATCATTCGTATTCGATGTGACGCCAAAAATGTTCTGGTATCACTTGGAACAAAATTCGGTTGCGATCCGGACGAAGAAGCAGTTCGATTGATACATTTGATCAAAAGCCTTGGTTTAAAATTATGGGGCTTCAGTTTCCATGTCGGCTATTTATGTTCTGAATCAGACGCTTACGTTAGAGGAATCAGAACGTGTAAGAAACTAATCTCGATTGCTAAAGAAATTGGATGTAAAGACGTTCAATTGATCGATATCGGCGGTGGATTTCCTGGTAACAGAGGATACTCCATCGACGAGGTGAGCTTCTGCTAGATTCCGAGTTGAACCGCATAAAAGGCGAACTGTACAAGTCCAGCTCTCATAAAGTTATCAATTTCACATCATTCAATGTTATCTATGTAGATTTACAATTAGTATTCAAATTTCATAAATTTATTATTATTTGTAAATTCCATACACGGTTTAAAAGGAAATGTTAGTAATTATCATTCTTCTACGCATTTTAATTCATAGAGATAATCAGCGTTGTGCATGCGTGACTCGATTGGGACTCATACTCCACCTTAATTCGTATTTGTTTCTTTTGTTGAATTGCTGAATTGGTTAAATTTGCATTATCGT
>CM026166.1:14049973-14280599 GCA_014825975.1 Bombus haemorrhoidalis | reverse complement strand
GGGGCAATTTATTTCAAGTTGTGCTGAAATCGACAAATCGTTTTGTTTACGCTGTGAACTTATTATTAAAGCTATATTTGGTTATATTTAGCCTAAGTAACAGCCAGCATTAGCAGCTTTTAACATTAAGGATAACCAGTTGGGTACAATTGGGCACAGGGATGAACTCTAAGCCCCATCGACTACCGTATCGACTTCCTTATTTTATGTAATGTATTTCAGCCAGCGAGCGATGCGAAGTTCCCTTCATACGTTTGGGGTCCGACCTTAGACTCTATGGATTGTATCTTGAAAAATGTAATGTTGCCAGAATTTCACCAAGGTGATTGGCTAGCCTGGATGGATATTGGATCCTATAGCATATGTCTGAGTACTCCATTCAATGGTTTTGCACCGCCCAAAGTACATCCGTGTGCTAGAAAGAGCCAATGGTTCGTATAAATGTGTGGAGTAAGTTACTGTAATAAATGTAAAATAGAATTTGAAATATTCTTGAATGTTTTTCTCTAGGAAAAAATTTATTGATTACACAAAGGGAATGCAAAAATCGCAGGAGTAACGGAGTGGAGAATAGAGTAATACGGATCAGTCAATAACGATATGGCTAGATATTATTTTGAACTTAAATTTACTTATAAAATTATTTATTTAATTACAATACTTATATGATGTATTTATTTTGTTCTAGATATCATAATATATTATAACGTACTACCTTATTTATGTACATCAGTTAATGTGACTAATGTATGTGCATACAGAATTATATTTATAGCAATGTATTCTTGTTCATCATTTGTTAGACATTGAAAACATGTATTTTAATATAAAATTTATTTATCGTATAACTGTATAATAAAATTGCATAAATAATCGTATTGTAAACTTCTATTGACAGAGGTTTAGCCATTGATAGATACTTCTATTAAAAAATGAATGAATGGATTACCACAAATACATTTTCCATTAGTTAAACCTAATAACTTCTCGGTATTTTACATTTTTATTGCTTACAGATTGATCTTACGTATTATTACCGTATGGAAATAAATTTTTTCTTCGTAAAATGTTGTGCCATGTCTTTGTGCTTTAAATAAACGCCATATTATTGTCGTGATTTATTACGGTTTACAAAATCAATCCACCTATATAAATAAGATTTTATGTAAATAAATGAAGCATAAAGATTAAACAAAGGAAAGTATTCTTTAAATGAATGCACTTACTCTTTTGCAGTGTTACATAAGCCTGGTTGAAGTTTACTCGTTATTTCAGTTTCGAAAATGTCTTGTTGATTTATGATATCTTGTCGTGGATGTTCTGATTTTGCCAATGAGTCTCTTACCTTTGGAAACACAAAAATAATTATATCTTTGATGATTCTTTAATTATTGCCAGACATCGTTTTGATTATATTCTTTAACGTACTTTTTCCGCGGCTTGTAGTACACGGATCAAATTCCTGCCTGCTAATTTTTCAAGTTCCTCTCTGGTCCATTTTGGATTCACATCACTTTCGTAGATGCGGTCGAATAAATCTGGATATTTAGAAACATCTTCCAAACCTTCTGGCATTCTGAAATATGTTATTCATATTCCTGTGAATCCTGCTTATTTTTATAACATTAAACTTTGTGATTTGTAATATTGGCGTTATACTTACGATCCTACACCATCGTAGTCCGCTCCAATACCAACATAATCAGCTCCGATAAGATTACGAATGTAATTAATGTGATCTACAGAAAGGAAAATAGATAATTATTTACGATAAGGACAGTAATCTTTTTAAGCGAATTCAAGACACCTGTCTTGAAGCTTTAATTCAATTTTGTTAATCGAAACAAGTCGAGTGAGTAGGAAACGCGTTTAATACGATGTGCAATTATGATAAACTTTATATAGAAATATAATCGAAATTATCATGTGAACGAAATTAAATAATATTTCTGAAATTAAATATTAAACATGAGATTGAAGTCCTTCGAATGTCATACCTACAACGTCTTGAATAGTTGCGTTCCTCGAACAATTACAATTTACATAATTTGAATAGAAGTTCACCATTACGATACCATTGTTTTCTTTCTGAAAATGCGCGCAAAATTATATTTTATTGTTACACAATTTCATAAAGCATTTAGGATGACAATGAAGATCTCTACTTACAACCATGTAGAGGACATCGTCAGGCACGTTACGGTAATTACGACAAACGCTAAAGGCAGATGAATGGGAGAACATAACAGGAGCTTTCGTTATTGAAAGTGTTTTTCTCATAACGTTATGAGACACATGCGCTAAATCGACCAACATTCCTAATCGATTCATTTCGTAGACGATAGCCTATAATTGAAATATAAAATTCATACAGTTTTAAAATAGATATAAGAAAATGAAATTAAAGAAATTTGACGTACTTCACCGAATTTTGTGAGGTTATGGACAGACGTATCGTCCACCACCGATGCGTCAGCCCTTCGTTATAAGCATGTTTATTAATTTTTATAAAGCGATCTAATTATCTTTTTTTATATAGATAAAATCCTATTTTCTAGTCAATATTAAAGTTCAATGACATATTAAAACATTTTGGATCGATTAAAAATATAATATACCATGGAGTGTTGCACATATGAGTCAGCGTCATGTAACGCACACCGAGTTCGTAGTAGAGCCGGAGAACAGCCAAACTAGAATCAATAGAGTGACCACCTTCGACACCGATCAAGGAAGCAATTTTTCCATCATTCCATGCTTCTTCGATATGCTTAGCTTCCGTTACGAACTGCAAGTAGTTTGGGTATTTAGCGACTAATCTTTTGATAACATCGATTTGTCTCATTGTCAGTGGCACTGCATCCTTGAATTGCGATGAGCAATCAACATACGCTGCCCAGAACTAAAATTTATTTATACTTTTATTATTATTGCCATACAAATTAAAAAATTTGAGAATTAGAATTACACATTAATAAAATTTGGAACCTCGTAATTTACGTTATTACCATAATATAAAATATCGATCGCTTTGATATTAATACCGGAGACAATGAGAAGTATACAAACTAATGATAATACAATCTACGGTATAATGTAATAGTATTTGCCATACATGCTATAGTCTAGCAGTTCTTTTTTATTTTAGCTTATTATGAATTTTATATCTAATTGTATTTTACCTATTAAATGGGAGGCACTATTTATAGTGTATATATAGCGTATAACTATAACTATGTATCATATAATGGAAAATTATTGCGTGAATCATGTAGATACGAATCGATTATCAATCGATTTCTATAGTTTCTGATAAGTATAACTCAACGAAATGTTAACTATTAATATTTACAGTTATATTATTAATTAATTCTCAAATATCATATATCAAACGTCACATATTAATTATAAATGAGTAAAAATAAGTTTGAAAGAGAATAAAGAGATCAACAAAATTTACGTCCGTAGAAACTATGCACAAAACGAAATTCATGCATTATCACATGGCAGTCTAATATTGCGACAAAACGAATTTCGACATAAGATCTAAAATGACAAGAGACTTTGCGTTAATTAACGACGAACGAAAATCCATCAGTTAATTAATTTATTTCAAGATATATATGATAGAACGAAGATTCGAATGATAATCTATCTTTTGTATTTACAGTGTTTTCACTCACTTGTGCACCTATTTTTCCTTTTTTCAAGCGGGAAAGATCAGTATAACATGATTTGCATACGTCTTTGCCCCATAATTCATCGTCGGTCAGGTTTTGTGTGAAGTTGAAGTTGTCTAAGTTGTTGTTCAATAAACTGTACAAGTTGTAAGGCAAATCGTTGTGGCTGAAATAAAAAATTATAAATCACATTAGATTTATACAAAATAAAATACAAAAAAGAAGATGTGTCTCAGTAAAGATTAGTAAATATTAATCTTTATTTTCAATTAAATACAATAATTCGTTGCTATATTTCAAGCCTCGTATAATCGTTATTTATTAATTAATACTTCAACTTATCTGCATACTAATTCATTATGATAACAATCGATCATACCAGCAATCATTGCCTGTAACTGATTAATAATAAAAAATTATTTATCGATATTAATATCGATAGTAGTCTTTCGTTAGCGATGCTGCTTAATTATTACAATAAATTAGATAACATTTATGTTTTTAAAATTTTTCATTACCGCATATTTTGTGTTTTTTATTAAGATGATAATATTTCAGATCACTTACCCATCGATAAGTGGAGCTGACCTAAGAGCGTCGCTTCCTTTGAAACTGTTAATGCTTAATCCCACGCTTAGGCCAATTAGGAACAGTAATACTGACGAGCTTACCGCAACACTCACGTAAATCATCTTCTTCGTGCAGTACTTGGCTAAGCAGCCTGGAAAAGATTCAGCAATAGTTACTTCGCGGATACTGACAAGGGCTCTTATATGTTGATAACTTTATATATTACAGAGCAAGCGATAATTGTCTGTTTGTATACGCCAATGACTGATTAGAAGCAATTATACGTGTCGAACTACTTATAGTCCAGGATGACTTTTCATATATTTATTTTCATATCAGACACAAATTAAATTCTTTCAAATTAGATAAGATAAATCAGACAAGAAGTAATCAAATTTACAACAATTTATACATAGTATTCGGTAATTTTCAGATTACGTGAAATTCAATATTTAGTTTCGTAATATAATTAAATACGCATGTTGTATGATAATTTTAATCAGCAATGTTAAACCAAAAAGTTCGTCGAATCGTAGAAAGGATTTTTGTAATTGAATATATCAAATAACTCGCATTACCCTCATTAATATCACATAATGTAATCAATTTGTAAATATTAATAAAAAACGATATTATTTATTTATTAATTTCAATATGTTATTAAAGTGGAGAAATGTAAAGCAAAATGTTTATACATTTAGTGATCTCTATTACTAGATTAAATTCAATATTTACAAAAGATATTTGTACTTAAATATGATTGATAATTTTTTACGTAATCCTTTGTTATAAACTTCACATAAAGGAAGAAACGAAAAAAGTGAGTGTTTGATAACAATGATGTAATACGTTTCTTTTTAATGTTACATACATGTTTCAGGAAGGAGTATTTTATACCGAGTTTAGGAATCATAGTACTAATACTGCATATACATGTATATTTACATACTAATATTTATAAAATTCTTTCAAATTACGCACAGGTTATTTCCTTCACTAAACTGGCCAAACTAGTTTTATTGTACTCTCAATGAGCTCTCGTAAGCAACTGACTCGCTGGAAACCCTTTCAAATCGAATCTTTACACGCACAGTAAATACAGAGCTCACTCAAAGATGTATCTCTTTGATCTGCTTAGGTTAACCATGGATCTTTTAATTTCTTGGAGCTAAGAAATTTAAATTTAAAGAATTCTCAAATTAGAAAAATATTTGTGTCATATAAATTTTTTAACAAATTATATAAAATTATATAATAGCAAATTATAATTAAAGTTTTAAATTAATAAATTACTTATTTCTTTAAATTACTTCAGTCATTAGACTACTTTTAAATAGTTTAATGTTATTTGTGTAGCGTTTATCAAATTTAAAAGGCAGTAATTAATATACATCTTCACGAAGCTGCATTATTAAAATTTATTAAGACAATGTAATGTATATAGCACACGTGTACACATATAGCAGGTTGCTTTATTACATAATGGAATGATATAATGTAATATAATGAATGTGTAATATATAGACATGTAATTTATTAATAAATAGGATTAATAGTAGGAAGGGTGTAATTGCATGAAAATTTTCGAGTTCATTAACGTTTACAGTAGCATATGTGAGCAATGGCAAACGATCCAAAGCGTCTGTACAATGATTAAATTCACCCATAGTAGATGTAGCGTGGAACGTTTCTTCGGTGACACTATTCACTCCCATCTTCCAAAGATAACTCGTTCAGCTACGTCTTTATCGTCCAATTTCTATTCACGCCACGCTATCTGCATATATAAGTGAACATTGAGTCTAATAGGTTACTCTTTCATATATTCCAGATTTTGTTTGAAGATATTTATTCATATTCCTGTTTCGATTCAAAGTTCGTACATTGAGTTTTCTGTTTACTAAAGTATGTCAAATGTCGTAAATATATTACATACTATAGTAAAAAGATGGTAATGTTTCAGGTTTATGACTCTATAAAGATATCAAGAGTAATAAACGCTGCATTAGTTGAGACAATAAGTACAGTACACTGCGTAACGTACTACGCGTGTTATATCACAGTAGCTATATCACGGTATCTGGTTTAATTTGTTAGTCATATTTATGTATGTAAATTTATAAATGTAAAAATAATTGAAGATGATAAATAATTTTTTTGTCATTCGATCAATTATTATAACATTAAACGAATTGGCGAGTTGAATTTTGATATGAATATTTGGATCAGTCAGTACCATCTTATTGTTGCCATATGCAATGTACGATATAGAACTTGCAAAATAGTATAAGTCATTGTTTTTTTCGTAAGAAGAATAAATAGTTTTGGGATTACTTTTTAATTTTTTTAAACATCATACTATTTATGTTCTCGATATTTTATGTAATATCGAATAATATATATGGATTGAATTGCAGTAATTAAATTTCCCGCACTTTCAATCACTGACTAGATCACTGAAGGAAGTCACGTGATTTATAGATTTAGTAAAAACGCTTGCTGCGTGGATATGTTCAAAGTAATATTAGTGAAGCACAAAAAATAAGAATAAAAATAGTTAACAATTTTATGCTTTCTAAGTAACAAAAATATTAAATATTAATCTAAACGCGAGTAAACATTTTTGACAACGCTTGAATCTAAAGTACTAATTGTTAATTAATGTTTTAAGTGTGTTAATTTTTTTAATACAGGCAAAAATAATGTACGACAAAATTAATTTTCATAATGAATGCAATTCATAATGTGTTTTCATTTCAAATTAAATGTTACAGTTAGTATCCTATTTAATGAAAATTTTTATGTAGATATCAAATAACCTGTGAAAGTAGTTTAAATGCAATACATAAGGAAAGGAATAAACTGAATTGATAACAATGACGGACACTGTATATAAATATATGAAAACACAAAACAGACCTTATAGTATTAATGATTTAGTTTCAAATCTTCATAATGAATATGGTAAAACAGCTGTACAAAAAGCTATAGATAAATTGGTGACTGAAGGAAAGATATTTGAAAAAGTAAGATATTCATTATTAATATAAAAGTATATTAATTTAACCAAAAGATTTTTGCATCAGGTTTATGGAAAACAGAAGATTTATTGTGTAGTGCAGGATATATCTCACAATATGGATGAATTAGTAAGGATGAACAGAGAATTACAAAGTCATGCTAATGAAATTCAAAATAAGTATCAAGAGCTTCAAGAAGAAATTAAAGTACAGGAGGCTTTATTGTTATCTATGAAGTCTTCCATTACGATCGAAGAAGCAAAGAAACAGAAAGTTAAGCTTAAAGAAAGAATTGAAGTATTGACAAATAAATTGGATAGACTAATGGAGGCAAGTGGTACTGAAGATCTAACTGAAACCAAAAGAAAAGCAGAGGAAGCACTAAATGAATATTCACGTGAATATTCAAAACGGAAACGTCTATGTACTGATATTTTAGATTGTATATTGGATAACTATCCTAGTAGTAAAACAGAGTTATATGAGGAAATAGGGATAGAACTAAAAATTGTTTAATGGCACGTGTATTATAAATTTTTGAATGTAATAAAATATAAATTGTACTTAACGTTTTTAATTTTATTTTATTTCTATGTGAGGTACATGTTTGTATACGTATTTGTATATATATGTGTATATGTATTTGTACATGTAATAATTTAAATTAATTTATATTTTAAGCTATTCTCTAGTAACTGATAATTATTGTCATAAGTCACTTTTTGCGTAATTTATAGATTTATTTATTGTAACGCTTTATAAATGATAAAATTATTTACTTATATTTGCAGATGGTAATGTACATCTATATAACTTACCGTAACATATGGATTTTAATGTTTTTGTATTGTACTTTACGTGTGTTCTATTCATACACATTGTCACTTGACAAAAATTATTATTCTACTTCATTTATATTACTTTAATAAATATATTATTATTTAATATTCAAGTATCTTCAATTTCTATTTTTTACGCAGAATATTTTTCCTCCATTATTTCTGTTCCTCTCAGCGCATATCATTCATCAAGATATATCTATTGTAAGGGAAATAGAATATTTTATATAAAATATAATGGTGTATATAATTATTATATAGAGACCTTTATTACATACTCCACCGTAGGATTTTTTACATCAATCATTCACAGATATTAATTTTTCTGTCAACAACTGTCTTATCACCATGGCTTTTGATGATTTGTTATAAAGATATACCTAGCTGTATCTTCATTAAAATAAGTTATATGAATTGATACATGAATTTCAATTAATTTAAAAAGAAAATTTATATGGATTGTATATTCGAAATTCCTATTTGCAAGAATAAGATTTGCGATATGCTAATAATAATTAATAGTTAATTATTAGAGACATATCTGTTCATCTAGCATCTGGTGTATATAGTATTTAATGTGACCAATGGAAACATTATAAAATCGATTTATATGTAAATGTAGTTAAGGGATAATAAAATTAGTTGTTAAGGGATAATAGATATCAATCCGAGACTGTTAAGAGATAATAGTAGAATAGGTTGTTAAGGGATAATAGATCAATCCAGGATTATTATGTGGTAGTAGGTTTTAAGTACAATAAAGTGATATATATTTCTTTAGAAAAGCCTTATAATAAAAAGAATATTAATAATATAATAAAGGAATGATAAAACTATAGTTGATCATTTTATTAAATTGACATTATACAAAAAAAAAAAAAGGAGACGAGAAAATTTTCTAAAATTTGTCTTTCAAATATGTACATTTGTATCACAATATATTATATCCAATTAATGAATACTGTCTACAAGTATTAAATTATCTTTTCCCAATTATCAACACTTAAACATAATAATATAAAATATAAGTAGTTGAAACATATCTATACTATCAGAGACAGTCTAAAAATAATTTCAGTATTCTTTTAAGGAAATTGTCTCAGTTTAGCAATTTAATTTGTATAAAAGATTCACAAGAATAAACTAGCAAAAAGGGAACGCACGGTTCCATCGTAATCACCATTTATTTGCCTTGCGCTATAATTTTCATGATTTTAGGGGAAGCTCGTTTTTGGCGTGCACTTGCGCGTTCGTACTAATACGCGTGTATCGTATTTCTACCGTAACACAAAAGTCTCCCGCGCGATGCATAGAATAAATATACGATCGAATCTATCAGATACATTGATCGAACATTTTTGTTCGTACCCGACATATTCATAACTTCACACCTGTTGTCTGTACAAAGCTCCTGCGGTACTATCGTAAACAATTATCGTATCGCGGCATTATTGTATCAGAAAAGAAGAAAGAAAGAAGACAAGAAGAAGAGAATAGAAAGTAGAAAGGACGAAATTATACTCTGGGTAGCACAGTGAGATTATGTAACTACTTAATAAATTGAATTACACATTCGTTTTTCATGTGGTTTCGACCGGGAGCGCGTTTAAGAACTTGGTGAGATGTCCGTCTTTTAAAGATAATGCTGACCGAACGACATCGCAGATCACATGATTCGTCTAAGTCCCAATCTCCCAATGGAGAATATGATCTGCTCGATGAGCTGAACGCGTGCTGAGTGCGCGCCGAGTGTTCGATGTCGGATCTGTGGTGGTCTCTGGATGCATAGCCACGTGAACTCCTTAACGAACAGGAAGAACTATGTTCAACATTGCACATCAAGCGGCGCAGATCGTCTTTAGGGACGCGCAGCAGCGGCTTTTCACAGATTGCAAATGGCACAGCCATGTCCTCAGCCTGTCAATCAGCTCCGCGCAATCTGACCCCACGTCCGTGCACTCATCGTCCTCTGGTTCTAAAAAGAAATATAATTATTAATATAAAAAATTCGGTATTCACACTGGGATGTGATGTTTATTGTAGGTGTGAAAATATACGATTGAGTTTAATGTGTAGGTGGTTTTACAGAAAAAGAATTCAAATCAATACGCTACTCGGAATTAGCAGTGTACTACTAACCAACCAGTAATATTTTTTTATTAAGAGTGATTTCCAGAAATTAAGATTTTAAACTAATATTTTCATGTGAAAGTTTTTATGGTATTAAAGGAAATATTTTTAGAATTCAAATACGTGTGTATTTGTTATATTTGTTTAAAAATGTTAAGAATAGCTGTCAGGAGTTTCAAGAATTTATGCACACCGTTAGTAAAGTAAGACACAAAACTCATTACTTAATAAAACTTGTATAACACTTTAAGAATACGGTTGATGTTTATGTTTAATGTATAATATTATGTACAAGTAAAGAAAATCTGATTTGATGAACCTGAAATGAATTCTAACAAATATATATGTTGATATAAAACATTCACCCAGAAGCCGAAAACAATTATTCCAATGAACAGAAAAAGACACCAAGAATACAAAATATACATTTAACACAAGATTCGTTACCCAATGGAATAGCCGTAGTACATAGATGGAAATATACAAAAAAAAAAAAAAAAAGGAAAACAAACGTCGGTAAAGCTGTACAGAAAAACGAAAGACATTCACTGTCTCACAAGTGAATTGCACGAGTCAGACTACGAGGAACTCTGACGATGAAAAATGCGACGTGTCAGTTTGTCACCATTTTAAATCACTTCGTAGCGTTTTAACGGCTACGCTGTTCATGAACGATAATTACGATAAATGGTTGAATAAATAAAGTAAAATAGCAGAGAAGAAATAGAAGAACGCCTATGTATAATAACAAAAATACTTAATTTCATCGTATATGAAATAATGAGAAAAATGAAGCAAGAAAAATAGAATAAAGCGAGAATATACAAAAAAAAATATATATCGAGACGATAACATTTAATCAGATGATCGATAGAAAAAATAAAGAGAAGGTTCTCGTAACTCGAGAAGAAAGCGAGTATCGTCGTCTTTTGATACAGATTTCTCTTACCGCGAGCATCGTTTTGAGGCCCGTTCTGATCCTTTTCATCTGCTGTTGCTAACACCATGCTCACCGTACCCTTATGTCTGAACGGGCTAATTTTCGGATAATTCAGATCGTTGATCTTTGATATCGGACTAACTGTATAGTACGAATAATTCCTAGTAGTAGTACCACCAGCGTATCCGTTCTTACTATAACTAGCATCGTTACTAATATTTACTTTAGTCTTGTATTTATTGGCGTACAAATAACTGGCAGTGGTATAGGTGTATTTGGTCGCCGGGGTAGTGGCGAACGATGTGACGCGTTTGTGAGAATTGCTCGTCGACGAGAAGAGATTCGACGACGGCGAGGAGTATTTGAATTTCGATTGTGGCGTGCTGTATGTCGTCGATTCCCACGGATACCTGTGTGACATAGCATTATGGGATTATCGAAGGGACGAGGTGATCTGTTTGGATTACTCTCGAAAATTCGGAAAATATTTGCTATTTGATTATAAGTTCGCCAAACACGGGTGAAAATTGTTTATTAAACAAAATCGAGCATTAGAATCTTTGCAGTGCGTGTTGTAATAGTAAATATTTGAACGACGATTTGTAAATGCATGCTGATTACCTGAAACATGTTTACTAGTTATGATAATAATTACATATTTTGATAAACGGAACGAAGAGACATCGAAGTGCATTAATTCGATTATCTTATCTGAATGATAATTATTTACATATTACCAACTATAACGAATGCCACAAAATTGTAGATCCTTAAATAATATTTATGTAGGTTTTACGTATATTCAAAATATTACCTATAGTCTGTGTTGTTATATTGAGCATACAGAGGCCGATTGTGGGCTGTCGGGTTGAAACTGCTATCTCGGCGCACGTACGTTGGAATGTTTTGCGTATAATCTGGGATAATATTTTCGTGTTCGGCCACGCACTTTCCGTTTAGGCAATACTACAATTTTTAACAGGATCATGATCAACAGTTTGATAAAAAGGAAGCAAAATAGAATATTTTTTCCCCGATTCTTAATATAAAATTATGCTACAAATTTGTCGTACGAATCACTGTCTTTTTACTTGAATTATTTACCTGACCGTCTCCGCAAGGAGAACCTTCAGCCGCTGGACGATATGCCACACAATATCCTGAGCCAGCGTCAAAACAAAATAGTTGAGCGCAAACTCTGTCGTCTTTCTAAAACGTGAAATAATCGTTTCACTGACATAACACCAACGATGCAATGGATAAAAAATTAACGTTGTAATGCAAAGCTTACGAAACAGGCGCTCGTTCCACGATCTTTCCGACATTGCGCATCCAACGAAAGAAGTTTCCCAGGTAAAACTCTAGGAAGAGCCTCGTCTTCGTGAGGTGCGTTGTACAAACACGTCGCTGTGTCGCCGCTGGAATAGAAACATCGACACAGTATTTATTTGCATATAATAATGAATTGAAAAAGTATTAACAAAGTAGTATCGATTATTTAAGAAAATTAAGGAAGTTAATTTATTCTACGGAGATTTAATTGAAAGAATATTGAACACAGAGGTTCATAAACCGACGAATGAATCGTACTTCAAGAAATGATGAAACGACGATACGCTGCAATGGGACCATTTAAAGCCTTTCTCCGTGTGTCTGAGATCGCTCATAATGTAGCCATCCTCCCAACGACATTTTTCGGCTCCTGGTCCTCCGAGATAGCTAGGTGGCGGTGAGCCATCGTGAACTGCGCCCAGCCTACGATATTTGCATTTCAATGTCATTTTACGTCCCATCCGAATCAACATTTTTAACGCAAATCAATATTATTTTTAGGGAACTACGGTCGCTACAAATTTCCAACAATTTGGCGAAAAACAAACAAATGTAAATGAAAACGTGAACTTTATTTGGTCGAAGAAATTTCTTTCTACAAATCATGAAAAAATGAAACAGGAATAGACTAAAAATTAGAATCAGAGTTCACGCAACCAGTTTTTACCGCTAATATTAAATAAAATGATTTTTCTTTAATCTTATAAAATTTATTTAATTTTAATAGCGAAAGGCGGTCACGTGAATTTTGATTTTAACTTTTGGTCCATCTCTGTTTCATTTTTTCATAATTTATAGAAATCAATGTTTTGAAAAGTAACGATGATTTCTATAGAATGCTAATACATTATTTTAAAAGTCGAAACAATCAGAATTGTCTTATACGATTGAATTAGTGTTATTGATGGAATTTTACAAGTTACAAGGTACAAATTATCAATGTTAACAAAATCTTCTTTTATGACAGTAATAAATTTACTAATAAAACAAACAAAATAAATGAAAAATAAAATAATTTATCTCTGACTGTCCTATTAATATTGAACTAAAAATGATAAAATTGTAAAAGACAAGTTTACATTGTGCAACTCGTAACTTATCCATTTACTCGTCAATTTAAATAACTACAATTTAAAACACGATTTTCGAATTTTCTATAGAAATAACAAAATATTCAAGCGATAACGGACTTACAAATGACCAACTTCGTGGGCTGCAACGATAATTCCGCTAAATCCTCCTGTGTCTTCGATAATAGCGACCGAATTCACCTTTTCCAGACGCTTATTCACGACACAAGCTCCACCCACATACGCGAATCCTGAATAAAGATACACGATCACTTTGGAACGTTTTCCGTCCTTATGTTCAGCGTGTAAAAATGTTAATTGAAATGTTAATGGCACTACTAAGTTCGTTATTCGATACGGACTAACAAAAAAGCTGCATTTTTAGCAAGTTAAATTAATACTAGTAATACGAAATACGTGTACGTGTCTTCAATTTTGAGAATGTAAAATAAGAAAGTAAAAACTCGACCTCGATTTATTAGTCTGTACTATAGTAATATCATTAGCGTTATTACATATACTTGATAGAAGATAGAAAGATTTAATTATTTTTTTAAGTAGTTTTAAAGTAAGTCAATATTGGCAAATTCTTATTATTATTTCATTTGGAAATAAGTTATTAACAACATCATTAACAGTGACAAATTTGCAATAAGATCTGCTGAATATAATTGCCATTAAACTAAATATTTTCAGATCAAATAAAATCATTTGTACAGTCAATTCTCGGTTTAATTCACGATCGATGTATTAAAATTTATCACTTAAATAATTAAAATCTCAACGTCGTCCAACCAAATATAAAATCTCCAATTCAAACGCCAATACATTTTCTTCTAATAACGAAACTCTATCGTGATTAGATGGGAAATGTGAATGTTCTGAAATAATCTGTCGTATTTGAATCAAGGCCGAACTACATCACGATTCTGATCAATCTTAAATAATTGTATCGAATATTATATAACGTTGAACGAATATAATGTAAAAACATGAATGTACATATGGTAATTGAATGATATAGAATAAGTAGATCAGTGGTGCAAGACAACAACGATATTTTGTAACTGTATTACGAACAATCACAACTCATGTTCTAAATCTAACACAATAGAGTATTACGAAACTTCTAGTATAGCGTGAGTCTTTTGGAAAGTACATATATATTCTAAACTATCGTTGAAAGTTGGCTGGATTAATGACTCGAAATTTGAATATACTATAATCGAAGCCGCGATCGTACCGTGAAAGGGAATTCAAATTCGATTATGAATGCACTATGTCGAAAGAACAACTGTATCATGATAATTTAAGTTTGTAGATATCGTAACGGAATCACGACTTGATCGCTAATATATAACTGCAGTTTGAAAGTGTTTACTGCAAGCAACCGCATTGCGACTGCATTGGCAACGTGAATTAAACTTGAATTATGAAATCATTTGGCTATCCATCAGATCGTGAAGATCGTCCATTCTCAAAAACGAAGACACGTTCTTTGGTAAGATGTTACCAGTACTGTTATTAGATACAAAGTTCTAGCAAATATTTAGCGGCAGTATTAATCTGTTTAATTAAATACTCGTTTAGTAAGAGAAAGCTAGAAGATAAGTTGGCTTTTCCTTGGATTGGCACGACGTTTCTTAAAAATTTTTTACACAACTTTTTATACTCTTTTACAAAATGCGATGTACATTAAATACATATTTTTTAAATAATTCTAATATATTGCGTGTAACGAGAATCGAAGATGGTTTTGGCATTTCTTCAGCTTAAGTTTCATACATTGCAGTGAAATTTGCACGATCGTTAAATAATGCCTTAATACGTCTTTTGAATATAGTTAAATAAAACAATAAGATACTATGTTCAAAAGAAGTATTAAGATATTATTTAATAATTGTGCAAATTTCATTGCAACGTATGAAGGCTAAGCTAAGTTAAATAAATACGTATACATGACACAGTATTTTCATTGAAAATATCCAAAAATAGTACAAATTTGATGAATGAAATTTAGTTAATGACAGAGACATAATACGTTTAATTTATTACAGGAAGATTAAATGTAGTTTCAAATAACTCTGAATTAATCATATAAATTTACTCTATTTGGCTACTAAATGAAATTTATTATACTGAATTTATTAACTGATGCTATCTGGATCATGTGGTCGAAACTTTTGTTTTCGTAGGAACTTTTTAAGAAACGAGTGCCCATTTGAGAAAGGATCGTAGCTGATTAATAGAGTAGCATGCAACTATTAATTTACGTCGATCGATTAACCGAGGCTTTCGAAATAACATAAAACTTCATCTACCGTGAAGATCGATTCAAAGATCGTGTTGCCTCAACGAGAAATTCCAATGTTGGGGTAAAAGGAATAATCTCTGCGGTATTAATCTCTACGATATCCCTTTATTCGGCTTATTTTTCACTTCTAACGCGATTCTCGATCGCTACGACTTGAATAAACTTACCAACCGTGGTCCTCGTCAGTAATGCAGCCAAAGAAACGAGAACGAGGTGTGAATGATTCAAAAGAACGCCATAGCGAGCATGGAGATGATAAGGATATACTGCCGTGTTAAGTGAAAAGGTCGCATCGGCACACTTTCGTTTAAATCAAACTATTGCTGCCGAGTAGCAGAAAGATAGTTCCTCTATATGTATATTAAATAAGAAAGTCGTATTTGCATTGAAACTAAAGATAGAACAGTTTATATTTCGATTGTTATGTGAAATCGATGCCTGGTTGTTAAATACTAAAAGTTATTTTTCCTAAAACCATCTTTCCACCGGATACGCCTACTCGAATTAATACGGCAATATAAGAGTAGATATATTTTTTAAATTATTCTTAGACCAACGAGGTACCATTAGGATCGAACGATCAATTTGATAATATTCCGTGGTAAAGTGTATATAGAAAAGTAATTGCAAACGATCGATCGTACAAATGCCAAGGTCGTGTACGATTTATGTACATACGTATGTACGTGAAACACAAACACACACACAAAATAGGAAACCGTAGCCACTGTGCAGAAAGTGAACGAACAGAGAATATTTAAAAACGAAAAGTTGTCGAATAAGAAATTTTTTTTACTTTTTAAACGTCTTTCCTTTTCTTTTTTTTTTTTTTTTTTTATTTAGGACAGGTATAATACCGCTTTCGTTTTCGCTCGTATATATACGTTCACGGTGAGAATCAGGAGAGTGAAAGACAGAGTGACAGTGTAAGTGAAGGAGAGAAAGGCATACTTGTATCCCAGACTAAGAAAAGTGAGATCCAGAAACAAGAAAACACGCGTGGCAAGCCGCGATAGAATGTTTCACGCTCAGCTCGAGGGAAGTTTTGATCGGTGTTTTTGTCCAGCCATTTTTTTTTTTTTTTTTTCTCGTGATAATCAAGTTCAAACACAGAGTGAAAAAGTTCATTCAAGCTATTAGAGTGAAAACAAACAGGATAAGTATAGATAGAAGCAACGTAGACGAGCTTGAAATGCTATACTATTCGAGGTTTTTGCAAAATGCGTCATTTTCATTTGGAAATATGATTCCAGTGTTTTGCAGAGGATATTAATGTAATAATTAGTTTGAAATCTTTGAAGTTTAAAATCGAAACGAAATGAAGTTTCGATCGTAGATAGTAAATAAGTCGATGTTTAATTCGATACATAATTAATTAAATTGTTAAATGTTAAGAAATTAAAGCTTTTTGTAATATAATGCAGTTTCTTGTAGTTTTAATATTGTATACTTCTTGAGTTATTCAAAATATTCCATTTTAAATGGCACATTAAATTCGCAGTATGATAAAAGTACATAGAATATCTTCATCGAAAATGAAAAATAACAAAACACCGGAATAGATTCGTCCAAAAGAGCACGATTCGCGTTTT
This sequence comes from Bombus haemorrhoidalis, assembly GCA_014825975.1. Lineage (NCBI taxonomy): Eukaryota > Metazoa > Arthropoda > Insecta > Hymenoptera > Apidae > Bombus > Bombus haemorrhoidalis. The sequence continues at coordinate 14,263,112 of CM026166.1, read as the reverse complement.
AAAATCTCGAACAGTACATATATGTATACCACGAAAGAACTCTGACTGTGAAAGCCTCGAGAACTTCCTTTGTTTTCAACCATACGATACATGTTTTCGGGAGGTTGCAGCGAAAGAAATTTTAGATTGGAGAAGTAAAAAAAAAAGAAAAAAACGTTCGCAGAGCAGTGCACATAGATAGATCAAAGACAATTTTCTGTTCTCGTCAATCTCGTTTCCTTCGAACTCGAGAAACGTACCTGCGGTTCCTCTATTGCACACGTCATTCGCGTATTGCCTCCTGCACATATCTAATCTGTAATGCAACAACAAAAGTTCCTCTTTATCATATGGACTCACAATTCCAGTCTGCTTCGGACCACGTCACGGGACAATTGTTGGGAACGTGCCGCTCGTATATGTCTAATATCTATTACATTTCGGTAAACTATAATATTTTGTAGCAGATACACATACAATGTTCCTATAATGGAACCTACCATTTTTTAAATGCTCTCTCTCTCTCTATATATATATATTATGTATATATATTGCCTATTAAAACCATGATATTTTGTAATATATAATACAATGAGTTAGGACAATATTCGGATACTAAGGTATGCTTGGATCTATTTCTTTATGTCTTAGCATAAGATTCTTATGATCGACGCGTGAGGCCCTTTTGTTTCTCCGATAAATGCTCTTTGATAAATGATGTGAGGAATGTGCGAAAAATCTGGCAATTTCATATCTTTTCACGTTGAATATTATAATTTCTTTACTTTGACGTTTTACTATATTACATGCATGATAGTATATATATTATATTCAATATATACGTAGTAGGTTTTTAGTAGTTTTAGAATAATTTCGTAATTGACGCGATAACGACCTGTCTATTTTATAATAGTCCACGCGACTATAATTCATCGTTAATAAATTTATCTCTGACAAATATAACAAAAGAACTATGCCCAGAAAAAAGAATGGTTAATTCTCCCATTACCCTGACAAATCATGACATTTCATAATATACAGATATCGCACATGAAAATTTCATAGAAATTGCATGTTTTTGAAATCTTTGCAAGACTTCACGTACGACAGACGATTAATGGTATTGATTTACGAGGAATGGCATTAACTTGATTGATAACGAAAAGCAAACACCGTGATGAAGCGATATCACACACCGTGTTTGATGTCTCCTTGTTCAGCGTTGAGGACGCGGCTTGCGGAAGGCGATAGCGTGGAATTACGGTAAAGCAAACACACTACGAGTAGCGCGCGTGTAAATAATTGCCAATTAGCGAGTGTTGCGTCTCAGGTATGAATAATTACAGTCGATTCCTTTTTAGCAGCTTTTGAATCGCGTTGTTTCTCGAAACCGCATGAAGGAGTACCATTTATATGTGTATTATGAACTCGACCTATCGGAGAAGATTATATACATCGTGAACGTCGACTTGAATGTTCGTAACTCGAAACGAAATTTCCTTTTTACCGTTTGTATTATCGAAATATGTACAATGAGGCTTGTTATTATGATTTCCTGATTTTAACACTTTCGATACTATGCACACATGCTTATCGAATTTTGGATTAAAGAGATGAAAAGTTCGATTGAAAGGTTTAGAGGATGCATATGGATTTTGATCTTTAATTTTAATTATTTCCGCGTTTGATCGCATTCATTGATGTAGGTTTGTATGCTGTAATTAGAGTTTAGTAGATTGATGTCTAATAACAGGCAGAATAAGAAAGCCAACACGCGCGCGTGTTATTGATTACATATATTAGTGTACCATTACCTCTTGAAGATCAATTCTACTGTATACTTCGTGTCTACGAGAGTAATAATGAATGTGCGCAATGTTTAGCAAGCTTATTCTTTACTAAAATAGCGTACAGTATTTTAAATAACTACAATTTGAGTATTCAACACCGTATTTACACTAGATTAAACTGAGTGCGTTAAAAGAGCATACTTTCTCGTTCGACAAAGTACCAGTACAGTCTCTATATTTTTACATGGAGTTTATTATTTAAGAACTATTAAATCTCTTTCACTCTTGATGAAAATTATGTATATATTTTATTTGTATCTTTCTGAAAATTACTGTCCATTGTGACAGAATATTTCAAAACAAGAAAGTATACTATTTGGACGAGAAAGAATGTCACTTTTGTATCGTTCATCCCCGTAAACGCACCATCCCCATCGTGGTACGCCATCACTGCACCGTCAAAAACTACATTTAAGCTAGGTGTAAATAGTATACAACGCTAATTACGTTAATAGAATATGAACGAAAATAAAATAAGATTAAAAAGAAATAAATAAACAAATTGAAAAAGAAAGCGTGATCGCTATGTAATAAACCATACCGGCAGTTCCCTTAGTGCAGCGGCCGCCTTTCCTACGACGGCACATATCATACCTGTTTTGCGAAATAAAAATCAAACAGTATGAAATCACTAGACTGCTGTGGTAAAACGGTAATAGCATAATGTCGGGGCCATAGAACGTATTCGTTCTATTGGGTATTGCGTGAAATTCGATTGAAATCTCTGCTTCCCAATATTTTTTACACGCTTTCAAGTTAATCGTTATCATTTTCCTTTCGAGTTTCGCTATTCTTCCACGTATTCGATTAAAAAGAGAACAAGTCGTTTAAATTGTCATTGATATCGAAAAATGAGACAAAAAGGGGAGAGCGAGAAAAGTTGTCAGGGAAGAAGATTTTGTATGTTAATCACGTGAAACGTAATGTGGTAATTAGGTTGAATTTAAAGAAATGTACACTCTTACTTTGTGACAGCGACAGCGATGTCGTACACCGGAAGTCGTCTCTCTCGGAAGAGATATTTGCCCATGTCGGTCAACGCAGCTGCCGAATCGATCGCGTCTCGTCCGACGCGATTTCTTTCCAAATACGGTGTAGCATCTCTGCCCTGAAAGATATCGTTTAAGAAAAAAAAAAAAAAAAGAAAAAAAAGAAAAAGGAAAAGAAAAAGAAAAAGGAGGAGAAAGTTGTGGGAAACGTAACGATTCGTAAAAAAATCATAGTTCGGTAAAAGGATCGAGATGATTAATTGCACTTCACCCGTGATATAATGATTCCAGCGATACTGATGCGGATCTTTGGCCCTTTTAACAGCTTGTACCTTAGGTCTACTCCGTTCCAGAAGGACACAAAGTATCTTTTGATTTGCACGTTATCACCGCCATGTAACCTGGAAGAAACGAATTTAATTATAAATTTTAGTCCGATTAAAAATTGAATTGGTACTGATTAAACATTTGCTGTTCTATTTTAACAATCAAACAAAATGCTTCATTAAGAATGTATATAAATAGAATTGAACCACTCGCTGCTTGCAAACAGCTGCTACATAAGCCAATAATGAATATTAATACGGACAAACGGATAATCTGTTACATAATATCTCTCCCACACATGTCTTCAGATCTATCAAGGAAATAACCTTTTGATATGAGATAGACAATTATAAATATGATATTTCGTATTTAAATGATATGAAACATATTATTTTCCTATAAAAAAGAAAGATTACTCCATAATCGAGACATGAAAAAGACATTTTTTAATTTCTTATTTTTCCAAGTAAACTGGATATATCTATGCAGATTCACATTTTTATAAACTAAGAAACTAAAATCTAGGCAGAAATTGTTTCATGATGTAACGGGCACAGTACTCTAAATGTTTTATATATTTTATGCATATTGTGCACATTGTGCGTATTCTATGCACTTTTGCATCTTTAAATTTCTCATAAATCCATAAAGATCTGTAATACATTCATAAGCTGTTATCTCTTGAAAGTAAACTAATCCTCACCAACAATTTAATTTTTGCCAATAAATAAGAGTTTTCACCTGTATCCATCATAGTCGACGATGCAGAGGATTTCCGGGTAGATCACATACGGTGCTTCCCTCTTTGTTCTGGCGGCGATCGATCGTTTCGATCTGTACCTCTTGGCCAAGTGATCGGGCTCCATCAGCGCTAAAATCGATGTTTAATCACGAGAAACCGATCTCTGGAGGATTTCACCTTCTGGTGTGGTAACACGTAAAGATCACTCACTGAAATCGCTATACTCGTCGCCGCTTGGACGAGTCACTTTCTTGTACACCACGTGATGGCTCGTGCGCTTCAAGTTCCCTTTACTTCGCGTTACGTTTGGCAGCAACTCTGCTCCGTGAAGATTAGAGTTCTTGTTTACTACTTCATTTAATATCCTATCTGGCAATGGTCGAATCACTAGTTCCGCACCGATATTACCATCCTGGTTCAAATCACATCATTAATTGTTATCTTGTAGAGATGTATCACATTTTGTCATTACTTCTACCGTTAATTAATATATATACCATTGTTAGAAATGGGCATAATTTCATAACAATGGATTAATATTCCCTTATACCGATGTACCTTTTTGTACCAAGTTTCTCTACTGCTTAATATATTTTGTACTGTAGTAGTGCTTTTGTACAGTTGCATGAGCTTTCTATTAACTATTTCTAATTAATTTATGATATACAATATAAAACTAAATAACGTTAAATAAGTGAAGTAGCGAAGCGAATAATAAATAGAATACAAATTTTGCATAAATAATTATTTGAATAAAACCTTACTTCTATAGTATTCGTTCCTGATATCCAGACATTAAGAGGAAAAATAAACGATCTAGCTAATTAGAAGCTCCACCGGCATTTCCGGTACCAATAATATGTTTAATCACATAATCAATGAGTTAACGAACTATAATCGGTTAATAGCTTAATCGCACATGCTTTCTACGTCAATTTCCCATTCGATGGCCAACGACTTCCGCCTGGCTATATACAATTATCACGACGTGACTAATTTTATCCAACATGAACGTTGGACGAGCGAAAACGAAATACACGTTCCATGGTGGAAGAGCCGGTCGATTCGCTGGATCATTGATATTTCCGATCCGGCTACTATCAACATGTTCGATTTGCAGTCCGAGAGAGGTGCATTGGTCAGGTTGAGGGAGGGAGAGTGAAAGCGAAAGGTCAGGACACATGGGGTCATACAGAACAACGCTTTTACGGCATTATGTAACGTGGAATGACGATATTTGTTGTCTTTGGAATTTATTCTCGTGTGGTTACTTTTGCAAAATTTAGCAGTATATAAACAGAATTACATACGATGGTTAATTCACTTAGTATTATCTGGATGTTTCTTCGTGGCTTTCATTTTCTAGTTATTTTATTATAAATCTGTTGCGTCATACATGTTTTGTAACTAGCCTGTTGATATTTAGGCAAATTCATATTTCTATAAACACAATTAAAGGAATGGAATGTGGGTAGAAAATTGTTTTACGTATTAAGTATCATATTTTGTATATATTATGTACTGCTGCAAGTTATATGCGTTCTGTGCACTGTTGCATCTTCAAATTTCCTGTAGACGTATAAAAATCCATAGCCTACTTATGATATATGTAAAATACTAAATAAAGAGAGAGTTTTCCAATAAATCCAACGCGTAGGTGTTATAATAATTACGACAGTATATCCAAAGTAATTTACATGTCAGTCGTCACAAAATGAAGAGTCTAGTTTATTTGATTTTGATTTATGCCGCTAGTGATGGCTAGAAGGAATTGTTTTAATACGAAATAGTTGAAGAAAGAAATAACCTGAAGGAGATACAGGTCTTTAAAAAATATCTTGTAACTTCTACATTTATTAAAATTATAACTATATTTTATAGCTAGGTTCATGCAAATCTTTTATAGCAACTATTTAACTGTTTAAATTCGTGAACCACTGCAGCGAAACAATACAAATATTTTCTTGTACGCATAATTGTGTTGTGATATGATATAATCTTTCCTTATGGTTTATGCTATTTAACATACATACGTCGAAGTTGGTTTTCAAAAATTTGTTGGCACTTCTCTCGAACACTGCACGATATGTTTCATCCTACGCAGCGATTAACCGATCGTTGTCAAGGACGACGTCCTTTCAACTGATTTTTGATGTATGAAAGTAATAAAAAAAGCTGTAAGCAGCGAAATTTTTGTTGTACAGGAGAATACTCTGGTGATACATAGAATGCTAATTTTAGACCTGAATTTTCAATGAATTGCTGCATAATATGCACTCGATGTGCCAAGGAGTTATCTTGGTGAAAGAATCGGAATTCCTTTTGTGAACAATACGGACACAGTTTATTCAGCTGCTAATGGAAAATTTGTAACGGTTGTCTTCCTGATATTTGGATTTATTTCTGTAACTATTTTATATTTCATAAAAACAATCAAAATCCCTCTTTTTTTCTTACTGGCCAACAACCAAAATTTATAAAGAAAAGAAAAAGCTGCTTATTCATGTTTTTCTTGGAAAATTTACGAGGATCCTACTTCATAAATCTTATGTTCAAATTATTGATAATGAATATTTAGAAATTTAATTGACTTTTTATTTCAAAATTCATAAATGTCTCTAGACTTACGCGTGGATTTCTATGAATTGCATAATTTCACGTTGTCAGAAGCGTGATTTAGATTATTACTGCAAATTTTAATAAATTTACTAATAAAATAATTTGTTTTACCTTTGTAGCATTATATAATAAAAGCATATTATTCATTAATATCATGGCAAACGATCATGATTTTACAATGCTACCTCGTGTGAATTTATTAATCGGATCGCTTGGTCAAAAGAACAATATTCATGATCATAAATGAAATCATTGTCAAGGGGAGATCTCTAATCGTTTTCACTGAAGAATATAAATCTACAATAAAACAATTCGTTTCTTTCACGCAATTATATAATAACGATCATTTTATTGATTACCAGACTAAATTTCTCTTTTTAAGAATTCTACTGTTTTAAACAAACGCAACGATCTTCCTATATTCATACATGACTTCAATTGAATTTCTTTCCCTTGAACTACGCTTTCAATCGTCACAATAGCGGTAGTCAATGCTTCAAGAGGATTTCTAATTGTTCTCCACACATAAAATTCTCCATAAAGGAAGAACCACAAGAACATAAATTCACCGACAGTTTGTTCCTTGATTGATTTATAGGCTGCAATATACTCATAATTTCTATATAATAAAAGCAGCAAATGAATGGCAATTTCATCAGCAGCTCGTGCAGTCGAGTTTCAGCCAAGTAACCAAGAAATATAATTATTTGTTGTTATCTAAATAATATATATGTATTCTATTATTATACTATAATATAATAATTAGTAAACAGTGTAATATTTCATCGTTTAATTCATGTTTGTGTAATTCATTGTTTTAAACAGGAAAGTCTTGTTTTAAGAATGGATATAGTTATACAGTAATACAGTAATATAGTTATATGTGCCTGTTTTTCCTGCAAGAAGCAATTAAAACATTTTGCTAATTTGCTGTCAGACTCAGATTTAGCATTTCAGAATCTATAAGATATGCTAATCCTTCTCTACGGGAGGCAATTAAAGACAACAATTAATATAAATCAATTACAAACTCTTTTTCTTATCTTTAAATCTACAATACATTGCAAAAGAAGAAATAAGAAAGAGTAAAACAAGCAAATTTGTTGGCGAACCCAAATGCAGTCTATACACAATCTCCATAATTTATTTATGAAGTCTACTAATTTTTGTCTACAGAAAAGAATTAATACAAGTTTAAACCAACATTTCTAAAAAACAGGATGCGAAAGAAAAAATTCGCTAACAGATGCAAATTGAACAAATTAAAGTTAATAAAGTATGATAATCATCTTCCACGAAGAAGGGCCAGGACATACTACATAATTACACGCACATACGATTTTTTTTCTAAATTATTTTTCGTCCCAACTGTAAAGTTTCATTTTTCAAAAATACGATCAAAATTATGTAATGAACAAAATTTGTTGTTAACAGGATAACCCTTGTATGAAAATATCCCTTCACTTATCATCCATGCCTTTGTCAACAGACTTTAGACAATCCGATGAATAAGTAGCAGCTTTGGCAATAGTTTTGTGTCGGAAATTTTTTTCTTTACGACTTCAGAAGAGATCGAAATTCCCGAGCGAAATTAAGTCTTGGTTGGTTGGAGGCGCAATCATTGAGAACGGCTGCCTTCTGTTCCGAGTTGCCTGAAACTGTTCTGAAAGGTGCAACCGATATGGAGAATTTTATTGCTTTTTTCCTTGGTTTTGCCCAAGTAATATCTTCATAGTGCACTTTGTATGAACCGCGGACGAAACAGCGATTACCGGAGCTCGAAATGGAAATGTCAAAACGATCACGAAATACCATTTTGTGCAACTTTGCTTTATTATTCTGTTTCTATTGAATCTCGTTTACGTGTAACCGTTTTGGTCATAGTAAATGGTATTTTTGTAAAGATGCTTTTAGTTTCGCCTCCGCTTTGTTAACGTTCTAAAAGAATATTCATGAATGTAATATTAAAATTGTCTCGTGATTATGTAAGTGATGCATAATTACGATATATGATACATATGATACATGTGATGTCTGGAATGTTTGCTCGTCTCAGAAGGCTAGATTCTTTTTCTGATATTTGAGTGACTGATATTTACTTGTTAATAATACAGTGGAAAAAGGTCAGTCAGATACATGAAATCTAGATAAAAAGGAAAATTATGTGTGTAATTATAATTTATTTAATCCTCCTATTGCAATTTCAAAATTAAACCGAATACAGTTAATTGAAGCTTAACGTGTTAAAATGTTCATGCAATCTAGCAGCAAAAAAAGGAATACGATTCATAATGAATTGAAAACAACACGTTTATAGTACGCCTTATGTTCTGCTATTGTCTCTCTGCAATACAAAATAATTGCCACGAACTTCTTTATCCAAGCAATCCTGTTTCTCTGTTAATTTAGATACTAGATGTTCCATTGTACAAATATGCCCACTTCCATTCACCGAATTCTAAATTCCAAAGAACTAATCCTCTAGTCACAGTTTGCCAACGTCATTTATCATTCGTCTTTGGTCAACCATTGAAAATTGCATCGATTATCCGCGTAACAAAAATTCTTTCAGCGATTACGCATAAATTTTGTTCTTCTAAGCGTTTCGTGAAATTGCTATCCTTTTGCTTTACGGACTGCTGGACGTTCTAACTCGTAACTACGGCGGGCAGCCTTCCTAAGCGTGGCCCTGCTAGTTGTCCCCAACGAATCGCGGTATTGCGATAATTATAACCAAGACGGTTCCTAAGTGAGTCGCGACGGTTGACGAAAGACGAGTCGCAATAATGGCGGGAATGTCGAAAGGTACATTAAGAAAGAATGGCCTCTTACAACGAGCACTTTCCCATTCGAGTCCCGGTGCAGTAGAATTGACGCCATGTTCGTCGTGTCTTGATAGATGTCACCGATATCTACGTCGGCCTGAAACGAGAAGAACAATTACATACAACGTGATCGCAACGTGCCTGGCCATATGTAGCCGATTTTATGCGATTTACACCATTTAAAGGAATAATGCAAACTCGTGGGCCTGAGGAAAGATCGCGTCGCTACGAAAAGGTCTCGCTTCTTTTCCCACTATGTACGTAATATCTTTTCGAGCAAAATGTCGGGTAGTATGAGAATGCAAGAGGGATGGGAGGAAAAGCTTGCAAAATTAAAAACACAACGTTGTGAAAGTTAAAAAGTTGTAAGATTAAGTAGTAAGGTGATAAGAAGAGAGAGAGAATTTAAAAATAAGTGAATACTTTAAGAATAACCATTTTAAAATAAATAAAAGCCATTGTTTAGTTACGTAGAATGTAAATGTGGAAAGTCTCGAAAGAAGAAGATCTGAGAACTTTGAAATAATATACATGCGTGATACGTTTAACAGCGAAGGAATGTTACTGAAAGGAAATTTCAGAGAAACGAAGCTGCTCATAAATAAACATCTCTTGAAGAATAAAGGAGCTAAGGAGAAAAATAAAGATCATTTTTCCGTGACGCACGTTGAAAACTTACATTCGTCACCTTTTCATAGTGGAGGCCACCAGGTTGCGACGCGTTCTTCGTGACAGTCCACATAGGCAAGTGGTTCGCTGTCAGCAACCCTTCCGTAGGCTTTAGCGACAGACTGATGTCCTTGCCGAAGGCCTTCAGGTGTATCTCCGGCTTCTCTATACTTCTCTTGTGCATTGAATGCAACACAGGTATAACTTCGTACGTCGGTACTAGAATTGAAACGCGATATGTCGTCTTTACTGAAAATGAGTTTTTTACCACTACAGCAAAGATTAATGCAACTATTACACGATGTTAGGTTGAGATATCAACCAGATATCTGGTTTCGCACTTTCTTGCCAAAAATTACAATTCACAAACTTCGATTATTACAATGTAGATGCATACAGCTCAAGATTGTTATCCTCGTTAAATATAATTCAAGATCGTGGATGCTATCGATATCGATATTAAAATTTATAACTCGAAATTGGCGGTGCACAGTGCAAATCATTCTTGTTACGATATATAATGTACTTGCGATCCTTGGCATACTTGGTATACTTTGATACACTAAAAGCGGTTCAAAATCATGAATATTCAGGTTTGTAGACCGAAGTTCGCGAAGATATTATAATACGTAACTCTGAATCATTATTCCTCGAAATATATAATGTAATACCTGTAGCAACGTTCTGTAGTTAACAGATGTAGGTATACTACCGGTCAAAAGTATTAGGAGTTTATTAGGAAATTTTTAAAAAACTTTACTTTATTTGTATCTTACGTTAAAAGGCATATACGTATAATGCAAATGAAATAATAGATTTATAATAAAGTCCTTTACTTTCGATCTTTTATTACATCGTGTTTCAAAGTATGTGGACTCCTACGATTATAGATATTTTATATTTAATTATTTTTCATAAAATTATTCAACATATTTTTTAAGAGCATAAATAAGTAGAAAATAAAAGCAGTGAAAGGTATTCAATTTCTACTAAAATATCGATACGTGTCTTGATATTTATGGTGGGCAGTGTGCTAACGAACCAAATATTTACTTCATTGTATGTATATTTGAAACTGTGTTTTATCCAATCAACAGTAAACTAGTGCAATCTCTGTCGGAATAATAACGATACCGTACCGCAATTTTCATCATTAAGAAACTAATGACAGAGTACAATAGCAAGAGAATTTAATTCAACGAATTCCATTTTGTGGCAAGGCCATCGGCGTGCAGTGAATCGAGTTCAGATTGAATGAAAAGACAACTGTCTACCGCTAGTTATTAAATTTTTTTTCACCGTGATTACCAGACTCGTGTCCCGTGTGAAACACCGATAACATCTCCTCCCTTGTCATGTGTTCGTGGATCTGCAACAGGCAAGAAATTCATCGTAAGTACGTGCTTTACGCTTCGTACTTTATACTCGTGATGAAATGCTTTCGTGCATGCAAGGAAAGAACGTTGATATTCGCGTGACGAAAGGTTAATGAAGGGATCGATGCAACTGCTTCAGGTATTTTAATTGTTTAAGATTCAAAGATTAGAATTAGGATTTCTTTTTAATACGAAGATAACAGGAGGGAAACAATACGTCACGTTTCTACCTCTTTTTCTCGCAGATGAACAATTTCGAAAAATTACCATTATGTTTGCTCATTTAGAAGCAAAGAATCATTTCAAATAAATGACATTTTTTATTCGCTTATTTTTTCATTAAATTTTTGTTTCTTCTATCTTGCTGAGCATTTAAAAATATGCCTTGTTATAATAGAAATATTCTTAGCTTTCTTACAACGTATCATACATTTTTTAATTATTAAAAAAATTTTTTTTTTTAGTTTATCCCCCTTTTCACTTATGTTGCATTTAAGTACCAAGTATATATACGAGTATAAATATTACTAAATTTATAAAATATAGACGAGACAGCGAGTTGCATGTAATCATTTGGTTAGCAGAAAGTTATTTTCCAGAAAGACATTTCGAACACGGAAGTATCATTTTACAATTTATAGTTTTGGTCAAGGTAATTTTCTTATTGCCAGTCATTATGTAATTTTCCAAATTTTGAACAGGCACGATGAACGTCAGTTTGATGCTATTAATTTCGCTTTCTTCGCATTATTGGGATAGTTTCTCGCCGAGTAGTATTGTTCCCGGCCAAGTACGTTGTGTTGAAATATCGAGGAAAAGGTAATCGTGGTAGTATCATGGGAACTATAGCGCGTAATAATAACACGAAGAAACAAGTCCGTTACTTTCGATCTTTTATTACAACGTGTTTCAAAGTATGTGGACTCCTACGTCAATTACCGTAATGACTTTTCCGACATTTTATATTTAATTACGACCAACTATTTCTCTTAATCTATGCCACGTGTTTTTAAACAGATTACAATATTTTTGATAAAATTATTCAACATATTTTTTAAGAACATCAGTAGTCATTTCTCTGCGACAAATTTCTGCAACTTTTGCAGTTTTTCAGTCTTTAGAGTCTTCTAATTTTCAAATTTGTAAATCTTTCGCTCTTCCAGTCTTTTAATCCTCAAATTTTTCAATTTCCAAATTTCGAAACTCTCCGAGTGTACAAATCTTGGAATCTTAGAATTTCCGAAGTTTCCTCGAATTTTCCAATTTCCAATCTTTTAACCTTCTTCAAACCTCCAAATTTTGGAGCGTTTTAAATCTTCAAATCTATCAATCTCAATATTTCGAGATTCCCCAAATGTACGAATTTTCCAATTTTCAAATTTTCAATCTTTCCAACCTTTAATCTACCAATCTGCAAATCGTTAAAGTCCCAAATTTGCGAAATACTCATCGCAATAATTAGGTCTATTCGCTTTCCACCGTGAGAATAAAAAACATTTTCGCAAAACATGGATGTGATCGCACGTCGCGTCATCGTTGCTTATAAAGCTGTTTCCATAAAACGCTCAGGCAACGCCTCATTTTTTCACTCAATTGCGGCAATTGCACGTATTAGCAAATCGTGGTAGAACAGTTTCATTACGAGTTGCTTTGTCGCCGCCAAGTGCATGGCTAATTGGCTGCTGTTGCGAGGACAATGATCAACAGTCGTCGGGACACATGCACTGTGAATAGTTCAAGCACGGTCGCCACGGTCCCGCATGTAATCGATGCGTGTGCATTTCAAAGATTTTCCAATCGCGGCCCAAGGTCTGCTTCTACCATTTAAGAACACCTAACCACGTATATAACGTGTCACAGAAATCGAGCTGCAATTAACTATCGCGCTGGCTGACGGTTGCTAAGGTCGATTACTTTCACTCATTATGTTAGGAAATTCGATCGCGTGCAATGTCCTATTTGCGCTGTTTACCGGCCTGAATGCACAAATTGTACCATTACTGTTTACTCTAATTGCAGTTTTCCTGGAAGAGAATGGTCTCTGCATCGCCATCACGGAATTACAAAGTGGTATCGTAGAGTAAATCAATTAGTAGTAGGTATTCTGTGTGCACGTGTGTCTTTGAAGTTAACGAGGATCCCATTCTCGGAATTAACAGTATTAACCTTTAGCTGGTATCGTTAAATTATAAACAATTAATTTAAATTAGATTTCGAGTTGTATTATTTAGTAAGTTGTTTTCACGCCATTAAACAAAGTCGTTAAACTTACTTATAATTTTTAATATACAATAGAATTACTTGCAAGGAATTTTAAAGGAAAAAGAAAAAAATAACAAACATCATTTCATCGTAAAACACAAATAAAGTATATATATTAATTTCAGAAATGAATAGTAATGTGCAGAATACGAACTAAAATGAAATATACAAACATTAAAACGTTAATTTTACTTCATCCAAACTGTTGTGGACTATTTATGGCCTGATAATACCAATCGAAGATTAGTTAATCCTGCTACGTTCTTTCGATCATTCTCGACCCAATCGTATCTTCTTAATGTTGAGAAATATCTTCAAATTGAATAAAATATCAAAGAAATCTTATTGATATGCATGATTTCTCGTTTCACATTTATCTTAAACATTAATTACAATTAATTAAATAAAAAGTAAGTAGTATTTAATCAATTAGTATCTGCAGAAACACCTACTCCGTATTTTAATATTTCAATATCATCAAAATTTGAACAATCCGATGTTTCTTTTCTCGATTCGCGGAAAATCGAACGTGGTCGAAAGTTAATTCCCCATACGTTTCCCAAATGGTGGCGTTTAATTTGTCTCGCTACAAATTCCCATGATTTTAATGACGCGACAGATCGTTTGATCGGAAAACCGAGCAACGCAACCGCGGCGCAGTTAAAGAACCGGATTTACTCGAAAAAGATCCGTATCACCGTGTCGTTCTCCTAATTGTATGCGTACTACGAAGCCGGAGCACGATTTCCCTCTTGAATGGCAAACACACGATTGCCGAGCCATGAAGCAGCTTGCATTTGCCATGGTCGATTACCAGATAAACAACCGCGAACCTTTGACGCTGGATTTTTCTTATTTTATTGCAAAACGTGATTTTGAAAGGAGTGGCCGGGTCAGAAATTTAAATTGTCGGATGCAAAAGCGACTCTGATCGCGTGTACGGTATTCTTAACGAAAGGAGCACAACGATACTATAGTAAAATAATAAGTACAGATAATTAATTGAAAAAAAAAATGGAAATTTCAGTCATGACGAATGTTTAAACATTTAATTGGTAATTATAAATATTACAGGTTGATGGGTTATATTTAAAAATTAAGTGTGGATGTACATAGTATGTATAGATTTAACGTGACTAATTTTAACGTTTTTTAGTATTATTTGCTGCATAGGGAGATTTGCAGTGATTACAGAGATCTTTGTTCTTCGATGACTCCTAAATGCGTACAAAGAATTTTTTTGCTCTATGTCCCAAAGAGATCAGAGACTTCTTTATCCGTATTGAAGGAATATTTATGACAAATGCTCAGATATCTTAACAACTTATCTTGACATATCTTAACTTTTTCGTCAGGAAGTTACGTAATAACACACTGATTCGCAGTCTTCTAAAACAGGTGGTTCATGATAAAAGCAATCACAATAGGGCAAACGCAATAAAAGCGACAGCTAATACTCGAGTAAATGAAGTGTCTGGTGCTTGATACACAGAAGTCCACGATTTGCGAAAGATGATAAAAAGATGTTGAATATATACAGTATGATATAAAGCTACAGCACAAAGATAATTCAAAACGCGCAGAAGTATCACTTGGATTTTCCCCAACTCGTGGAACTTGATAACGAAGATTCCAGACTTGTATCGTATAAGATAAGCACGTGTTTCTCGGATTGCAGAATCAATTAGAGACAATCTTAAATTTATAGAACACGATGTAAACAAATGATTGTACTCTTCCCAGAATATTAGATATGTTATCATCACCAGTATGATTGCTGTAGCCTCTAACAGCCTGGTTACCTCTTTGGAGTTACAGTTACTAGACTTTTCGGAGTCATAATTACCAGACTAGGTTGCAGACGTTCATGCAAATTCATATTTGCAGAGATATACATGTATAATTCAAGAAATGGAATACGTATATATTATGTGTGCATATATATATATAATAAATTGAAATATAATAAATTGGTTTCATCTGTTAGGTATTATAACGCGTGTTTCGCTTTCCCTTCTGCATTATTTATACGCAGATTCGGGATACTTTTCTATTTTGAAATTTCTCGCAAATGCATAGAATCGCAGTCTGATAACAATATGTTATTTTTAACGAAGAGATCTATGTAAAACCGTATGTTATTATCAATCTCGCTACATTGAAAATGAAATATTCGGTTGGTTTGCTAATGAAAAGCGGCCTTGCAATACAATTTTCGAGCTATGATAAATCATAATTCCGTTTTCTTCACGCCATATAGCCATACGGAGATTAATTTATTCTTTGCACGCAAACACGGTCGCTTCTATTTAATGATACAAACAAATTATTTTCGCTGCACGAATTTTTAGCATACTGAGACGATTGCCGCATAATTTCATTTTTAACCTTGAGACGCAAAAGTCAATCGTTCGTTGAGCGGTGGTTCAGAAGAATCATCTGAAACGATACGATGCGCTCGAACGATATTGAAAACGTATCGCGTTAGATTACAGAGTTCAACGTACAATTTATTCCTTTCTCTTCCCACGTTACTTTCCTGATGACGTTCATCGTATCCATTGTCCTTATTACCCTGCTGCTCGCGTTCCTTTACTATAATTGACTCGCTTTTAATCTCCCACCGTATAAAACCGGAAAAAGAGATATTTGCTCTCGGTTTGTCTAATTATTCTCGTCGGTCTAATTATTTAACGTTTTCAACATTTTTAATTGTTTAACATTTTCGTATCATCCGATAGACATTATCATTCGATGAAAGGACAATCGAATTTCCAATCACTCGTGAATTAATCCTTGAGAAATGAAAGATTTCACGGCCTATTTAACTGAAAAATTCAGTCTGTTTGCGCAAGTGTTTTACCATCGTCTGGACGTAAATGTAAAATATTACATCGGCGTTTGACGAAATCATACGACTTCAGAAACACCTATGATTCATGTTCTTTGTCGTTAATGATGCTATGAAATTGCTTTTTTCAGATAACTGCTCAATTGTTAAATACTGCTCAGACTGAAAGATATTAATTGATTTTGTTGACACAGTGATGTCTTTTAAACTGATTTTTTGTTAATGACATAATAAAAAAATGCCAAAGTAGAGGCGTCTAATTGCACTGCACGGACAGCATCCTGTATGTAATCTGTGACGCAAATTGTCTTAGGGATTTTTATTCTATTATCGGTTCAATTATTCGTACCAAATTTAAATCTTAAGATTTATTGATAATATTGTGAAAGAATGTGATTTTGATAAGACACCAAAGGCTGTGTCTACCTTACCTCACGCATAAACTTGAGAAAATTGTACAGCTTCATATGCACAAGGACCTAATTACCAGGAACATCGAACGATCGTAAACAGCAAATTGTATTACACAGCCTCAGAATTGGCCACACCAGACTCACACACGCGTATCTAATCTCTTAACCGAATCCATCAATTTGCGACATCTGTACGACTCTTCAAATTACCCTAAATATAGTTAGTATCGCAACAAATACCAGATCAGAGGAATTTGAAGTGAAAAACTCTGTGACGAAAGTCAAGTTCCAAGCGTTTTCTTCTTTCTGAAAGACACATCGTTATTTAATAAAATCTCTGTCTTTGCTCACGTTGTCGCTGGTAATAATCACGTAGGTGATTTTATACTTAAAAATTTCGGAAAAAAATGTTCATCGTCCACATTGTGACTCGTGTTAAATTGAACTCTTAATTTCTATGATAATAACATAGTAAAAATAAATATGAACGAACGTACGACCACGATTAGTTACTTTTTCTGATCGACGAGGCGACTAACGTTACCAACGGAAGTCGGTGTTTACGCAGTGTGAATTTGCTTCGTAATCAGCGGAGAATCAACAATTAACGTCGTCTGATTCCGCGAACATCTTGTCATTTCGAGTCAACGCCACCGACCACGACCACGTTACACGTGTTCTTTGTTTTAAGGAAGCGTCTGTGCGGAATAACGTCGTCCTTGCCGATCCCGATGGTACTTGACGTGATCTTACCTTGTGGCATCGTACAAGAGGTAGAACGGCCATGCAGAGAAGGACAAGGGCACGAATCATTTTGCGTGAAAATATTCCTGATGGGCTGCGTCACATCGCTGAAACACGAAATGAGAAATCTGTTTAAACGGATGGTTCGACGAATTTGCTAGCAACATTAATCAAACGATACTCTGATTATTATTATGTGGAGCAAAAGTTAATGTAAAAAATAATTGAGAGAGAGAAAAAATGTTGTATACACAATTTCTAATTTCAGGTCTTACGTTGAAAGGTATGCGAAATATATTTAACAAATATAAAAGATATATTTCTCTGTTTTAAAGAGAACTGTTCTATACATGATTGCCACGTAAGTGAGAGAGTAAAAATTAAGCGAAGAAACGGGAAAACCTATTTACAAGATCACCGACATTTCAAGAGTAATCTATCTGTGAATTATTTTTGCATACATGGGATACAAACGTCTCATATAAATGACACGTTTATATTTCAAACTCGTATGGAGCACTTATTTCAGTTAATAACGGAGAACGGTTTTACATTGAAATTATAGACTCCATTATATAAATTGCCGACAGATTTACCAAGATTGATACACATAAAGATGAAGTCAGTTTTTAGTTTGTATAATGAGACTTATATGGTGCAATTTTAGCTGAACAGCATAATGATACACATGGAATTTACATAACAAAGTAATCGAATAATAGGAAATGTGTTTGCAACAAATCATTTTCTGGTACGGGATTACAGATATTTTTGTCAATTTTGATTTAACCGAATGAAGTACTTTGATACAATCGTTTATAAATTTCTTTCATAATTATCCGCGCACGTTTCTCTGAAACATCAATGTTTAAAAACGTTTTCTTACAAATATTGAATTCAAATATTAAATGAAACCTTTCCGTAAGTAAGAGCAAGATCAAATTATAAAAATTCTAAGATCGTAGCAAAGTTGAAAAATGTCTCGAAAAGGTTGATTCTGTGCCAAACAACTATCGTAGATATCGCGAGCAAAGTAGCATTCTATTCACGAACCGATGCAACATCGTCGTTAGAATATTGCGCTAACGAGGGGCCAGGCAGGCAGCAACAATTTGCTCGCTGGCCAGAAACTGATATCTCTCACGGTAGAAATGTAATTACCACGAGTCGCGAGCGGCGATGAAGAAATCCGCGCGCGGTTACATAATTTTCGCCGCACCCGCTGCGCAACGCGCTCGTAAACGAAAGAAGAAGCACGGAGAAAAAAAAAAGGCAGACGAAAAGACAAAGAGAGAAAAAAGAAGGAAGGAAGAAAGGAGACGAAACAACGACTAACCTATATGATGGGTTCACGCATGCCTGCGACTAAACCTGCGACAAACACGAGCAGGAGGTGGCGTTTTAACGTGAATAGGACAGGCGACGATCCCGGAAGGAAAGTTGAATCGCATCGAATTAACGCCCACGTCGCGCGTCAAAACGAAAACTTTCGATCGCTGCATCGTAAAAATCGCGAAACTTCAATGGGGTCGTTTCGAAGTGGAAGGGGAAATGTATGGTGTGGCTAGCGTTAACAAAAGAACGATCTTTCTGTCGATCGGTCAACGAAAGTTAGCATTAATACGATAGGGATTATATAAAGATCACGAGGTAAGGTAAAGGACAATTTTTTGACACGATGATACGTGATAACATATGTGATACGTATGGTACGAGGTGAAACTAAACAAATATGATAAGGTATAAGTCGATAATTTCGATCCGTTGATTTTATGGCTGATTTTATAGTCCTCTAAATTTCGCTTTTTTCGTTTATTTAACTTCAAAAATTAATATTTTAACCAGACACGCGTGATTCATAGTCGATTTTGAATTGAAATTGAATTTTGTGAAAACTTTTTACGTTGTTGATATTGGAAAAATGGAAAATTTTCGTTGCGTATAGTTGATGATTGTTTAACGAAATTAGTTAATGGAAAATTTAGGATAAAAAAAGAAGATACATATAAAGTTTCTCGTAATAAATGAGATGTAGGATGTTGCTATAGGTCAATATACATATGTATAAACATAAATACACGTATATATAGAGGTATTATACAATAAAGATAAAATTTACAGCTTCCCACATTCTATTCAATGATTTTATCAAGGATGCTATCTTGTATATAAAAAATTTTGATTTCCATAGGTAATATAAATTTTTCTTTTCCAAGTAAACAAGGTATCAGACAATTAATACGACTAATAATACGTAGAAAAAAAAAACAAGCTTACAGTGAATTGCGAAGGTGTGTTTTGAAGCGAAGATTAATTCAGTTCTAGAAGATTTATTTTCACCGAAAGTGAAATCTCACGAGGAAAATTTTATTGTGCTGTAGATTGCATTCTTGCAAGAACGTAAATGCGCATATCATTAATCTTAGTAGTGAAGTGATGCTGTTGCAAATGCTTTGGCATTTTAAACAAGGAGAAACGATTACAATAACAAAGTACTGTGTAATAACATCTTTTACTTGCATTCCTCGTACATGCTTAAAGGGATTTTGTTTAAATCATCCTTATTTCCTTATTTATGTATACGTATTTGTTCACGCGAACTAATTGAAGTTTCTATGTCGACATACTTTCGAAATATTGATTTTAGATCGAAATGAAAAATCTTTGAAACAGGAAAAATGACCTTTGGACATCGACGTTGAATTAAAAATCGACCATCTATCGCTAAAATAGTGATCTATTAGCTCAAATACATATTATACGTACTTAATGCGTACATATATCGCCCTTTAATTCAAACGTAAGTATTATAATTCTTTATGCAAAAAATACGAAGCATATAATATAATAATAATAAAGTGCAATAATAAAAAATACAAAACAAACAATTCACAAAAATGTAAGTAATGTTTCCGCTTTTTGATATTTTCTTATATGTTTTTATACCCTATAGAATACACCATACGTCTTCAACAAATGCACGTTTCTTTTGAACTAAATTAATATAGTAAAATAAATAATATATAAATATAGAAATAAATATACCATGGACCAGGATTTCTAATCGGTTTCACATTAGCGTTTTAAACCGACGGTCATTGTATCCGTAGCAATAAAGTGACGTGTTTAAGCAACTAATTTATCGGTGATAACGCTGCTCTTAACTCGGAAACTTTCTCGAGGAAAAAAGAGTTGCTGACTTCTGTCGTAATTAAAACCCGTGTATATTTTACAGGGAGTTGAAACGCGTTTAACATCGTAAAGTAATTGAAATTAAGCAAAACCAAACTTTCTACCATGGCTGAAAATGTTCGTATATTCGTATATTGAAATTCCACTGTGAATTTAATAAACTCGTATATCACGTGCAGCGAAAACTTTAATGGTTGAACGGTAAAAAAGGATTACCATGTTTCGAGCAGTCTGGTTACCATATATGTATAATAACCGGAAATTCCATTTGCATTCAATGGAACATACTGTAGGGCGGTAAATATGGTCGAAACTTTTTCAATGGTACTGTACAAACTATTCGATACGGCAAATACCATAATTCGTTCGATAGGCTAAGTACTTAGAATGATTACCGTAATATTAAACAGTCCTCTTTGCCATCACTTATCGATTTTACAACTCAGAATGATAATAAAGTATGATAAAACCTTTACCGATAGTCAACTTTCTATTTGTTCTTAAGTCGTCTTACTCTTACGAAAATTACGTAACGGACAGGGAGCAGTGTCGTGTTAGTCACAATGACTCGAGACCACGATCTACGATCTTTTCTAAAGATATGATCGTGCATTATGTACTTGCTATACGTAAATCGATATTTTACAGAATCGTGAATAGGGAAAAATGGTAATTGGTATTTCTTTTCTGTATACTAGATAAGCTCTGTGCTGTTACACCCTGCTATCTATTATCCAACTTCAAACGATAGCATTGGGCAACCTGTTTTAGATATTGAAAAATTGAAAAGCTTGCAATCTGTATTATGTTTAGAATGGGATATTAGTAGAAATAAGAATACGTTAAACGGAAATTAAAAACGGTAGAAAGCACAATAGCTGCGAGAATAGAACGGAAACACAAAGACAATATATATTATAAATGTGACAGGAATTTCTTAAGAATACGAGAATAAAGAAACTAAAGCAGGAATAGAACGGTAGAAAAAGGAGGATATTAAAAAACCTATTTACTAAATACTATTAAAATATTGAACCTGTTTAAGTGCTAGAGAATTTGAGAATATCAAATCTGTATGACTGTATAGGATATTATAATTAATAAAAGAAAACACATGTGACGTATAAACGCGAAAGATACAATTTTTGAAGTCTACAAGAACAGAGAAATCAGTATCAGAGCGGAGAGACACGATAATTAAATAAAATCGAAGAAGTATACAGGAATCCGCACAACATAGAAGTTAACACCATAGCAAACAGACGCTATACGCGTATCCCAAAAGCAGAAACTGGGATACAAACCTGCGAAGCGACAAATATGGCGAATAATTACTTTTCTACGTGAACAATTAAAAGTACTGAGAATTCCGATAAAATCAGCCATAATACCCGTTCCCAACCAAAAAGTTTGCAAGATACCGCGTACGAGTGAAAGCGTTGCTATTATTTGCTCGCGATTACGAGTAAAACGCCATTTAATTGTCAAGTCATCGAGATGGACACACTTTGAAGTCGCGTGATCGTTTTCAGCCGACGAACGAGTTATGCATATTCTCTACATTGGCCACGAATGACATCAATTTCGATGGATCAACGCACGATGACCCCGTTTTCCGTCGTCTTCGTCCTTGATCACTTTTAGCGCTCCAGATTTGCCAAGCGGGTCATCGGCGGCCCTATGGCCAAAGGTGTTTTTATATGGGAGTGAAAATTTCGTCGGCAAAGAGGTGAAATCCATGGGAAGTGACAAAAGTAAAGCGACCATTGTTCTAATAGGAAGTAGCGTTTCTGTACATTCGCAAGGAGGCAGGTTCGACCTTCACGGAGACAAAAGCTGTCTTTTACGTAGCACGGGACCGTGCGACTCAAATTTACACTATGGTGCAAAAGCGTTGAATCACGAGATTGCTGTCAAGTCGGATGCATTCTTTTTTCACAAGGACAATTAAACGATTTCCTATTTTTGGTTTTCGTTTTTATTTCCATTTCTTATATGCATTTATCGTTACGGTTTATTTTTATTTTCTTCCCTACTTTTATGTCTACATTTACTCTTGCTTTTTATAAAATGTTGGGTCAGGAGATCAAGTTTGAATCGAATGCGTTTTTCACGAGAATAATTATTTTCTTGCTTGTTGTCCTTCGCGACTGTCTTTTTTATCACTTTTTACATATTATTCATATGATTTTTTTTATATACGATTCGAAAAATCCTTCTTTCGACTCAATTAGACAATAATGGAAGAGACATGTCGAAACGCGATTAAATCTAATTGGATCGAGATAACAGAATGAAATGTATTTATGGAAATATAATTCAACGAAGTAAGTAGATAATTAATAAACAAGTAAACTCACATTTAATTTAAAAATTATTTAAAATTCTTATGCAGTATCGTACGGAATCTCGTTGAGAAATATCACTACTCAACTCCGATCAAAAGGAAATTCTGGCTGTTTAGGATCAAAAGTTTAGGATTCACATGATCAACGTTAATGAATATTACCGCATGATTTTTCTAATCATACTATGTATTCGCGTTTCTTATTATTGCTTTTACATATGTCAAAATAGTCAAAGATTAATATTAATATAATCTCAGTAATAAGTAACGTCGTTATTTCTTTCTGCACAAGCAATCGCAATGGTATTTTCTAAGTATAGTTCACGAAGAAAATATGTATATGGAAACATCATTCAAGGCAACGTAATTGCAGTCGATGAATAACCAATTGCTTAAAAATTAATTAGATTTCTATTACTATCAGCTAAGAGTAATTAATTATTTAGTCGATCGTGAGAAGACGACTTTTCAACTTGGTTTCTTCATTCAACTATGTTTCGCGATATATAATGCAAAGTATAGTGAATAGAACTACGAGGATGATATGTGAAACGCTAATTATCTGTGAACGTACGTTCCACACTCTATAAAGATCAAAGATGTCCTATTAAATCTACGATTAAAGACTTCGATATTTATTTTCCTTTTCCGTGTCCTTTCGTTTCTATTAGGCGTCCGCGTAAACATTTTTTTATTTCATTAAATTTAAGTTTGTGAAAGAAACCGCGGTTCCTTAACTAAGCTTTGTAAGGGATTTTATCTGATCTAATTTAAATTCTCATGATATTTTATCTTTATCATATTTATATGTGAATGGAAAACTTTAAGTAGATGACGATGGCTTATTTCGAATAAAAAAGATTTGTTATTACGTATACTTCTATTGCATAAACGTAATTCAAAATCAATACAATTTGTTCTTTATAAATAAGGAAAGAACAACGAATACCTGAATGATTAAGTGTAATATCTATTGAATAACATTAACGTCACATCCTTGGTTTCCTTGTTTTCATTATGATAAATAATGTAACAGGAATCGATGAGTTATGTGAAACACTTTACACGCAATTTACAGATAATTCCGAAAAAAAGACAATTATTTCTATGCTATCATAATCTTCGCAAGCAATTTAATTTTTAAATTTGGTATTTCATATATGCAAAATATCCAAAGTAAAAAGTTCGATCTAACGAATTCATTCAAACACAAAACACACACAATCAACTACGTTCGGTAAATTTACATCTCAAACAGGATGCAAATCGCGTAAATGAAACGTTAACCGCATAATAAAATTCTCTCAGACGGTATTGTAAAGTAGAGATCGACACGATACCACGTGCAAGAATTCGATGACAGGACTCCCTAACTGATCGTTAAACCACGTCTGGGTTCTCTGATATAATGTTATTTCGATATTGCATCAACCATGCTACGTATCTTTTTTTTTTTTATTTCAGAAAAATAACAAATAAAAAATAGAAGAAGAGGGGAAGATAAAAATGAACCAGACCACTTTTAGTCTGTGGAAAATAATTTCTAGCGACCTCACTCTGAATTCAAGATACCGTGCTACTGATTTATATAGGCGATCATTAAGTCGATATGTTCTAGGCTTGGAAACACCGAATTAACTGTTTAACATAAAAGTCGTCTGACGAATATCAATTCATTGTCATTCATAGATGTCAACGAGGAGACTTTGATATTTTATTTCACACAGACTAAATGCATCGTTTTTATAGCGCGTGAAAGATTACCGTTCTTCTTAAAAAATAAAGAAAATAATAATAAAGATTTCTTGTTGAGCGATTCTCTGATGCAATTTTTCAAGCATCTAAATAGAACATTCAATCTTTTTTCTTCCTTTTTTTTTTTTTTTTAAGATGAAAAGGTCATGTTCTCGTGCAAATCGATGTAAGTCTGAAGCTTCGCGCTAGTGAAAGGATAATTAAGTTAATATTTCGAGCTCATCGTAGACTTTAGGTCGGCAGAGTATTGCTTGGTACGAGTTTATAAGAAGAACGAAAGGTTACTTTACAAGATGCGAAATTACGTACCATTTTCTCTTTAGCCACGGTAAACATGCTGCGAACTAGCAAAACGTCATTAAAATAACAAATCTCTGTATTTAATCTGTTTTATTTGTTTTACTTATACTAAATATTTGTATGAAAGACGATTTTTTCTCTCTTTTATAATTTTTATTACATTTTTATGAAAATTAATTAGTTTTGTATCGGGTTTTATAGTTTTTCATATAAATTTCTTAATTTCCTGTTCATATTGCTTGGATTTTATTAATATGAATAGCTTCTTGTCCCTTTTGTTGATCTCATTTCAACCTTCTCAAATTAAAGTAATTGTGATAAACCTGCCTTAAAAAGTGATAAATCTTTATGAAAAAATTGTTAAGTAAGACATTTTATTGCATTTTCTGTGCTTCGTACCGTACGTGCAAAGGTTGACTATCTCATAAAACTCAGTAACTAGCATCTTTGACAAAATATAAAAGATCGTTACGATAAAAGGCATAATTCTTGGAATGGCTAATAAACGATGTAAATTTGGAGGGAACGTATGAAATATGAGAATCTTCGGATCTGGTCAGATCCAGTTATGTTGATTTCACCAAACTTTAGTTATTGATTCCTGGAAATCGTACACGTTCGCAGAAATGAACGACCAACGATTCGCAAATTATTGCGAAATGAATTTTTTGTTCGTCTCGCGAACAGTTAATTAAAAACACGTATTCATTCATCAGAGAAGAAAAATTATCCCATTGTTAAACCGATCTCTGCGGTTACTAATGTCAGTTAAGCAAAAAAGGAAAATACGAAAGTTATGCATTGCGAATGAACCCCAGAAATAAATTACATTATGAAAATTTTCTGAATACGTTCATTCATCGAATAAAGGCGTATAATACTTCTTCAGTACTCCTTTAGAATATTCTAAATTAAGAAGTATCTATTATTATTATTATTATTGCAAGCCATTGTACTAAAATAGTATAGTGTATAGTAATATACACATATTGCGCAGTAGCATATGCACTAAATAGTAAAATACATTATTACTACGTCTATTAATAGGTAATTCAAATGTACAGTTTGTTAGATCCATAAAATGTAGTAAGTACTGTTCTTGATTAATAATTCGTCATTAATTTCTATACGTTCAATTATTACATAATAAGAAATAAAAATAAAAATGAAATAAAATAATACACATCTTATATTGCTGCCCACTCCTTTTATACATATGAAAGCTCTGTTTCATCACTTTACCACTCCGAACCATTTTATCACGCACTTTTTCCACCATCTTAAAGGACACGTCGTACATAGATTCTGGTTCAACGACGATCATCGTAACACTAATTGCAGATCGTAAATGTCGACTGACTGTCGTGCAGCGTTTTCAAAGAGTCAGAGGGGCGAAGCGAAGCAAAGGGCAACGAGTTTCATCGTGTCGTTTGATCGAAACGAGAGAAAACGGCGACCAAACCGATTGCGAAAAGTAATCAGGCAAATGGAAGCGCTATTGCGCTAGTACGATCATCCGTCTAGCAAATGGAATAAAGATCGTTATGCTACAGTATTAAAAAGCGGTTTACTTTCTTCTCATCTTAAATATGCCTGAATAGCAGGAAGCAATGGAAAGTTGTTGCATCGTCATCAGGCGAAACTTTAAATGAGATTCAGTGCGTTGCTCGCTCGCATCATGGCTGTTTAGGAGCTTGGAAAGAATATCTGGGTGAAATTGTGACGGGAAACGCGATAGCATTTGCGTACGAGAAATTCTGCCACTTTTACTTGAATGTGCGTGTACGTTTTTACCGTTGACGTCGTAAAGGAAGTTTTGATTGCAACATCAAGTTTTTCTGCAGTCCACGTCCATTTCTCTAATCTAGTTTGGTACTTTGTTGATCAAAGTAATCTAGAAGTTTTACTTGTTAGCTTCATCTTTCGTATAATGAAAATATACAATTGCCTTATTCTCATTGTTATGTGGAACAATTTTTAGATACACATACTCATATTCGATAGAAGAATATGAATGGATAATACAAAACGATTACGAGTCTCAATTCGAATCGATTTTCTATCTATCCCATCTGTGCATCTTAAATCTTTGATTCTTTTTATAGACGTCTAAAATTTTACAATTTGCGATATATATATAATTATCAACGAATTATGCATGTATGTAACAGATTATTCGATATTATTAAATTTTTTAATTGAAATTAAATGATTAAAGATATAATTGTTTTTGAGAATCAAAAATGCTGATTTTAGTTCATTTTGAATTACCACTATTTGATAGAACCAATTATAAAAGTACTCGGAAAGTGTATTACGAAGTGAGATTAAGGAAAGAAAAAGAATAAAAGAAACATTATATATTATTATTAATTAATTATATATATTATTGTATTAATTGTATCTGTATATAATATGTTTCTATATATATATAATAATAATAAGAGCAAAATTTTTCAATGTAACGTTTTATCCGAATGCCATTAATCGACGAAGACTATGAAATAGACGAATTTATCCGTGCAATTAATAAAACTGCGTATTCATTCGTCGGCAAAAAGTATAAAAATTCATCGAAATAAAAGCGATTGCTTGTACATACACAAGTTGTCCGATCACTTTCTTCGCAGTTTGACTGCTCGTGTCTAGAAGGAAGTAACCAGAAACCGTTTCTTCCGGTTCGAAGGCTGGTCGAAACGAATTGACCGACAAGAGAGATCGCGATTATGGCAACAACTTTTCTTGTCAACACACGTTGCAATTAATTATAATTTATAACTTACTCGGTGTACACTCCGCTCGTTTTCCGTTTCTGTCAGAAACTTATCATCGTCGCACGAGTGGTTCTCGAATTTTCCTCGATTATTCAACTGAATAAACGATATAATTTAATTTATCATTAATACGGCACATTTAGAAAGCAACGAAGTTTTAGTTACGATATAAATATTTTCGTTTGCGTTTGACAAACGAATGAATCAAATCGGAGACATATTAAATTTCGAAGATGATATTTTTATTAAAAAAAATATTAAAATACGTGTAGATATATGCAGATATAACAGAATCAAACATTTTCGAGGAAAAATATACTCGATTAGAAAGTTTCGAAATAACTACTGCAAGAAATTTAAAGAATACTATTCAATCAAACTTTATCAAATGGAAAACTTTCTAATTGAACTCTAACGAATTTAATAGCGTGCAATAAAACGTATAGTGCGTGATAAAATTAAATCTGATATTACCTAATAAAACGCTACCTAATCGAAAGTTTCCAAACTATCATTTAAATTTTAAATTGTTATTTAATGAAGCACTGATGGGAGATATTTAAATATATGCTATCACGCGTGATTTTATTGAAATTAACTTCACTTGAAGCAAATTAATTTTATCCAAACGTAACGTAAATTTATAAAATATTCTCGCATTGAAAACGTTTAATTACTTAAGAGTTATTGAACTTATTAATGCTGGTTATAATTGCAACTATAACAATTGAAATGATTTTAAATAAGGATTTATCGAGTCTCTTTGAACTTTGAACATAATTCTGCAAAAGGGGAGAAAAGATTCTGGCTAAAGTCTATCTATATATAATCTTAAATTAACTTAATTAAATAATGTATATTTCAGTCAATTTCGTAACTGTACTTTGGAAATCACCGTTGCTTTCAGAAACTGAGAACGTTCATCACAACTTCTTTACTGTTATATAATATGCTTACACTATGTCCATAAAATCATTATCGTAATTAATAGGTTTTATTTTCATATCTTCATGATCAAGATGTATTCCTATGTTTCTCGTCATAATTGAAACGATATTTGCATCTGAAGCACGATCAATCGCTTAACGCAATGGTTTTCTCGACTTATCATACAAAGAAGAAATTATAGTTTGCGGTGCAAATGATATCTATGATGTTTGACTTTCTTATTTTGCATATCATACACTGGCCGTGTTGAATTCTAATTTATTGCTAAATCATTTAGATGTTGCATACCAATTAGCGATATCTTGCGAAGAATTTCTTACTCCTGTATGCTTTTCTGTGTACTAGGTAATTAGAGATAATTACGAAACTGAGAAAATTTCGAAATTACTAGATAAAATTGTGAAAGTTCCAAAAAAACTTTTAAGTTTAAGGATATTTATTAAGTTAAGAATATTATTAAGTTAAGAATATTTGTTCTTTGCAACGAAAGAGTTCATCTTTAAATGAAAATGTTGCTACACAATGTTTTTAAAATATTAAAACACAATTGGGAATTGCTTCTATTAATCTTGCTCTAAATATAATTAATGTAATGCGATTGTGTAATATATAATATATAATATAATTAATATAATACATATTTATCTATAAAACACAATTAGTAGTTTCATATAATGGCAGGTTTCTGGAGCAATAAATTTTCTCTCCGCTAAAGTTTTGATTGAACGAAATAAATTAAATCGCGTCCTTGGTTTGTCCACCTTTCTGTTTCACAGCCGTTCGACATCCGTTTGTAATGCAAAATATACAGCTTCTTTATTGTGGACAACGATGTGAAACCGATGGTAATCGATCGAATGTGAAAAACAAAAAATCAATTATCATTAACCTTCAAACGAGCGCACGTTCCACGATTGGAATTATTCCTTGTGGATAACGAAAGAATCCGATTAAATCAGTACGTACTCGGAAAACTTCATGTTATAACAAGAGAATCCGATTCATTTGGTGCTTGCCACCAATATAAATATCCTTTTCAGTATCTTTTTAAATAAATGTTAATCTTTTAGTATTAGTTGATGTATGTGAAATTATGTGAAAACGTGAAATAAGCTTACGTTTTGTCGTAAAATACAAGTCAATTTGGATAATTATTTTATAAAGATTTTTTCTAAAATATATGGATAAGAGAACGCTTTTTCTCTTTATTATATATATTTTCATAGAATTCTTCATTTTTTCATTCCCTTAACATAAGTGTTATAATTTAATGGCAAGTAAGTCTACTGTTAGAAAAAGAAGAAAAAAAGAAACGAGAAAGATATCAATTTGTAATAGGAGTAATAGCATTCAAAGTTATGAGATTTCCTCTTATCAGTTTTATCGATCATCGACTACTTTTGATTCAGCATTTAGGATGCAGTTCTTAATTTTGCTCGAGTTCGATGGAGTAAAGTTTCGCTTAAAATTTCACGACGTTTCGGTGCTAACTGATACGATACGTTTGACGTCGGGTATCAACTACTTCATAATTATAGCGATAATTGAAAATTCACGCTTTACCGATTCAGCGAATCTTGACCCGATTGGCATCGAAATCCTAGAAATATTAAACTCGGTTTACAGAACAGAAACATTCTTTCGTGAAATTTAATTAACAAATCACAGTATGGCGTCAGAGACTTCGTCGTGTATCTTATATTTTCATATTCACGTTTGTATTTTTGTAAATTTCTACAGTTTTCCATATTTCCGAAGTTCTACGTTTAATAGAAAAGTTATCAACTCGTGGATTAGCAAAAAAATAAAAAAAAAAATTGCACAGATCTGCAAGAATCTTTAATTTAATTACATTTACAAAATGATCGTGTGATCTTCGATCTTTACGCAACACTGTTACGTAAATGTGTAACAATACATGCGGAATAACATGCACATGTAACAATAAAAAGACAAAACGTCGCGAGAACTAGTTTTCAAATAATACTTTCATTAGTATATTCTCCATGTATATAACGAACGCTATGATCTCATTAAAAAGTAATCGTTATCTTGAGTATTACAGATATAAACTCTATTCTATTATGTTACGAAATCATTTTGTCCTCCAATAAAGCTTCAATTCCGCCTATGAAACAGGAGACAAAATCAGAAACCGCGTACACGTTGTTAATACTGTTCCTCTTTCGCGAGATTCATGGGCAGCTAGTGCGAACAAGGTGATACGGTTCATTCGGTGTTAACGTACTCAACTTTCTCTCACATGTCAGTCTGGACGTGGTCACAGTCATTCTGAATCCATGGTCATCCTTCGAGGACACTTGTACAGCCTATGTATTAAGTTCTCTTTGCGGGATGTCGAGTTTCATCATTTTAATTTCGTTACTTCCGACTGAATTCGGCTGCAAAATGATTTCGTTACAAGCGGATGCATTTTACTTGTATTGAAAGCGATTTAAGAGAATAAAAGAATCGATATCGCGTGTTTGATATTTATTGATAATACAAATTTAAGATGTCACATCTGAAATAATTTATTCTTAATAGAACGTTCTTGTTCAAAAGTAATTTGCATTTGTCCTATCGATATCTGCGGCGTTTAAATGCATTGGAGAAACTGCTACTCTTTTTATAAAGCACACTGTTCGTCGATTCGCATTTCGATATTAAGAATCTCGTATTAAAATCATGTTTGTTTCTTCTGTATCTACGCGGAATGATTTGTATCTTTTGGAACTAAAACAATTAAAAGCTAGACTCGGCAAATGATATTATTAGGTTGTCCGAAAAGTGTCTTTCTTTCACAGACCCGTCTTTTACGACGATGCATCTTTATACAAACATGAAACCTAATCTATCGAGCGTTATGATCTTTATTTTAGTAGAACAAAATGGATCATACGTAATTCGATAAAATAATATAAAACGGAAAATGTTGTCCATTATTTCCTTAAAAGACGAAAGAAACTTCTCGGACGACCTAATATAAGAATTCATAGCCCGATACAATCCTTAAAGCAGAAGATATTATTTTAACAATTTATTTGCAATGATAACTTTAACAAAAATAGATTTCCCAATTGTCCTCACTATTCCTTATACGAGTTCAATAATTAATTTGTTATAAATCAGACTTTAATAATTAAATCTCGAAAATATGTGGAAAAGAAGAATAAAATAAATATTGAAAATTTGAATTCATTCTTACACAAAGTTACCTACTCCAAGTGCTAAATAAACCGATTTTCTACCTTTCTGAAAGCTTCGATGTTGCACAGAAAAATATTATCGAATAACAACATGGTTTCGTTGTAACGATAAAATATTATTTTATATGCGAATTATTATATCTAATTGACATAGTCGAGGTTGTTTATATACATCGCAAATACTTATCCGCGCGTCAAGATAGTGGAAAATTAAATCTTCTTGTTTCATTCTCGATTATTTTTAAGTTTCGATCGTCCAATCACCGATAATCTTACGTTGTGTCCCTCGTCTTCATTTTGTCTCAGGGACACGTGCGAAACTAAACGTGTGTGCTGTATACGCGTGTAAATCGTCTTACACAGACATGAACATGCTGCGTGATTGAGAATTTCATTACCTTGGTACATTTTTCTAGATCGTCCTGAGCGACGGCCATGCCTCAAGGAGTCCGGAAATCATTTTTATTGGAATCTCAAGCAGCCGTCATTAGCTCGATAATGCGAGAGTCTGACAAGCGGAAAGACATTCGATGTCAATTTATGGGGGAACCCCAGGAAGCCTCCGACGAGTATTTTAAATATCACGTCGTAGAATCTAATTACATCGTACGTGATGGAGTAGATTCATAAACAGTCGTCGTCGATATTGAATATGATATATTAATATATAAGCTATTAAATTATTTAAGAAATAGATTTCTCGTAAGTAAACGAAAATATTATATTATTTTCTCCATTGAGAAGATTTTATTCATTTTTCCTATTGATAAATGTTCCAAAATATAATCAATCTGGAAACTAACAATACGATGTTTAAACGTACGGTGTTGTAATATAAGTACAAACAATATGTTGCAGGATAATTTAAATCATTTGTAGTCAGGTTTTTTTCTACTTTTAACAATAAAAATTGGCTGATTGCGATTTCTTCCTTTCATATGAAATACAGGAAAAAAATAATTAGTAATATAACTTACAACGAGAGAATACAATGGTACGACACTATAAACGAATGAAATAAAATTTGTAATAACAGCAAACGAGAGAGAGAGGGAGAGAGAGAGAGAGAGAGAGAGAGAGAGAGAGAGAGAGAGAGAGAGAGAGAGAGAGAGGAGAAAATATAACGATACCATGATAAAGATATCGAATAAGATTCGAAAAATAGATACATAAGTGTATATCTAAATATATAAGAGCCAAGCTGTACAATATCATGGAAGATTAAAGAGACATCAATGAAAGCACTCCACTTGCTATCGCGATGAAAGTGACTTCAACGCGTGGTAAGGAAGATTTATGCTATGACTATCATACTGAATCATGCTTATTTCTCATTCGAATTAAGAATTTTGCATACATTATCTATATCAATTTAATCATTCATGAAGCTCGATGTATATTTATTTTCTAATCTGTACTTTTTTCATTTTACAGTTATCGTTTGCACGTATTTTTAAATCTTATTAATCTGACGAATACCCGGATATTGTACTGTCTTGGAATATAATAACGATGGATAAATCAACGGAGATCTTATCTAAGAATGATTTTTGCATATTCTCTTCCTCAAACTTATTCTTCTTTGTCATAACCGCAAAAAAATCCTCACATTCCTGACTCTTCGTACGCATCGTAATTATGTTTGACAATACGCATTTTTCAATACAATAATATAAAGGACAATTTTGAATTCCGTTCCTTTCCCTGTAGAGCTATATGTTTATTTATGATAATTAGTAATTACGTAATTTATATAAATATATATAGCAGCATTTAACACGTGTATGTAACTACGCTTACATTGCCTACCAATAAATGTCACGGTCATCTTTTTCAGGATCAACTCTACAAGTTCAAACAATGAAATGAGTTTCTAAAAATCATGTTTGCAAACACTTTCACTTCCAAATACATACAACCTATTAGCACTCCAAACGTCTGGAAACGTGAATCTACTTTTGAAATCGATGATAAAGTTTGCTAGTACCGTTCCATACGTAATACGTGTATGTAATCACGTTCCCATGCTCTAAAATTATAATGGAAGAAATAGAATTTCGAAAAATATGGAATTTTACAAATTTTATGCCATGTTAATATTTTCCTATAATTTTAATTTAGCAATTAATTCGTATTTCAATATTGCAGTCAACTCTATTATAGATGATGTTCAGATGAATCAACGAACGCCCTTTTCACAATCTCAAGAGTCTCAAGCAATAAGAACAAAAATGAATCAGAATGAAAATAAAATAATTGATCGTTGATCGTCATTTGGTTTTTATTTATTTCATAATGTCACCGATTGTGTAAACAATGGAGCTTTTTCGTCTCTAACGATCAATTGGAGAGGAAATAATCGACTTGTAATCTGCGGCTAAAATAACAAAAAAAGGAAGAGATATTCTATCTAAGCAGATGATTCCTAAAATGTATTCAGTTGCAACTTCGATACTAGACATATTAACGAATAAAATACATATATATATATGTTGTTTGTTGAACAAAGAGGTGGTTAACATTAGAATACTAGCTACATGTTTGGATACTCTAAATTGCATTATATTCGATACAGAATAAAAATAAAAGACAGGGAGAAGATATATATGATACAAATAAAAATTATTACATCTATTTCAAATATAAAGATAATAGTTAGTCATGGAGCGAAAATTCGTACTGTCATTAAGCTTATAAATCTTTTTATTCTGAAAATTTAAGTGATTAATTTTTTATTCTACTTTCGAGACAAATATTATTCTTATACTAATATTATATTTTTTTGTACTTTCACACGCAACATGTGTTTTACTATTTTAATATTTTCGGATATTTAAATTCTTATTCTCATATTTTTTGGATCTTAGACGTTACAAAACATAAAAATAAAAAATACAAATTTCATTAACTCTTTTGTATCATCCCCTGTAGTTTCTTGTTTTCTTCTCTTATTTAGTATTCGAGACATTAAACTCATTCTCTCTTATACAAGTATAGTATGTAATAAGTAATTCAATTATTTGCTATTGTTTATTCTTTCTTCAATTTTTCACTTAAGTATATAGATACATCTTTCAAACTTGAAATAATTTGAAGGTTGTTTTACATTAATACAGTATCTTCCCATAAATCATACCTTATTAAATCGACAATTACATCTCATTTATTCTGATAGCCATCTACTTTTCATTCAAAAAAATAACAACCTCTTGCATGTAATAAATAGTCACATTAACAAAACAATATCCTCTTCTCTTAATTAAACACGAGATAATTCTTCGTCTTATTGTTTCTAATATACCCACAATTTAATTTATTTAATAATATTTCACAAGAGACAATAGCTCAAAATTGTACGAATAAATTCAATCTTAAATTCCACTTTACTCACGTAAGAGGTACATATATCACACAAGAAATACTGTTACTCACATGTGCTACTACATACTTCCCAGTAATTAAAACGCCACTACTGAGACAAATTAACGATCTCATGAGAGCTACGAGAACCGCGACAGCCTGAACAGAGAAAGCAACGACGCTCGAGGTTATTAAACTCATTCTTATTATAATGTTCGCGACTTTATACCCTCGTCCGTGCGACTCATCCTTCGAATAGCCGAACAAACGCGTTACAAGCGTCTACTGACAGCTACAATTGATGACGATCAGAAATCGACAGAAGGCGATATTTATTATCATATTCGAAGATGCGAGGCTCCAGAGCGTCTGCCACGAATCAATGTCACTTCCATTGACTAATCGTTCTTTTTCTTCCTGCAAATTCTCGTCTTCGCTTCTCCCTTCTCTCGTCTTCTAATCGATGGGTATAAATCGTGGATTAATCAGATTTTATGGAACGATGCTTATATATATTGTATAATATTTCGTTATTTTATAAATAATATATTTTTTAACTGTGCGCAATTGTAAAATAAATCCTTCAGTAAAATACTTGAAAATTAGAAATGAAAAATTTATGTATTTATAGTTTGTAAATTTTAAATCTCAAATGTACACTAAAACAATAAATATGGACAAGATCAAGCTGAACTGCAAATGAATATTGACTAGGTTTCAAAAATTTATCTAAATGTTGATGTTCTTATCAGTACTTAATGCTATAACGATGTGATGAAATATGATAAAAAATAATGAGGAAACTGATAGAAAATCACCAAGAATGTATCTACTGTTGTAAATCTATAAAATTCTTATGAAAAATTAGATATTTGTCAGATATTTGTCAAAATCATAATTTCCTAACTTACAAAATAGTGTTTCTCAATCTTTTTTAATTCCTGGCCCTCTTCTGAAGTAGTCAAATGACCTTCGACATTTATTTATATTCCTGCCCTCCATATCAACAAACATTTATAACAAAGTCTATCAATTTATTTTTATTTAATATAATAACATAACTATATTAAGAACAAATAAGCGTAAAAAATGTTTAACTGAAAATAATTACAACAATCCTTCAAAACCCAAAACTACGCAAATACTTCATAACCTCTAAGAGCACAACTCACAGGTTGAGAACGTGAATTATAGAGACTATGGTGTTTAACGCTATTTGGCGATCCCGATTAATTTTCCATAGGCAACTCCTTCAGATCCGTGTTACAATATTTCAGGAGGGAACAATAGTCATTGTAAAACATCGTGATCCTGATAATACCAGTTAGACTGCAAACGACTCGGCTTCTACCAGTTAAAAATAACGGTGACAGTGTGTGCACGCAGCATGCTTGGAGTCGAAAAACGCTCCATATAAAAAAATTATGTAAAACACCAAGGACCGAGACTGAGCGACGTTACTAATGAAATACTGGATGTGTGCACAAACACGAGACAGAGCCGTCGAAGTGGTATAAATAATGTGCAACCTCGATCTACGTGCTTTCATAAATATGGAAAGCCAACGGATTATGGAAATCGAAACATTCGCGATCGAATATGTATTTCGATGATATTGTTTGTCTTTTGCTACTATTTATTCTTTTGTAATAAATATGCCCGGAGCGGATCGTTTCGATAGCCGATCTAAAAGGATGATCATTTTTTTTTTGAGAGAACTGAGTCATTGCAATAATAGACAATAAACTTATATTTAATACATATATGTGCATTGCCGGCCATAATCCCATAGGATTAGGACATCTGATATTATTAAAAAATTGAATACTTCTCATTGCTTTCATTTTCTACTTATCCTATTATATATCTGTTAGTTTATTTATTTTCATGTACATATGCTGTATAATACAAAATACTAAATGAAATTCCTATGTCTTATGGCCGACCATGACATACATGCGTAATACACATTTACATACAATATATATATAACATGTGTATTAAAAGTAAGTAACATGCGTATGAATAATTACATATGAATAACTTTAGTATTCATCTTTCAATATTTAAATAAAAATTATGTTACTACGATAGCAACATCTAACCTATGATATGAAAGGATTAATAAATGTCAAAATCGACAATCTTGAAAACTTACAAGTGCATTATACTTACTTGTTTATTTAAGAGGAAGAACATGACGGAAAACAATGAAGGCTGCGAAATATGACAGCACTTTCGTAGTCACCGATTTATACTTCAATCATTCATAAATCGCGGCGGACAATTACTATTTTTCGCTCATTCTAGGAACGCTGTGAAGAGTGACAAAACCAAGCACATAACGTTCTCACGCATACTAGGGAAGGGGGCAGTAGTCACGATTCGGTATATGTATCGCTTGCACGTACATTGTACAATTCGGTGTAAATTTCTAGACCGCGTGCCACGGTTCAGTCACCGGTTCTTGCGACAACCCGTTTACGACTTCCGCGATTTGATATCGCATTAATACGCGCCATTTCTTGCGATAGTACAAAAGATATATCGCGGTTGCTCACGACAATATCGATCGCGAAATCATGACTAGTATTGGAAGATTGTATCGATAGTACGATTACCGCGTGCCGTTCAATACTTAAATACCTACGCTTACGTTAAGACGTACAATACCTCGAACATATGCATGTATGTAACTACATTGTACATTTGTATCCCGAGCCGCAATTTGATTTTTTTCCTTTATCGTAAAATCTACTTTGCGGAACTCTATGGTAGATTGCCTTGAACAAACGACGAAACTCAAACCATTTTGTTCATCAATCGTAAAGGGGTCAAATTATAGAATGGAGTTTTAACTTGTGTTTATTGTGGAAAGTTTATAGGTTATGTTCTCTAAGAATGACACGTATTTAACGCTCGCTCGCGGTTATGGTTGGATTATTTGAGAGCTAAATATAGAACGAAAAAGACGAATTTAGCTTTGACATTCCATTTAGCATGTATAATGTCGTAATATTTTAAAAAGAAAAAGTATATTAACTCATTTCATACTAAATAAGTTTAGCATCTGTTGGTTTAGGTTCTACTTAAAAAAAAAAAAAAAAAAAAAAACAGGAGATTGCTACGATATGTATCTCAGTTAAAAAAACATCATAAGAAAATGATTAATTATTATTTTTATTACAGGTTTTCTATATTCATTAGTCTTTACTTACATTATTTAATAATTAGCATTTTAGACGATGCATTTAGTACACGATGTGCTAATAATCAAATTTTATAATTTTATTATTTATTCATTATTTAATATAATCTTCCTAATTTTATATAGTCTATAAGTTTTGTTATATATAATATAGGCTTCGTTACTTTTTCATAACGTTTTAGTCATATAAATTTCATTATATGATATAGCTTCTATAGTTTTGCAATTTTCGTGAGTTTGGAATAAATAAATATATTTTTTGAATAAAATTTGTAAGCGTTTTCCAAGAGCAAAATTATTTTAAAAAATAGAATTATACGTATAGGTTTGTGATTGAGAACGATTTAAAATCCTTCGAAAATTGGTTTTTCCACTTGAATTCCACGTTTTTATATTGTGCAATAAAATAATGTTTTGCAATATGTACTATTATGAATATAAATAAGATTGAATAATCGAATTAACAGAATACGGTGAAATTTGGATCTTTTCTTTATCCTTCTTCCTGAAAGTTAACCTATTCACAAAATCTATATCTGAATAAAAATGAAGTGATATTTAAAATTAATGTTTTTATTGGACTCGAGACGAAGGAAACGTGTCAAACCATTAAGCAAATAAAGACACGACGTCAATTTTCGATTGGTTGGCCTGACGAGTTTGGATAAATTTTCTTTATCTCTTTGCCATTAATCATATATGTAAATCGTTTTTTGGCATAACCTTATAATTTGTTCCCCAAAGGTATGTATGTACGTGTATTTACTACAACATATGTCTGACATAGTATAATCAAGGAATAAATGATAAATAACAAAAAATGAACTGTCCTTAATCGCTACTTTGAAGTTCTTGGAATTTTGCAAAGATAACATTCTAATTACGCTCAATCCACACGGATTCCAGCTTAAATTGAAGAAATATTTTTAATCTATGATAGAGAAAGTGAAACTTTAATTTACACGAACTCAATATGATTCTATTAAAAAACGAGTTGCTGGTGAAAGTAAGTTTATTTGAGGAATAGAATATAAAATAGAATATAAAAGTATAAATAGAATAATCAACAGAATATAAATAACATAGACTGAGACATGATGTCATAGTAGAATGTCAAAAGTATGATATCAAATATATATGATAATATGATAAAAGTAGAAATACTACTCCAATTACCACCTAACCTTTAAATTGTAACTAGTCTATTACGTACATAAATACAAGCATATAAACTGTTACGTATACATTTAGACAATCGGTATTTAAATCCCGCGCCAAAAGTCGTATCATAAAATTCGGTTCCTTCGTATCATAGAATAAAATGTGGAATTAGAAGTCAGTAAAAACTTCTCTATTGCTTTATTATGAATTTTTTTTATTATGTAACAGAAACATTTTGCACGTCGCGAAAAGATAAAAATAATTTTATTAAATAGTAATAAATTTGGTGACAGTATTTTCTAATTTCTTTTCGCATACAACGACTTATAATTTTTATTAAATCAGAGAAATGTTCCATTGCATAAACAAAAAGAAGTACTACGACAAGAATCGAGAGCTTCTTTCAGTTTGCAACAGACGTTAACGAATCTCGATGTTTATGCAAAGAACGGAAATCGTTGCTCACGAAGGAACACGACCAGCGGTGTTTCTTGCAACGATTTCAATGGTAACTCGTGTACCGATAAAGCTTATGCAAGAGTTGTTACCCGTATCTGGAGCAGAAATTTAAAGGGTGTCAGAGTATTTCTTACATCGGCATGAAACTAGACCGGTAAAAAATTTCGAAACTTCTACGTGACT
Organism: Bombus haemorrhoidalis; assembly: GCA_014825975.1. Classification (NCBI taxonomy): domain Eukaryota; kingdom Metazoa; phylum Arthropoda; class Insecta; order Hymenoptera; family Apidae; genus Bombus; species Bombus haemorrhoidalis. The sequence continues at coordinate 14,222,570 of CM026166.1, read as the reverse complement.
TTTTATCACGTGAAAGATGCATTCGCGTCCTGTCCACGATTTTTGCCTTATGAAGCTTTCATAGAAAGTGTTACGTTAACTTGGAATGTTAACAAACCAACATGGATGAAATTCAAATAAGACAACATACTACAAACATATAACTAAACTCAGCAGAATTCTTCTTCATAATTTAATAACTAATATTCTTAGCATAATTTTATGAGTTATAAATTAATAACACTAATAAATTCTCTTGCATAACATAAAAAATTGTAAAAACTTGTCACTTGTCAATTTACTAATTGTTTTAGTTAGCAACTTATTATGTAGAAAGATCTAGTTTAAATGTTGTTTAAATTAAAGAAACTCTTAAAAAGCGATAATGTTAAAAATCTTATACCATGCATGTAAAAAAAATATTAAACGAGAAATCTTTTAATTTATTTTGCACACTATATTCTTCCTTAGATGCGGATACCTTTAGCATAAAATACGTAACGAGTGACCTTTTCAAATTGAAAACGAAGAAGAAAGTTGGATTGCATAATTGTCCCCGCAAATTTATTCCATTTCTATAAGAATATGCGCACCTTTCACCCTATGAAGATCCTCTCCTTCTGCATCTGCTAGCCTAAAGCATCTCTGCTCCAAAAGCGTCCAAACATACTGGTAACCTTCGCGAATCAAAACAAAAGCCAAGGATCTCATTTTTGAAGAGTCATCCCATATCTTAAAGAAAGATAAAAAAAAAAAAAAGGATTTGAAGAAGCCAATTAAAAGAAAAAAGTCATCCATAAATAGAACCTTGCTATTTTTATATCGTGGACACGGAATACCAACGACGTGAAAGGATAGCGTAAGAATTGAATGGTGAAGCGAGCGACGCGGGTAATTGACCTTTTCGACGGATAATCGGAAATGAAGAAAGAAAATCCGATTGCGTAAAAGATGTCACTGGTTGATCGTCACCTATGGCAGACGCCGCGTGCACCCGCAATCGCGAGCCACGTTATGCAAGAGAGTAACGATGCAAAAATCACTCATGCGGGACCTATCTACGCAAGGACATTCTCAGAGACGAAGTTTTCAGCTGTTGCGCGGCTTGCAATCAGCGTTTGTGCAACGTTAACGACCTCGACAATGGGGACAGATATGCGGCCAATTATTGTCGAGTTGTACGGGCCCGCGTCCCGCGACAATTATTTCATATCCACATGCAATGCGAGCCGATCGCGTTCTGATCGCATTTGATCCGACAATTATATTGTTCCATGGCACGATACCATTCGGATAAGGTTTTCAGAGCATTATTCCTTTCACCGACGATCGATGACCGAACCGAGACACAAGCTCCATGCATTCAGGCGTTCCTGTCTAACATTTTCTATTCCATTTATTATTTTCTAATTCTTCCGTTTGAAAATCTTCCGTTTAATTTATTCTCATGCGTCGAGAAATTTATTTAGTTCGAAAAAATGGTTTGGAAACTTAAAAAGTTTGCTCTTTCTCTTTCTAATTTTTTCTTATTTTCTAGGCATTTTCATAAGTAACGTTAATTTATGTAATAATAATGTTATATAATATATAATGTTATATTATATAATGTTATATAATAATTATTATTATTATTTCATATGTTTGTATATGTTTATTATGCTTGCATAACATTAATTTATTTAACTTGAAGAAATATGACATGATAACGTATGTCTATCATAATCTTCCTAGTTGGAGATCAGGGGCACCTTTCAGAATAAAGAGATCTTGTTCTCGAAAACATTATGAACATTGGAAGATCGTGTTTTTTGTTTTTCGCAAAATGAGTTACAAAATATTGATCCATGCGACGCATTATCAGAAGTAAAGTAATTTTTAATAGTTTTGATCTGTTTGACCTGAACTAATACATTTATATAATATAATGCTATATATACACTGATTATTGATACGAAACGAATAACCTCAGACAATGTCTCGTTTCTTCGTCTTTCACGAATATTGAAAGATCGAGTTAACGTTCGCGATGACTCGAGCTCACTGTTTTTATACTGGGTCTCTTGCGATACGTCAACCTTGACCTGTATCGAACTAGACCGAACCTTAAGTAGGTTCGTATGCATATTTCGCAATGTTATTCCCAACACCAATTTCACTTCGACCGTGACTCGAGTCGGAAAGCGATGTGACACGACAGACCACCTATCGTTGATTGTCAAATTGGTCGATGGAATATTTTATTTTATTTTTAGAATAAGGAAATAAAATCTATCTTACATACGAAAGTCTTCTGAAGTTTTTTCTTCACAAAAATGGGACAGAAAGTTAGAAAATTATAATTCTACTTATTCGTTTTATTCGTTTCCTTGAGAGATCGAGTAACTATAAGTTGAAGAAGGTCAGTATAGTTAATGAAATTAATTTTAAGATCGTAGATTAGTGTTAAATATCTATGAACGATTAAATAATTCATTTAGATTAATAGTTATAATAGTTATATAAAAAGAAATGTAAAGACAATATATATATATATATATATATATATATATATATATATATATAAGAAACATAATGCATTGATAGCTTGAAAAAGAAAATGGGAAATTATGTCAAGACGAAGATTAAAAAATTATTTGGAAACACTTGGAAACATTTAGCAACCCGTAGTTATCCCAGCCGGAAATACAAAGCATTAATTGTCGTGTGTGCAAAGTTTTCTATTAGCATGAAAATGGCATTGTGACAGTCTTGTTGATATAATTGACGATCTGAAGGTAAATTACAATCAAAATAGGATTGTAAAATGCATGGCATGCTTGCGGAATAACTGCTTACTATACGCAAGTTTCTTTTCGTTTGCCATCCAAGAGACAATACGAATGCAAATGATGACATTCTTGATTGTAATGAGAAAATGTAATGTCTACTTACAATAACACCGTATGAAACTTGGGTCTACGAATTAGCAGAAAAGTACATGACATTTGTCTAATTATTTAGTAAAGAACGTAATGATCTCTCATATTTCAAAATCTAACACACTTACAATAAGTTAGTTACAATTCTGTTGCTCACGCTCTTTTCGATACTTGTTTCCTTAATTATTTAATCAGTTTTATTTAACATTTTATTTTCGTTCGTGCTTTTATTACTCACATGCTTTTACTACCAACTTTCATAAAGATATATATTTATAACAGCGATACGAATTAATTGAAATTTTTTATTACTTTCAACTATTACGAAGAAAGTCTTGTAACTATGCGTACGTGTTATTAAAATGCAGATAGAAAAGTACGGAAAAGAAGTTGGAAGTAGTGAAATATGCAATTTCATTGGTACTTGGTTATTAAAACTGTGGACGTAAGAAATACGTAGGAACATGAAGATTAGACAAGGACAATCATTAGCATTTTTATCTTAATTGGATGAAAAGAAAGACAGACTATCTAAATCAATTTAAATGGTTCCGCAAATATGACTAAAACTCAAAACATGATCTCTCGAACGCTATTTTAAAATTATAACTCCTACGAATCATCAATACATCACGAATGACCCAACGATTACCAGTTTTGTCATTGATGTAACATTATATCAGTTGAAAGTTAAATTGAGATTATAATATCGTTATTTTTCTTTTTATAAAATTTATTATAACACGATAGATAGCAAAAGATACATTTAAAAATAATCTTCAAATCCAATTCGAACATGTTTCAACCACCTGGCCGTATTACCCCAAAACAAGTACACGCGCTTAACCGGTCTTCTACAATGAGTATGCAGCGATTTTCAACCTTGACCCGTATTCAACCGGCGTAAACCCAGGATCCACGGTGAATCGAACAAGTCCGAAACTGAAGGAGCGTGAAAACGACTTTATCTTATGCCGGACTGGCGTTCGTGGCCGTCGTTCTTTGCCGCGTGGAACGTGAAATGAAACGAAATGAAGGACGTGTTCTGCCGCCGAATTGTGTCGAGGATCCAAGATGGATATCTGTCTGGCCGGTAACGTGAACCAAAACGTGAGCTCGTTACATGTGTGCACGGATATTAAAAATCCGGTGGCTGAGTATTATGAGGAAAACGAAGGGTAAGGCAACGAATGATAAAACTCTATGACGCACTTCCGTCGACCTGTCGCGGAGGTTTATCCTCTCGTTCGTCTATTCTTAGACTCGATCTTATTTACCAGTTGGAAAAAGGCATTTTGTTCTTTCAAGAAACATCTTTTTTGATTCTGTGAAAATTTTATGAAAAAGCTGGAAGTAAAAGTGACAACGAGAGTCACTAAAATTTGAAGATTGTTGATTTTATCTATTGTCAGTATGAAGACTGCGAAGTGCAAAAAGTTATAATATAGAGATAGTACGTATATTATCGTATAATATATTTGTATTTTATGTTAGTTTATGTTTAATGTGTTATGTTATATATGATGTGAAATAAAACTAGCAAAACGTATAATGCAACTCATAAATGGTATTTTAACTTTTTATAAAAAACTTATTAGAAAATTAAGACGTAATAAGATAAAATGTTGAAATACCTTATTATGACACCGAAATATTAATATTCTTGTAATTTTTTTTAAGTATCTTAGCCGGTGAAAGGCACATTCCTGTTCTAAAAAGTTTATACATGCACTCGTGAGTTAAAATAATATTCAAACATTTCGCTGTTCCGCGTTAAATGTTTAACGCCTGTTTCTTTATCATTTTTTGAGTTTAATCTATCTCTTGGTGTTAAATTGATATAATGGTAAAAGATTCGTAATGAAAAAATTAATATAATTAAATAGATAGAAATTTGGAAATTGTGTCATTAAGAAGTGAAAGATAAGCTTTCTATATATTCATGACGTTATTCATATTATTCAGAAACGACAAATCATCAGGACATATTACTTTTAAATTTATCGTAACATATTGAATCAATATAGGGAACGAATGAGGGTTAATAGTAGATCAATAGAAGAATGAATAAACAATCTTTGAAAAATACCAAAGTAAATCTTCCCTGTTACGATAAAATAATTGCAAATTAAATCTGCCAGTCTCCAGAAGACGAAAGTTAATAATAGATAGAAAACATATTTAGCGAAAGTTTTCGAGCGGATTTGGCTGGATAAAATTGTTTACGAGTCGTTTCCTTAGACGCGGACGTGGTGATTGAGAGATGCAGAATGTAAATGTGGAACTTCTGGTCAAGGATAGCGGTTACAAAAGTAATAGCTGTAAGCATGAGTTGCGACTCGTCCGTCATTATAACAGTAACTATTACATACTTGACGGTAGCTAAGTTACACGTAGAAATAACTGTTTTACACAGGCCCGTAAGATTTGTACTGGGTGAGTGCACGATATCATTAAAACCTGCGCACGATTGCGTTTATTTCGTTTGTAACGTAACTAGAAATTTAAGAAACCTCGTGGAATTACCGTGAACGGTGCATCATGAATAAACGAACATGTATTATATACGTATTGCGTATTTCGACTTGCTTCGAATTAATTTGCATCCTGCTAATTGTCATCCGTTACTTGGCAAAGTTTGTACATACGACGATGAACCACTTAACGAGGCATTTCTAATGAACGGTGACACTTCGAACCGTGTTCGCAATTCAAATTCGTTATCGGATACTCGTTACAGGTGTGAATAGAAGAATGAATCATTTGGAATTGGTAACACAAAGTAGAACTTGGTTTGTTCAAACTCTATTGATACAAACTTTTACTTAATGTATAATTTATTAAGTTGTAACATGTGAAGTGTCCGTTTTAACGTTGAAGTTTAAATTCCTCACCTATCTTGCATTAAAGAATAAATTAAATAAATTGTCTTAAGAAATATCGTGCGCTCGCACTGTAGTTTGCATAATTTGTCTGCAGTATAATAAACCAAACCGGAACTGAATGCCAATTTATAATCTTTCGTTTCGCGTATCTTTTGTTTGAAATACTGTTGGAAATTCCTCAGTATTCTCTTTTCAACGATACAACCAAAATTTTTTGCGATCGAAGAGATTTTAATTATGTTCTCTTTATTAATTTAATTCGCAAATTAATATTCGAACGTACCTTAATAAACTCGATCGACCGAATATCAAATTCGGAGTCATATTGAACGGCACGATCGATCCTTTGTCTTTGAAAAATCTTCCAGAATATCTTCGTTTCCGTGTGTTTGAGTCTACTGTTCGTATTACTTCGAATTTTGAAATTTGCATATTTCCGAAAAAAAGTCAGGTTTATCAAGTTCTTCGACTTCGTAGTTGATAAACAGCTCACTTAGAACCTTCAACACTTTTACTGCTACATTTGCATATAGAGCTATAACAGATTAAAATATAAATGAAAATATAACGACGTCTACTGCTACTGTCTTATATTCAATAACGTTCAATAACGTTGTCCAAATGAACATTTCGCTGATAGTGTCAATCGTCGAATATATTAATTATATGAAACTTTTCAGACGTTTCTATAACTTTCAACTTTCTCGGATTCTTCTCCTCAACAAGTTAGTCATAAAAGTCTACCGAGTACTATGTTGCAATTCTGTTTGAACTTCATGCATACGAACGCGTTATATGTATGCAGAAGGTTTACATGTATATGTAAATACATTAAATAATCATAACGTTCCAGCGAGAATATTAAACAGAAAAAAGATTCATCAACCTAAATTCCTCGTCTGGTCTAGCAATCACCTAACAGTTCAATCCTGAAGCCCAACATTTCAATTTCAAATAGATACATTAAATAATGTATAACGTGCCACCGAGAATATTAAGAGAAAAAAGATTCATCAATCTAAATTCCTCGTCTAATCTAGCAATCGCCTAACAGTTCAATCCTGAAGCCCAAAATTTCAATTCCAAATAGGTACATTAAATAATTATAACGCTCCACCGAGGATATTAAACGGAAGAAAGATTCATCAACCTAAATTCCTCGTTTCGTTTAGTAGCCACCTAACATTTCGATTCTGATGGCCAAAACTTTAATCTCATTTCCATCGAATTCAACTCGATGATTATTAGCCAAACTCGCTCGACCAGGACTAATTTCAAGCGTCGGTTCCCACGATCCTGCACGCATTAGACACATTGTAGCAGCAGTTCTATCGATCATTGCGGAAACTGTTTTCAACCATATGATATCCATCAATTACCAGCGTTGCAATTAAGAAGGCCAGTAGGAGCTCTATATAAATCGCCCACCAGGAAGTTAGCTGGCCGTCGCCATCGAGATCGCCATTGCGTTCACTATGGATTAAGCCATTAAGCAACATAATCGTGGAAAAGTAAGTTGCCGATCGATTCGGTTTGCCGAATGACCGTCCACCGGAGCTTCGTGTCGAATTTCCAAAGCAATTTCCGCTCGGCTAAACGAACGACTTTTTTCCTCTTGCATCGAAACGTTGGACGGTCTTTCACTTCACGAGTAAGCGTCGACTGGGCGAGCGTGAACGCGTCAAGGTTTTGTAGATCGGTTCTGGAACCATGAGGTTGCGCGAGCCGACTCGTACGAACGAACCGATTTTCACAGTAGATATCGAAAGAAAAATGGTCTCGTGGAATAATTAGACCGCGGGTTTCTATGTGAATTCATATTTTTCAGAACATAATTTAAATAAAAGATAGAACCGCGGTAGAAAAGGGTTAATTTGATAATTTTCATTTCTATAGAAATACGTGAATTTCTCAAACTGAAACACAGAGATCTTCGTTAGCAGCGAAACGGTGTTTGTGACAGAAGGTTAGATATCAACCAGAAGCAGAGTTTGATGCGTTATTACAAAAAAATGTTACATCAGTGCAACATGGGGGATCTGGAGATCAGAATTGAAATTATAATATAATTCTTTACAACGCAACCTTTTATAAAATTTATTAGAATTGCACGATAAATGACAAGAGATGTAGCCTTTCGTTCAAAAATTCTGTGAACTGTGTAAGATGGTAAAAATTTGTGTCGGTTCTGCAACCGGTTGGAGGTTGCGCGAGTAAAGAGAAAGAGAAGAAAGAAAAATGGTTTTATGTAACGATATCAGAGCAAAGAGCGTGCCCATCGTAGCAGATTACACAGCTCTCCGTCGCGCAATTAACGAAAGAAATCGAAAGATCCTGCCGTTCCTTAACACGAGCAACGGCCGCGTTGCGTAACCGCGTAACTGAAATAAATAAATCAGCGGAGCTTGAATACCGTGCAACGGACAAAACGGTGCTCGTTATTCCGCTATGATTGCTATGACTGTGTTTTATTGTGTATTATGGTCTGATTTGAAATCGTTTCGAAGCAACTTCGTGGGAAATTATATTATATACGTATAATATACCTTATGGTATCGTAGAATGATTAATAATAATAGAATGAAATTGTTTGGGCGTATATTTGTAAAGGGGAAAAAGGGTCTCTTTTAGTCTCAATGCTTAGGTTTTGGACATACGAGATATATATAAGATGGATCTAATCTTAAACATGTTTGGGAATTACTTGAAACGTTGTGCTTTGTGATAAGAGATATTAGTACATTCTCCGAGTCATCTGTTTTTTTATTTAGAAAAAGTCGTAGGTTACTTTATTCTTTATGTTTTTTCTATATTTTGCCCCGCCAAATATAAAAAACATACAAAACCATAGACTTTTAGAAACGTTTTATATCCCATACATATTTATATTTGTACATTATTTTGAAAAAGATATTCTTTTTTGCAACAATTATGTACGTACATATACCAAGGAATATTTAATGTTCTTCAAATATATTGCAATAATAAACGTTTTTGTTTTATAGATACTCAGATACTCATACGCGCGGCAGAGTTTATACTCCTAAAAAGTGGATATCATTCCAAAAGCTACATGCGAATCTCTCATCCTTTGAATATTCATCTGAGAAACCTGTTCTCTGAGAAAATAAAATAAGCCCAAATATTAGGAGAAAAATGGAAAAAGAGAATTTGCTGTTGGTGAAGTGCAAATGCAAGTGGACTATGGTAAATAATTCTAGAACAATCGATGCTAAACACGTTAAAAACGATCGAGAATAAATCAATTCTCGGATGTTTTACGCGCAATAAAATTAGCAAAATCGATGGTTAACTTTTTGGACAATTTGATTGTCTGCAACTGGAATGTAAATGTAAAAGTAAACGACCAGTCGTGTGATTGTCAGAATAAACTGCAAATCAGATAGACGCGACGAGCGTACAGAACGCGTTTTTATAGAAGAGATTGCGATCTTTGAGCGGCGTGTCAAGGTCACGCACATTTTCCGACACTGAATATTTAAAACGCGAGACTGGCGATCGAACGATCGATCGATCGCTATTCAACTTTCGAATGTTAAATTGTCTGCGAATTATACGTGGAAAATGTCCAGTTGTTTTCTCTATGGACGTGCATGATAATTGAACAGGGACACAAATGATGTCACGTTACGAGGAATAATATCACGTCAATTGAGACGTTGTTTCGCTTGGGTGTCGTATTGACAACGATAGCTATAAGCTAGATCGCGTTTAGCGTACCAGTAACGTAGATGTAAACTAAAACAGATTCTTTTTGTCCTGAATAATATGCTACGGTATCATTTCATTATTATTTATGCACTTGTCATACTGTGCGCTTGTAATATTTTTTTTCTTAATTGATCGTTTACAGCAACCGCTATAATAGATTATTAACGGCTCGGTTGAAGTCATAAATTGAGTTTTATCATTTTCTGAAAACGTTGGTTTGCTTTAGGAACTTAAACAGCCACGTTCGAGTAAAATTTGTCTAATTATTGGAGGAATTAATATGATGATTCGGTAGAGTTTTGTAAATTGTATGAAAAACAATATTAACATTGGATCTGTACGGAACGATATGTTCCTCGAAGGAATTTTAGCTTACAATTGAGCTTCCTATATATGAAAAAGAAAGAAATATTTCGAAGTAAAAAGGATGTAATTATTTAAAAATAACGCTAATCACGTCGATAAGCGAAATGTCATTCCTAACGACGTAAAAATGGAATTCTTTTGTCTTCGATGTTAACTCGTCAAAACCAGTTTTCAAGTAGGAAAGAATTTACTTTGCTAAGAATTGATACACGTTTCCTCCATCATTGAAATAGTTGCACTTTGAGACGTGATTTACATCGACGATACGATCCCAACTTCGGTCAACGTTGAAAATTGTTGAATAATATTTGAACAGTAAGTGGTCTGTCAATGCAAATTAAGCCAGGCCACGACTTATCAAAATTCCCAGTGTGCGGACTAACTGGACTGTAGATCAAGATACCAGTCGCTCGAGGAATCCCAAAAGTTTGTTCGCATTTACTTCAAAATTTCCTTGTATCCAGCTCGAAAATTCAATCTGCCATTATATGAACAGACTAGCATATTAAGTAATACCTTTGATACTTAATTATCTCTGAGACATATAGTACAGCAATATAAAAGAGAAAATCCAACAAAAAATTGGCATCCTATGAAATATTGTTATTCGCTGCTTTTTTTTCTTTTTCAATATCTTTTCCTGTTCCGTGAAGCAAGTTGTCATAATTTAACATCAAGTAAATTGAGCATTCACTTCGAACGAAATCTTCTATTTTTATAGAAACTGACTTTAAGGATTCATCGTCGTTCGGAACGATCGTTTCAGAGATCTCTCCTCACAGTTTCTCTCGTTAAACAAATCCACATCGGCAAGTTCAAACAAATTAACGTGGTTTAGGGAAAGAATCCAAACGCTATATTATTTCAGACTCATCTCGTATAATTAGAAAAATTTAACTCGTCGATCGAGGATCGAAATTAATGGTTCAAGGTAATTGTATTTCTCAACCTAAATAACTCGACACGATTTCGAAGCAAGAGTTTCCAGCGTGACCGTGAAATCAAGTTCCCGTATTTCTATTTACAATTTACACGGAATCACGTAGAATATAGAATTACAGAAATCATCGGGACGCCACCCTTGCAGGACATTCGTAGCGTAATGCCTGCCAGCATTGCCAATTACGCATGAAATCGTACGATGAAATGTTACGATTATATCAAAAGAGATTCTATTCACAGAATAACGGCAAAGTGAATGGCAATACGCTCTTCATTTATAGATAAATAAATACGCGGCACTGATTTTAATAAGCTGTAAATTTTGCCAAAATTTCTGTCAAATATATAATAAAATAAAAATAGATATTCTCTGCTAGGAATAATATTTACGTAATACGTAAAAGCATTGTTTTTGCTATAAAATTACCCAAGTTTATAGAAGCTGCAATGTACCATTAGAGGCGCCACCCTTGAAAACGATCATTGCATAGTACGCAGTATTGCCTTTCACAAGCAAGCAAGCGGAATTACAGAAGCCACTAACAATGTCATCCCGCAAAATGATTACCGTATAGAGTGCCTTTCACACAGAACCTTATAAGACTACAGATACTATTAATAATGAGTAATAGCTCTTACATAATTATCGTGATGTTCTAACTAACACGTGAAATCTCAACTTATGGACAGCAGTTCTGACAAATACATTTGCAGAGATATTTTCGGTGAGGACAATATACAAATTTTTATCACTTCTGTTACGTGTTACTTATTTTACTATATCATTGTCAAATATTATTAAACATTAATCGTAATTAAATGGTAGTTTAGAATTATATTGTAAAAAGGTCTACTTTTGATGCATTGTTGTTTATCTTATTAGAAATGATTTTTTATGTAAATTAAATAACAAGCAGTTGAAACAGAATCATTTTAAGTGACAATTATCTCGCGTATAGCTGGTATCCTTTGTGTTAACACGGTAAATAAATGTAGGTATAAAGGTTAGACAGTGCGGCGTAAAATGTTATCCTAAAGGGTAAATCGAGTATTAAGTAACGCTATCCCTCTCGTATAGATACGTAGAGAAGCACAGAAAGTGATAAATGTCTCCTAAAATTCACCCTGCAAGACAGTTATCGTACGCAAAAATTATTTCCTACATAATCTTTAGTTCTCTTTAATCTAAAGTTACACAAGTCGACGTAACGTTTCATCGCGTATGTGGCACCTCGTAAAATCAAAAAAAGTTGTTCCGGAATTCGACATTACACGTGACACTCCTTGCTCAACGGAATCTTGCAAAGTTATTCGAAGGATTACACAGAATTCAGCTATGCCGAAGAACAATGGTACTTTTGATAATACGCATTTTTGTATAACGTTTCAGAAAGATTATAGAAACGATAAAAATCAAATCATAAAAGACCAAAAGTCAATTGCTTTATATAGAGTGTACATTTAAAAAATGAACGCTGCTTACAGTTTTACAGAGTCGATTCTAGACACTGTTCGAGTTGGAAAGCTATTTTTCACATAACCAGAAATAGTATTCTAAGCTAGAAATATGCTGGCATGAATCAGCAGTTCTCTTTATGTTATTCACATTTCGTTCTTCTTACTAAGCAAACGATAAAACAGTCGAAATCCTATTCTTGTTTATGTCATTTGTTTCGTCATTTGTTCGTGGATTTGAGAGTGAGAAACGTATAAGCGAGATAGAGATAGAAGTTTGTCAGTCGGTTCGTTCATACCAATAAAAAGTTTGAAATCCATGCTTTCGTACATAACTGCGAAGAACAACGACAGCCAGTCTTTCGCGTGAAATCTGCCAAAACCGCAATCATCCTTCTACGCAAAATTTCTCAAGACTATGAAATCCATCAATTCATACGTGACTCCGAGAAGAAAGAAAGAAGAAACTAACTACTTTATAGAAACAACCGAAAAAGCCAGCCAGAATAAAATCTCCCAAAACTATGAAATCCATCCTTTCTTACATAGTTATGAACAAGTACAGAAAAAGCTACGGAATTTTCCAAAGCTGTAAAAATCGTCCAAAGTCTGCTGAACTGTCGTTTCAGTAGATAATCATAATGCGGTATTAGGTTTTCAGCCTGTTCTATCCTGTAACCTGGATCGAGAGTACCAGCGGTGCTAGTACCAAGAAACGAGGATCTCGCGGAACGTAGACGCGAGGAAAGAGAAAAATGTATTCTGGGTGCGCCTACCATTGTGCTGCCGGCACTGGGTTCTCGCATTCGATTACGCGAGACGAGCGGTTGCTCGAGAGGCGAGCGAGCGAGCAAGCGAACGGCTGCACCGGCCAATACCATGGAATGGAATGGAACGGAACGGAATGGCAGGAGTGTTACAAAATATCAGCTTTCACCGTATCAGCGCGCCATAGCTTTACACAGCTAGAGTCGAGTACAACTCGGGTACTAGCGCTCGCGTGCGATCGCGATGTAAGTACCTCTCCGTCTCCTTCGTCCTCGGTGTTCGTTGTCATCGACGCCGTCATCGCCGCCTCTGGCGGTATTCAGGCTCGTTTTTATGCGTTCGATCCGCCTATCTATGCGACGCCTCATTGTCAGTCGTGATCGGTGATCGCGATCGTCTTCCATGGTATTGTCCTCGACCATCCTTTTCGTCCTACGAGATCGATGATAATCGTAGTCGCGATCATTGTTATTTAATCTCAACCTTTTACGGTCATTCTTGGTGTTGCATAGTAATGCGAGCCCATGTGCATACTTAATAAGTAGGTTGAGGTTTTAGCGATTGGATTTGAATCTTTGGTTTTGGTACGCGGCTCGTGATTTCGTTGGTGGGTCAAGAGGAATTGTTTAGCGTCGTCTTTAAAAGTTCGAGCTAGGCTCGACCGTATATGACAACATCCGCTTCCGTGATAACGACCGGCAACAATAAATCGGTATATGGCATTTTAGAACAGTCAAACCTTGTCAATGTAAGCATAATGAAGGAAAAAATATTTTACGAACATAGATCGTTTAAAGTTCGATCAGAAAGTAATAATAGAAACACGTAATAGGAGGGGAATAATGTAATGGAGTTGCGGTTATTACGCTATGAGATAAGAGTAAGTTTACTATCGGTAAATCAATAATCATTAACTGTTTATACTCTATTTTGAAATGTTTGCCTCTTAATACGAAACTAACAGCGATAGAAGATTAAATCTATCACTCTGTGAAGCTCGCTTTGATTTTTCTTCGTTGCGATCATTAGTGCACTACACGTATTAATTATCTATTTGATGTATCTTCCTCTTTTAAAGTAACGTATACATGCAAGTGCAATAGCGTGAAATTGGAGGCGATATTAAAAGCAAAGTTACTATTTTCTTTATATGTATCTCGTATTTTTACTATAACATTATAACGAAGCTTCAAATGACTTACGTTTATATAAAATGTTCTTCTTGATTATTCTCGTTAAATATTTTCCTGATTTTCAACTTTCTCGATAATACCCACGCTAAGAAAGTTAAGCCATTCAACTGTGGGACATTCCGCGCATCCATCTCCGATACAAACAAGCGTACAAATTCGTCAATCTCTAAACCAAGCTGCTTTAATTCAAGCCATTAATACAAAGAACCATCTGTCCATTGTCGAAGCAACGAAGTGCCATCTGATCCATTAAACGATTCCTGTTAATCGTCGAAGCCTTGACAAACAATCTCCAATTAGTGTCCGAAGCCTTGACAAAAGTAGCCGTCCGACATAAACGTGAAACGAAACTCAGCGACAAGACTCGTTTCCTCGGACAAGAGCCGCGACAACCACGTCTATCTGGTTAACAACCTAATAAAGATAGCGTATGGCTATTTGAGACGGCTTCTTGTAAGCTTTATCGACAGCTATTGATGGGTCAGTAAGTACGAAAACGCTGTCGGAGCAGATGGAACGCGTTTCGTTGCGTAATCGTGCGTCTCGAGAAGCCTACGTTCGGAAAATCTACGCGGTGGCTCGCTGATCAACCGTTGCTGTACGCGATCGTCCAACTAAATCATTCGTTAATAAGAATTACGTTTACGTAAAAGATGTAGCACAGTGGTTAGAGCTGCTAGCGGTGGTCATTGATTTTTCTCGCAAAGAAATTTAAGCCGTCGTTGAACGGTGATTCTGGAAAGAAAGTGACTCCTCTGATCGTTACGTAACAT
Source organism: Bombus haemorrhoidalis (assembly GCA_014825975.1). NCBI lineage: Eukaryota > Metazoa > Arthropoda > Insecta > Hymenoptera > Apidae > Bombus > Bombus haemorrhoidalis. The sequence goes on along the minus strand of CM026166.1, from coordinate 14,207,559 downwards.
CGATTCGAGTCGCGAACTAATCTTGCGACATTTTTGAAATAGGTGATTTCTCAAGATAATTATTGGTACTTTTTTACGGTCGAATTTCTTTTTAATTGAATCTCTAAGCAACGAATGGTTCTAATGTAAGGCGTATAAGGTGTTTCCTTTAAAAAAAACGTATGTCGCTTCTCTAAGGAGACAGAGGATAGAGGAACTTTCGAAATTATTATCTTACGAGACAACTTTTTTTTATTAGAATGCTATAAATACAATGTAATTTAAATCGATTTTCTGGGATAAAGCACGTTTGTTGCAAACGGTAGTTTCATTTAGTAACCATGTTCTCATTTTATGAACTGTTTTATGTTCTATACACTTCGTAACGCTATGATTGATGTATTGGATAAGTTACAGACGGAAGTGTACTTAATTACAAATGATTTGAATGTCAGATCAAGTATAATAGTGAGTAACCTTGTATTGGTAGTATGAACTACGATTTATTCTTAGTAGATAAGGTATCTTGATATTGTCAAAGATTTTATAGAATAAATTGTAACCGAACCCCCTCCAGCTCTAACTCAGCCTGTATCTGCAATCTAATTTCCATCCGTTACTACGTTAATGCAAATTTTAATATATACGTATGTTTGTACGTAATGTACTTATATAATAAATATGAAAGGATTCGTATGAAAACGTTTTAGTATTTCAAGCTAATTACCATGCAATTATGGTAACATTTTTATTATGCATATCTGTGGATTGCAACATTGACATGATATAAAAAGAGGTACGAAATAAGACGAAAATAATTTTTTAGGTTAAAAAAACATAGAAAAAGGCTGTGGAAATAATTTATAAGAGAGTAAGAAGTTTGATTTAATCGTGATCTTTGTAAAACTGATCACGTTCCGGGTATGATATGTTACATATTCTCCGAAAATGTCTAAAATTGTTTTCACGTTATAGCGTCAATAACGAGTCACTTTGTATAAATATGAAAAAGGATTCGTTTCGGTATATTTGAGAAACGAGAGATTCGCACTTTTTTCCTCTCACAGGTTCCCTAATTGCGATTCGTGTCGTATCAGACTGTTCCACCGAGAGGCCACCTACGTTCACGTGGAGCTCCACGTGAGCGAGAGCTCAATGCTACGCGCAATTGAAAGTAAACTTTTCTATTTTTCCATCGATCACAGCGAGCCACTGGGACCTGTGTAACTTGTAAACCATCGATTCGCTGTATTTTTAATCACAGCGCGCCGCGAAACCGTTATGTCGTGTGTTTTACAATCCGTGCGTGTCGTCTTGTACCCTAGACACACGGTATTGATCGAGCGCTTGCTGTCGGGAAGATCAGTGGAATTTTTCAACTCGTTTAAGCAACGACGTGAAATGAAGGAAAAAACGTCGTCCTTTCTGAATGAGTTCGAACGAAGGCCGTTTTTGATTGTACAGAATGTAAAGGCAAGAGAATATTATTTGGTAGAATATAAAAAGATAGATCACAAGTATCGTACTATATCAGGAAGTAAAATACAAGTGAATACATGTATCTGTACGATAAGAAGCTTGTAAAAATATATCACAGCACGGACAAAAAACAAGATACTATTTAATTTGCGAAATGGTAAATTTCACGCGTGAAGTAATCGTAGAAGACATACACCACCAACGTTTGCTCAAATACATTTAAAATTCAATGACCTTAAACCACATTTAATAACACCCACGCTTCTTGACCTCACAATAGACACCTGACATCACGGAATATTTTAACTAACCTTGTAACTACTCCAAAAATTTCCATTTCCTGGATCAAAAGACAGGACTGAACGAAAATGATGTCAACCTTAGCTCAGTGAAACATTGTGAAGGATTTGGTCAGAGGCTTACGAACGATTGTTGCACACGCAAAACAACAAACCATGTACGTGCAAACGTATACAATGATACGCGAAACAAGTGAAATTAAGAGACACGAAATTTTCCGGCTCCACGAAGCAAGATGATACGAAAATCGCTCGGAACTTTAATGCCAGGTCGTCGCCCGTGACATTTCAAATACTTTCAAGTTACCGTGTGGCTCTCCTCTCTCCGCGTACTGTCGATTAAACATGGCGAGAGTCGTCGCAATTATAGCTCGCGGGAAAGGACTTTCGACTAGTAAAGAATCGCCGATTCACTTTTGCAATCGTCGGTCGTTGTACAGCTGATTCGAAGCGGGCAAAACACGGTGTACCGTGAAGCGAGTGTAAATAATTTTCAATTTCCATCATTTTCCAGCATAGATCTCGTTCTCTTGCTGAATCATCAGCCGATCCACTCTGTTCTAGAGTCCATTCTACCTGGATATTTTCTCCGCGGAAGCTCAGCTATTCGCGGGCCGTTCCGTTCGACTTGTCTGGATTGGCTGCAATCGCAACGAGCTGGCCAGTTTCACGTTGTAAAGCCGTCTGTTTGGAGAATGGACGACTGTAATACTGTAACCGTGACCCGTTCGCGAAGTTCGTTTACCAAGTGTAATAACTCGCTTCCGCGGCTTTCGTAGTTTCTCTTTTTTGCGGACGGCCGCCATCGAACGAGATGGAGCGATCGTAATCTGACGAACGAGCATAACGACGCGGACTAACTTAATAAATCAGTTGCCCATAGTTATATAAATGAATAGCGTTGGCTCGTAAAACATCGCCGCGGTTGCACGCTTCTGTTTTCCGGTAAAAATGAAACGATATTTGTCAAAATGCTTAGCTTGGCAGCTTCGATTTGATCAAGCAGATTCCATTCGAATCCAGTGTTTAAGGTTTTGTGTTTGGAAAGGAACGCGAGGTGATTCACGGTTGATCTCATAGACTTAGGGTTTTAGAGGATGGTCGTTGGAATTTTGGATAATCTGTGTGCGATGGCCTGTTCGTTTTCAAGATCAAGGACCTCGGATGCTTTTGAAATTCACTCGTGGTTCTCTGTGATGTCCTACGATCCTCAGGTCCTTACAATCGGATCTCAAACATCGAAACATACTTTTATAAGATTCTCATATTTCTAGATATCCTGTTGTGTAGCATTTTCTACTAAATGCTTTACGACATTTTCCTATGGTCTCTCGAGCTTCGCGTCTCGAAATACCTCTCGCCCTTCTACACAATCTCTCGATCTCATCTCGATCTAAATGCTCTGTAGCGAAGAAATCCTAGAATCTTGGTTATTGACTTTCAAAGACAACTACAAGGGTAATCTATAATTCTGGGCTTTCAATAGTTGGCCTACAGGGACATTTAAATCCCTCGATACCTTTAAATTCAGGCCACTGTGGTGTCCATGCATTGTGCAGCGTAATGAGTTCAGTGACTGGAGTTTGAGTCAGCAGCGTGCGTAGACTGTAAAATATTTTCCGGCTTATTGGACGTCAAGTCGTAAAAATTAAAATTCCTTAGAATGTTTGATCTTCAAATGTTTCATTATACTTGGAAAAATGATACATCCGAGAGTCTCGCGACGCCAAAACTAGGTGTCCAAAATTGTTGAACCTGAGGAGACTTTGGAATAAGTTTCACCGACCTGGTGTCTTGATGGTTAATGACGTTGGTGTTCAGATTGTTTCAGACTTTCACGATCTGGATGTCCTGAATATCCTGGTACGCCTGGAATGCGTCCGTAGGCGGTCGAGATACCATAGTGTCCGCTTGGCAGAGCTTGAATCATCTACTCTGAGGTTGTAGAAGCCAAGATTACATAATTCTGCTACGCTTCGAGAAACACTATTCATCCCCGATTTGTACACTGGCTTTCTTTCGTCCTCTGAATATATGTTGACACGTAACAATGCACAATATAACATTTGCTTTATGTATTTGTCAGCGAAAAGTAATAACATCGTTGGAAGATGATGCTTCCTGTTCAAAATATGTATGCACTTTCTCAATTACTTCTTCTAAAGCAAACATTTGTTACTTTATGTACCTACGACAATGCAGAGTTGGCGGACAAAAATTATGCTCTATTATTTTCATATATTCTCGAAGCTTGTCCGTCGATACCTTGTGCCTTGTAACATTTGCATTACGTATCTCGTATCTTGAAAGTCTTATTCTGGAAATCTAGTGAAAAAGATAATTATTTCATTGGTCTTCAAAAATCTGGAGATCATCATAACGAAGAATGATCATAATTATTTACAACAGCGATTCATATTTAAGCGATTGAAGAGTAAAACGGCTCAAATTTATTCCTTGCAAATTTCTAAATCTTGCTAGCAGAACGTTACGATTAATTCTTTAGAAACCGAACGGTTTATCTTATAGAACTGATCGACTTAGCTTCTATATGGTTCATTTATTCGATAAAAAAAGATGGTTGCTTTGAAAGTTCTAATCGATTTAATACTTTCAAATGAAAACAACGTTTAGATTGAAAACGGAGATTACAAATTCTAGTAATGCTTCGAAGCACGCGAAAATGATCGAATAGAACAATAAGTGTAACTTAATAAGGACGCGGTGGTTACGTAAATGTACTACAAATTCGAAATAGGAATGCTTCTTTCGTAGGAAACATCAGAAATAAGAATAGGTTTAGTGGTGTTTCAAGTCACGAAAAGATGATTCCATTTAATAATAAGTGTAAGTTAATAGACATGCGACCTGTTATATAAATGAACTGTCTGCTCAAAGCAAACATAATTCCACGGTTTTACTTTCCAACTGGAGGAACAGCCATTCAATATCAACACAATGAAAATACTTTCTTCGAAAATTACGACTCACGAGACGTTTGAAATGGCTTTTCGCCAAAGAGAAAAGCGAATTTAAATTGAACTGAAATATAAATAGAAATTTTCTAAGACTAGTACGAAGGAAACAGTTTAGCGAGAATAAAGTTACATAAGAACAAAAACAGAGTAAACAAAGAACTTGACAATTTTTTAACGCATATACGAATAACGATGTTTCGATTCTTACAGTTCCATGCCATAATCAGCAAGAGTGGAATCTGAAAAAGGTTTTGCAAAATGGGAAACATCGAGTCGCAAAACAATCATAATCGTTGAATCGTAATCTTGCTCTCCAACTATAATTCAAACGAGAACCCGAACATCGATCGATCAAAGAATCTGAACCAACGTAGATAATAACGAAGAGCACTTTCTAAACGAAGAAAACTACGTCCATTCAAAATGGGATCAAACTTCGGAATAAATGAACAATTCAAATCGAGAATAGGCAAAGTATTTTAATCAAAATTCTGCTTCCCGACGATACCTCATACTTCAAGCTCTTCTCGAGAACCTGGATCGACGTGATAAATAAAGATTAAATCCAAAGCGAATTCTATATAGAATAAAACATTTGGGAATGTCGCAAATCACGAGTAGACAAAATATTTCAATAAAAATTCCTCCTTTCCAAGCATAACTCAAACATTCGATGTGCTCTCGAGAACTTCGATCGATACATTATTTAAAAAGCGAATTGAAATGAAATTGCAGAGCGAATGAAAAATTCGGCAATGCTTCAAATCACGAGAAAACGATCGAGCACGGCCTACTTCGCGCATGAAACTATTCATCGTGAATACTTATCGAAAGGTTGGTTTTCTCCAAGCGTGAAAGTGCCCTGCGATCGAGACAGGACTTTGGCACGAACGAAAAAACGACTGTGGCGATAGTTGGAATATTTATTAAATAAAATTCCATGGTCGTGGGTCGGGATCAAGGAAACCGATCGAACAGCAGACGGAAGGAAACCGACAGTGAATATTTCCGCGCAATTAGTAACAGTTTTGCCCACACGTGAAAGCCGCGAGGAAATTAAATCGGTCGTTCGACCAAAGAAGCGGAAGTCAGCCTTCGGTATATTCTGTGTAACTACGTAATACACAATTATTATTAGTCAGTCGCCGAATCTTTGTTCTTTCGCGTAAACGTAGAATTAGGTAATTCGGTTCTTACGCGAAACTTCTATTCCTTTTTCGCTTCAAGGAGTCAAACTGTTACGTTAGATAAGATGTTTTTTATCAAATTGAAACGAAGAAATGATTCGAACGAACCGCATGATCGATGTTACTCGTTGTTCGAGTTTTCTTTAGTTATTCTCGCATCAGATACACCTTTCAGGATCGTTGATTATACTAATTTGTCTTAATGGCTAGCTAAACCTATCACCATTAGCACGAGTACAAGTTCTTGTACGTGTTCTTCGGAGATTAGATATAGAGGTGCTTTAATTAGAATTCTTTCATCCGTTCGTACTGTATTTCTTTCCCTTTCTAACACGGTGGTCGAAGAATTTCCAGATTGATGATACATAATGTATTTAAAATCAGTTTAATTTTAATCTCTCTTAGGATGAATTTGCTAAGCTCGAAAAAGGCAATAATATCTTTTATTTTTCTAGGGCGACTAGACCGACGTAGATAAAATTGATTGATGTGAGAAAGTATTTTATACATTCAGAAGCATGTACTTATTTGCAATAACTTTTCACATTTTCGCATATCAAACGTAAAACAACTAAGATCGAAAGATGAAGCAAGTCGATTGTAGGACAACTGTTTGACTAGAAACAAGGATACAACTCTTTCCCTTTGTACTTTTTACATCAACAGAAGAACACAACCATACTAATTTCTAGTCTGAAGTAAAGCGAAGGTATATACTAGTGAATTTAATCAATTTCAATTAGTAAATATTTACTCGATATATCGTTCGCTTTTTGTATTCTAATTAATCGCATTACACCTTTGCACGTGACTATAAAACAAGCCAAACTAAAATGCCGCCGTCATTTATCTATCGTTCTTCCCACTTTCTATCTATTACGCGAATGTTCCCTTTATTTTCTTTTATTAAAGAATAAGTAAGATTAAATGGACTAACTAAGATTTGTTTGCTCGTTTCAGACGACTCGGAGAAAAATTCCATATTCGACAGAAATCGAGGTCCAAGTTTCCTAATTTACGTCTAACTAAATCATCTTAATTCATTCTACGCAAACACGAAATATAAATTCCTTTCTCGTTTCGCTCATTTCTCGCTACTTCTCTAATCCCTCGTTTCCAAAAAGAAACACGAGATATTAATTCGTACTTCTATTTTCATTCTATTCCTTGAACATGAAATATCCATTTCTAAACGAAACTAAAATACATCGGCGGATAAGAGGAAATTAAAAATCGATAGACTATGAATTTTAATAACTTTTGTACTGAAACCTTTTGCCTACTGCAAATACTGATAACACTCGTTTATTCTGTTTATTCGTTGTTCTTGTTAGATACGAACATTTAGTAAATTTACGTCTCATTTTATAAACTTCTAAAACCAAACTATAATATACTAGCATAATTTTCAGAAAACAGACTAGAATACTTTCTTGTTCGCTTTCAATTTTCCATGTAAAAGAATATAACGTTCTTTCTCGCAGATTCTTATCCCATAGAAAATCGTGCAACATTCGTCACCCACCTACACCGTTGACAATTATCTTCTCTACTCGTCGCTATTAAGATAAGTGTCCGCTTGAGAGTAAAATTACCAGGTTGCTTTGTGAGTGACTGTTCAAGCCGTCGCTTTTATTTCGATAGAGGACAAATTATTTATTTACGTGGAAATAACGAGAACTGTATAAATGTTATATCTATTGAACATTCATAGAATTAAATTGTAGGGTAGTCGGTCTGCACGCGAGAAATACTCTGGAGAACGATTGCGGGTAATTATGTCTCTAACGGACGTCTATCTGTGGACGCCTCTGAATGGCAGATTGGTCGTCAGAATGAAACTCCTACGACGCGTTCTCAGCTCGAAACCGCAGAAATCACCCTTTTCCAAATACGATCGTTTAATTAAACGCGACTGTGTCCGACGAACAGATGCAAAAGCACGTGAACCATATAAGCGATCGGAGCTCGTGCCCGCGTTATACAATCGCAGGCCACGATTTGCCCGTTACGGTGCGTGCATACGAGGCAGCCGGAGATATTGAAAACGAGAGTTTCGATCTGTCCGTGCTCGCTGTTTCACCGCGCGACGAAGGAAAGTGTAACAGGGCGAGAGGATTGTGCCGGAGAATAGAGAAATGAAAGTGGCCAGCCTGTCAATGGACCGACCGTTCATGCACGAAGTCGACATTTAGCGGCAATTAAGGCTAGAACACACAAACGTGCTACTGTTAAGACAGAAAATCTTTTCTGTCAGAACTCTTGGTATTTCGTTGGTCGATTTGACTGATGTGTCGGTATAGTTAGTTATAAATAGACAGTAAAAGATGTTTGTTTCTATGTTACGTTTCCATGTTGCTGTGCGTCTACGCGTTGGATCAAGTTTTCATCGCATTGTTGCGGTATATTTGACGTTGGTTTTGTCACTTTCTTACGGTGATAGAATTTTTATGACTTTCTTTCACCTCGTTTCGTAGTATAGTTTTGAAAGAAGTTTAGCAGGTAAAAGTAGGAGAACTTTGGTTTCGTAGTTAGTGTCGTTAATTCATTAACTGCATATTGTATTCGTCTTGTATATTGGGCCAATGTTGTTAACAAACTTGTACAAATCGAACGTTGCAAATTACGAATATGACGTTATTAAATTTGATAATAAAACAAATAAAACTCTACGGTGTATAAATTATTTGATTGTCATCTGTGAAATATTATGAAATTGTACATTGAAGAAAATATTGACGTGAGAATTTTCAGATTTTTTCTCTTCGGACAAAGCGTAGTTTCCGTGGAGAAATGTCGTCGGGATAAAAAGACAATTTAGAAATCCGAATGTATGCTTCATCGTTTTTCTAACTCGATGTTAACAGTTTTCACTTTCGATCAGAGTGACTTGTGTTGTCGTCGTAATAGTCTTAAATCGGTTTTCCGTGTAATGATTGCAACAAGAAACGTTACATCTCTGGAATAAAAAAGATACTGTCAACCTCGTTTTTTTATCAAACTCGTGTTAAAATCACCATTATGAAGATAGTAAATGAATCTTTTGAAACAAAGATTTTAGACAATCTCCGGTTGAATGTCAAATGGCAATAAAAAAATGAAAATTCAATAATTCAGAAGTCAATACAACAGCTTTCACGTTTTCGTAAATTCTTCCTATTAGCTCCAATGCTCCATTTCTATTTACTTTAGAGAATTTAAGGATCCTAAATCGATCAAAGGTTTATTATGAGCGCTAAAAAATCACTGGACATATAATAACTACAAAAAAAATCAGTTATTAATTTCTGTTTAAATCTTGCAATTTTCTTTCAAGAGGTTCGTTTAAATCTGTGATTGTGATTCATATAGCACTATTAGTAGAGTTCATTGGAAGAAAAATTATTTTATTTTATTCTTTACTACATGAATTATATATCATTATATAGATGTATATATATTATATCATATACAGATCTATATACGTAGGTCACGAATTTCGAAACTTTCTCACAATGATAATGCTAGATCGTTGGTCGTCTTAAAAAAGTGAATTCTTCTTCCAATCTGTTTGATGAAAGCATAAAATATTAGACTTAAAATTTAATTTTTAATTCGAATCAAGTTTATAAATTTTTTAATGAAAAACTGAAAAGATATATACATATAATCAGTTAATTTTGGATAAAGCACAATCTGTTATTCAAGCAGAGCATTCGAATCGTTTTTCACAAGTGAGAATCGCGAAATTTAATATCATGAGAACGAAAAAGTGCAACATCGTTTTATAGATACGAGTATATAGAATTTTGCGTTTCAGCAAAAATGAATCGTGTTCTTAGAATCGAGCTTTAAGTTACGTTGGTTGTACGCGATGACCGTGCTGATTACGATTTTCTAGCGAATAAGAATTATTTATGTAAAAGCAGGTACCCGCATCGTGTTTGAAAAAGAGGATGTGCGGCAGTGACACGTGGAAATGTTTCCATTGTTGGACAAGGGCAACGTCATTGCTCTTGGTTATTTAATTTATTATTTCCTTTCCGCGGTGCCTTTAAACATAGAACAGTTAAACACAGCATCTAAATTTTATTCCAATACGTGTTTCCAGTCCAAATTTTTAATCAAATTCGATTAAATCTAATTAGATTTGACTTTAATTAGAATTTAACGTGTTTGAAGTCAAAGGCTCGATCTTTTAAAATTCCTATTTTAAAAATGTCAACTAACAAAAATTAAATTTCATATTCCACATAATCTAAATATTTCAGTTTTCCGGAGAACGTAAGTTCGATTTTCTCGTTAAATAACAGAAATTAAATTTCAAATGTAAATGAAAATACAAGCTTTCCGCTAAAGGAAACATATTTCGCATCGTAATATATTAATATATTACCATTATATATGATAGAAAGTAAAAATTAAAGCAAATAGAATAGTTAAAAGTGACTCTACATCAGGTGTTAAATTATTCATTGAAATAGAATCTGAACTTCACGCTTCAAAATTCGATGAAATCGTTAGAATTGGTAGAATAAATTAATACGGGAGGGAACTCTCAATGAAGTTATTTCAAAATAGAAGAAACTAACAAGTACTACTATTAACTTTAATTAAACATATTATGGTTGAAATCGCTAATCAATTAAATCTAATTTGATTCTTACATGCTATTTCAACATACTCTGAATTTTATGCAAACCGATACACGCCCAAATTGCTTGTATTACTTCGAAGCGAATGTAAATTCTTGTTTTACTAAGCTCATGAAAATCCAATCTATGTACACATCGTCTAATTAATTAGCTTCTTTTATAGTTTCGGAAACCGATGCTCAATTCCTCGTATGTTCGAACAACGTCACGCATTTCGCTTCCTATAATATACTTCCCCTCTTACGAAACCGCGTTTATTTAACGAAAAGGAACAGTAATATGAAAGAAGAAATCTTAATTTAATCGCACTATCGGCTTCGTGTTCGAGATACGAGCTCGACGCGTGCATAACTCGCATTTTCGAAACGAAAAACCAAGCTAATATATTTCATTGGCACGATAGTTTGGTAAACACGCTTTCATTGATACCGAAAACAACGACCGTGTTTCTAGAATGTTTAATCGGTCGAACATGCAGCCTACAATTAAGGAGTAGAAATGGAAAGAAACCGGGGCAATGAAGTGGAAGTCCACTGCAGGAAAAGTAGCACAAAATTGGCGCTATCAAAAATTTTACCATTTACCCTCGATCGATGGCGTTAAATTACAGTCGTAGTGATTGCAGTTATAATAGTAATAGCTGCATACGTATAATAACTGGATTGCGGATGTTTCTGCAAACTCGTATTTTTATAAACCTAATTAGACAAGCTAAGTAAAAATTTAGTTCATTCGCTGAACGTTACGCTAAGTAATATACGCTGTACTTTCGATATTTTGTATATTCCTATAAACGCAGCAAAATCCGTAGTGTAATGATAATTACTTATACAATGATGAACGAAAGTACGATGAACTGTATTTTGTAACGAGCTCTTTTGTAAAATTTTATTTCAACTTGTAAAAAATACCATTCTTAAATAATTGTATATCATTTAGAATGGAAATATATTAAGCATATGCTTATAAATATATTCTATTTTATCTGTAATGTCATATATAAATTTCATTTTAAATATACCCGTATAACTTCTTTTAACATTTTCGATCGATGTAATCTTTGACCGCATTTTCAAAAGTGATTCCACGCTGTTGTAACGCAAAACGAACTACAAACATGTAACAATCTTTTCAAATCTCTTATTAGAACCACTTTAAGAATCATAGGCACGAGTATGCAAATGACGAATGTTCGTGTTACAACTTGGGATTATGATTAGCGTCATGTGTCAGTTTCACCGACAACGATGTTAGTTTTTAGCAATTAGGATCGCAATCAGGACAGACGTGATTCACTTGCTACTCGCTTGGCATCCTAATAAAATTCATAAGTGAGCGGTCGTTCAATGTTTATGTAAATGAACGGATTTACGTAATATAGGGTTATTATTTATCTTCTCTAATTATTCCTCCAGTAAATCGGAAGTCGTTTCCTCGATACAGCATGACCCTTAGCCAACTAATCGATTGGACGCGTTTCACGCGAATAATTGCTTTGTTATGGTTGTTTACAGCGCGGCGAAAAAGGTAAATCGAGGATCGTTAATTGAAAGCAAATAACCAAAGTAGAGGAAATGTAAACTGGCTGAACGAAATAACAATAAAGCGAGAAAGTAATTTATCCGCAAGGCGAGTTAGTTGCGAAAGTTTTGCCGGTTTATCTATTATTTATAGATATCCTTGCCTTTTTAAATAAATTATGAACTTACGTAAAAGCTAAATCTATACAACAACTGCGCTACGTATATTACTTCAATAAGAAGAAACTAAAAATATAAAATTGTGTACGAACGTTTTTAAATTCTTGAAACACATTAAATTATCTAATTTCATCCGTAACATATATAATGTTAGTGTAACTAACACGATTGTTAGCGAGCCTTACGAGTTGATGCAACGATCAAAAGAAAATTAAATTAAAATATCTAAAAATTGATGGCTTTTTGTTTATTTTATGCCAAATATCGAAGTAAGAAGTTCGTCAATACGTCAAGTGTGTATAGTTATAAATGAAAAAGCATAGCATAATTTCGCTTGAAAATCAAGCACAATTAAATAGCCGAATATTTATACACGAGGACCATATCAAACTGGTTATTGATGACTTCATAAGAACAGATAATTCTCTGCACAAAGTATCAATCAGGTAAGAAATAAACAAGGAAAGAGTCGTAAAATTAAGAGGACAATACTTAATTACAGAGAAAAAAAGATGAACTGTTTTATTTCTATTGGTACGTAAAACCGACAAAACTTTTTCATTTTATAATTTGTTCGAATTAAAAGTGAAACCGTGAATAATAGCTGAATAGTTAAAGGTTTTATATTTATGCGGAGACTGGTAATTTTACCATTTTTGTTACTGACGCTTCACTTTGTTTCATCTTATCGCGTTCTAAGCGTACGTGCACGAACATTATGCTGCAATTTGATATATATTCTCCGCTATAAACTAGAGGTTTACGAGCGTAATGTTAGAAATTGATCGAATTGAATCTCGTTTGTAAATCATTCCCGACTATAACGTTACCTATTACGTGCCATATTTTTGCCTTGATAGAGTGTACTATTGCTATATTAGGATACTTTCTATCATCTTCTGGTTGCTATTGCATACAAGTTGAAGAAAGATGGACATTAGTAAAATGGCGTATCAATTATGTACAAAACGAACTATGATATAATATACCTTATAATATTTAATATGTAGATGAAGCAAATCTCTGCTTAGATCCTACTTCTTCAAACATGCTCATAAAATTATTAATTTGCATAAACATCGACAGTCTAACTATAATGAAAGCACGTAGAATAGATTAATATTCAAATTTCATAGGCAAATTTATACGCCTCAGAGACTAATGCATAAAATGTCTTCTCTTTAAAGTGTCTGTTTAGACACCAGTAACGCTTATAATCATCTAATCAGAATTGAATCCAAAAGTGAATATAAGAAACGAACAGTACAAATACAAAATAAACGCATTTATCTAGGAATAATCGCGAATGATCGTGAAATTTGGCATATTGAAGATCCAAAAAATCGAAAAAATTGTGATAAAAAATTCATTCAGGACTTACGTCATTTATGGTCGACAGGTTTGGAACTGCGTCGATCGAGTGCACGATATTCCAGAACCCTCATGTTTCCATCATCGCGGCTGTCGAAGATCTTCGGTGTCGTCACGACGACGGAACCACGAAGAAGGTAATTCAACCCCACGTATCAACGACGTAAAAAATCAAATTTGCTACTATACGGATCGAGGGTGAACCGTGCCTCGATCTTCCCTCAGCTGCCGTCGAATCAAAGGACTTTACTTCCGGCGAGACTCCGGTGCGCACCAATTTCCTGATCACTGCACATCGACACACTGCCGGATCCTTTTCGACGCTCGTTTCCTCTGCCTTTGTATTTTTACGTTCGCGAATGCAATGGGAAAAAAAAGCAAATTTCAGTAAAAAAGAAAAAAGAGAAAAAGAAACGTGCACGAGTGAAGACGCGTCTCTTCGTCGGTTTCGATACGAAAAAACTTGTCTTCCCGATTACGCAAACGCGACAAACGGGCCAAAAATAAAAGTCGCAAGCCGAAAACCGGAGAAAACAATGTCTCACGTGCGTCGCGCGCGGAGATTCGCAGCTGACTGCGCTACTATGGTTCGTTATGCCCCCTTCAATAGCAGGTAGCTGCCACCGCCGATTTGACGAAGTACGAGGACGCCTAGGTAAACAAAACGCGGGCTTGAAATGGAGGATATTACAAAATGAAAAACGGTCGAAGCTTTGTTTTGTGGTCAAGTTTACGAGGAATTGTTTCGAAGTTGTTGATATCGACGGATCTTTTTCTACAGTACTGCACTGAGATACTTTTTAATTTTATATGGAAGACTTGAATCAATATGAAGAACGGATAAGTTCTAATCTTATTCGAGATTTGAAGAATTATATGCAACATTGCATTAAAGATTTATTGTTATAATGTTTGTACTAACTCGTTGAAGGTAAGAGATAGAGCAGGAGGTGAGAAATTAGGAATAAATGGTTTCTTTTAAATATAAAGTTAGATTTTCTTTAATACGAGTTCGAAAGTGATAAACACGCTCTAATTGAACTAATTTTGAAGCCTGACATTAATTAATCAAATCATAACGAATGACAAATCTATCATCAAAATCATCAAAATTGCATTACTTTTTTTCTAGTAAAAGGTACAATGCGTTGTCAAAATGTAACGTTTTCAAACGACATTCGAATAAAAATGTAAATTTTCTAATTTATCTTAACAAAAATATCTCAATCGTGCATGAAAAAATAGTGTCATTTATATAGATATTAATAACAAATAATAATAAAATAATTAAGATAACATTCTACTGCTTCCACAAAAAAAAAAATTAATCCCTTTTCATCGCTTGAATATGTTCAAATGACGAAATTATTGATGATAACTTAATCTACGTATACTACTATTAGAATTATTTGATCATAATTTGTAGAACCCAACAAAAAATATCATTAAATTCAAGCACGACAAATATGGTCTAGCAAGAGACCAAAAAGAAGAAACCTGTCTATTGCCATCGCGAATTACGTTTGGCAATGGCTGCGAAATAGCCGCTTCCTGACACTAAGTTAAGCCTGTGAATCTTATAAGGCCGTGAACGCGTTCACCTTTCGAGTTTCTTATTAACTGTTTTCACCGACCGGTATCTTCAAACGGAGAACACGAAATCGACTACTGTCGACAGGAACAGAAAGACGAGTCGCCTAGCTGTCTATCTCTTTATCGGCCGTGTTTGACACGCAGACAGTGCCATTGTCGTTAAATGAAACGTTTACGTCAATAGGTTAAACGACAGAAGCTACAAGAGCAACTTGGCAAAGCACACGATCCTTTTCTCCAGTTTTTCAGCATTGCCCGCGGAAAGCAAGCTCGCGCCTGGGTATCTAGCACAAGTGCATGTATCCCGTGCACGTACGGAAGACGTGCACTTTCGCTGTCGATCCGATATTCTCTCTTACTCGATCTCCGCAGAGAGTGTCCTTACGCGATATACAAGTATCCTGCGACACGGCTAATCTCTCGTTCCCTATCCCTTTTCCACTCTTCCTCTCATGGGACGAAAATTTTGCGTGCGACGAAATAAATTCTTTCAATTTTTGTATTCAAAGACAACGAAGGAGACGGGCGATGAAAAAGTCTCGGCAAGCAATTAGATCGCTAGAGACGCGCGTGTCACGCGTTTCCTTCTCCTCTCGTGCGGCACGTTTCCACGGTGCTCGAATCCACGGGCATCTCTTTCCGTCGACGGTACCGTTTTCGTTAATTCGCCCCGTTAGGATGCGGATAACGGATAACGGTCGTGCGGCGATGATGGTCGAAAGTCGGCAAAGACCCAAGATCCCGCTTCTCGAGGAGACCGTGATGGACCGACGACGAAACGGAGATGAGAGGCCGGCGAAAGAGCACACACCGCGGATTGGAAATTAATGCGAATGCGCGAGCGGACTCGGTCTAACTGCGGTAGACGATACCCGTCGACGTCGGTAGCAAAAGCAGAAGGTGGGGAAACGATCCAGGGACTGGGGACTACTCGCCACTGCTGGCGATTGTGATTGTTAGCACACGGTTGTTCGGTGCGTGCACACCGTCGAGACCAGAAGAGAAGGTTGCTCTCCTCGCCTCGGGTCGGTACGTTACTGGCCGACCTGGCTCGTTTCAAAATCGGGAAAGTCGCTGTGATCCAGGAGGGGCTGTCCTTCTTGAGCTGTATCCCCTTTCAACGCTATCGATATCGGTGGAGACCGGTGGACTCTAACGATTACGCTCGATCGCCGTTTCCTCCAGCGTCGATTACGCTTGACGTCTCCTTCGTCCCGAGTAGCTAGATCCTCTCCTTAACTGGCCATTCGTTAGACGAATTCTTTTTGCGGGAACCAGCTAATTTTCTACAATCGATTGGCTCTGTTAGAATTAATTAGGATGGGGGGGGGGAGCAGAGAGAGAGAGAGAGAGAGAGAGAGAGAGAGAGAGAGAGAGAAGAAACCGTATATATGCACGGAGAAAGTACCCGGAGTACCTAAGATAGTCGAGGATGGTGGACGTTTATACTTGTTTCGAGTTACTCCGACGTGATTTACGATTTATAATCGAAGATGTTTTTTCGCGTTTCCAGGAACGGCGTTTGCCACATTTTAATATTCATGGTGTTACGCAAATTTACCGATTGGCGAACGGTTCTGAGAACAGAAACTCGTCGACAAATTTTCTTTCTGATCTTCTGCTCGGAACAGTACGTTGTATCGCCGGGAGTAAAGATTTCTAAAGGAGTATCATTTGTTCGCGCCAGTTTAAAAAAAGAACGGTTTCGCATTTGGCAATTTAATATTTGAAGATATCCGGAATAAAACGATCTTTTACTTCTACTTTTTCTCTCTTCTTTTTTCGTTGGCGAGGACTAAATTAGGATGAGTATCAGTATTTAAATGCATAGTGAACAGTTTTAGGAGCTGCTATAAATTGATATTTTATTAGCAGCAAATAACTCTATTACTTATATAGAGAAGAATATTATTATTGAGAAGTCGAGAGTAATTTGAAAGAGGACCTTTTTCTAATATTTTCATTTTTTAATGTATTATATAACTATCTTATCTTCTCCGAATATTCCTCTTTCAAGAACAGAAATAAAACATTTAGCTATGCTAAATCGCTTCTATATCTATAAAATTTATTAGACAACTAACTCAATTACCAGTCACT
Source organism: Bombus haemorrhoidalis (assembly GCA_014825975.1). Lineage (NCBI taxonomy): Eukaryota > Metazoa > Arthropoda > Insecta > Hymenoptera > Apidae > Bombus > Bombus haemorrhoidalis. Next base: position 14,190,239 of record CM026166.1, on the reverse strand, counting down.
CTCCATTCCCACGATACATTTCCGACCAGATCCTCCCTCGCAAGGACGAGTCACGCCGGTCGACGTCTTGTTCTCCGAGAGGAAACGATTGCGGGAACGAAATTGCAGACTACACGGCCGGAAGCGTGTCTACACTTCGCGTGACTTGTCCGAACCAAATCTCGAGGCTCTTGACTCTTGATGGATGTAACATCTAACCATTCTGCGATCCAGAACTAAAAAACATATCTTCCGCTGAACTGAAATGTAAAATACGAGAGGAAGGAAAAGGAAACAAATAGGGATGACGGGTCTCGTCAGAACGAGAGACAAAGAACAAAGTAGAAGGGAAACGCTCGAGGCTCTTGATTAGAAGCGATCGTTTTCCGGTTTTCCGTTTGCGAGCCACAGCTGCCTGGCTGCCCCTGCCTTTTCCTTCCTGCTCGCTCTTTCGCCGTGCCGCTGACTCGCCTCGCGAGAGGGAAAGTATTTTATACCACGCTTGGCTTGGCAAGAGAAAGGGGACACGGTTCGCTCCTAATTTCTGTTTTAACTCGGTGAACCTATATATCCTCTCGGTGGCCGAGAGCGTGTAACTCGACGCCAGCTACACTTCGAGACTACATATACTATGTTAGTATGTATATCTATGTAGTAAGTAAGTAGGCATGCGAGGATTCTTAAGAATACATTACACGTTGGTACACGGTGGTCCAGCGTGTACAGCGGCATTATTATCGTTCGTACGGTCTCGTAATCTCTTCGAGTATGAGATAGAACGAAGGCAAAAGAAAGAGAAGAAAGGAAGGTTCGCGTGAACGCGTGCTCGACGAAGAGGCAGGCACACTCCGCCTCGCCGGCGGTGAGACGAGGATGCAGCCTCTTGGCTAAAAGTGAAATCGTCTGTAGAACGTACTTGTATCATAGTCGTTATTATATGTTATGCCAGGCTTCGGAGGAGGACTTGAAACCGCGATTACAGCAGCTGCACACCGGAACAAGCCGCACGGTGCGCGCGTGCGAGACCGGATATCACAGCTAGACGTCCGTCCATAACGAAGAACTCGGAACGAGACGGCTGTGGTTTAGGAGCTGTTTGCTTGTTCGTTCGACGAAACTCCACGCGAAAATAGTAATTATTTATCCGTGAACGGGACTGATTCCATAGGGAAATCCGCATATTGTTTCCAGCCGGTTGGCGGGTAAACATGAGGCGCGGGTATACCTGTGTTAATTACGAAAGTGAAAGTGTGGGTCATTCACGATACACGTTGGTGCTGTATTTATACATATGAAATAAAAAGAAATCTCGGAGCCTCTTCTTTCTGTTCCTTTTACGTAATTGATCTTGATATTGTTTCTGCGCTCCTTGATTATCCACGTACCGAAACCAAGCACGTTGTATGCGCCTGATTTATGTCGTATATCTACTGCAGTCCCTAAAACCAATGTTCGTTTTTAACATTTCCTATAATTGATTTTAATCGATCGTAAGAAATTTTAATCTGATTAGTTTTCGATGATGTATTGCTTCAGAAAATATTTATGCGAAGTAAATGTAGGGAATAACAATGAAATAAAATAGCAGGGACAACATTGACAACTTACAAAATCCTTTGCTTTAATATTCTTCTCAATACACAAGACTATTCGATATTCCAAGTTTCTTAAGCCTAGATATCTATATATTTAATCTAGTTTTCTTTCTAGAAACATAGCTTTCTGTCGCATTTTCAAATGCTTAAATCTGAATCTTTTGCATCGTGTAACTACTTACCACTTAAAAATCTATTGACTAATGTTATTTCATCTGTAACAATATCATGCACCAATATCTCGACAGAATGAAATACTATTAGCTACACAAAAAGTTGTTCCGCCATGTTGACGTCTGTGACAAATGTTCTTTGCAACCTATCCAGGTATCGATGTAAAGTTATCGTTTTTTGTTATTACCGTTACGCTCCTCCATTCAACTCAATCGTCTCTCGAGATCTCGCAAAATCGAAAACTAATGATTTCGCAAAGGATTTCACCTTCCTACTGGTTACAGTGAGAAACAGAAATCTTGTAATCCTCCAGTATCCACTTTAGTGATTCATCAACTTTTCTTCTCCACCGGCTTTTTCCTCGAATTACAAAGAAATCGATTCTAATCCGTAACCACGGTTCCAGTGTTATAGAAGTCTGGCAATTGATGCTTGTCATCGATCTTTGACACACGCACGCACACAGATCTTATCTCGCAGGTAGCGGCATCTAAAGCCTTAAAATAAGAAACGAAGATAAAAAATTAGAATGGTCGATAAATCACATTGAAATTGCTGCAATTAACGATTCCATTTAACTCATAAGCTGCGCGATAAATTATATCAAGATCATTTATTATAATTAACCAGGGCCAAATTACAGGAACACTCTCGATAAATATCGGTAAATCAATCTCTTTTCGTCTACTTCTATCCTTAAGGAAAATCTCTAAATCTGTAAATGAAAATTAAGACCTGACTCTAAAAGGTGAAAAAAAAAAAGAAGATTTATAAAAACATACGTATATATGTATATATTCAATGAGACAGAATGATTGTTTATTATAAATTATAACTCGTTAATAATTAGTCTTTATGCTAAAATTCCAATTAACTGACGTAGTAAATTTGTAGATTTAAATATTTTTGTAAAACATATCCATATTTTATAATTGTAAATATGAAAAATATATTACTCAAAACGATAGATTCCATGTACGAAAAATTTAAGGGAAACAATTTTCCAATTATTGCAAAAGATAAATATTTAACTATTATAAAGATAACTATTTAACTTAACCAAAAATAAAACCATTTTTCACCTAATGAGGTAATCGTTCAATTGCATCGAAAGTTGTTTCCATAAAGATCGAAATGACGATATTGAAAAAGCGTGCGTTTAGTATATGGAAACAATAAATATAAAACATGAAAAGATTAGCAATTGTTGCACAACCATCCGGTTAGACAGTGCATTGCAAGCAAAACAACAGCACGCCTTTCACAATGCACAGCGAAGATCGTGACTGTTCGAACTGTCCGTGCGAACTCTGTCCAAAAACCTTGACCAGTCCAGATCCCAGATCGAATCACAATTCGACTCTTCCAGTGTAGTATATACATATTGTACATTGAAATATTTCGAGATGTTTGATTAAACAAGTACAATGATTATCAGTATAATCGATAATCGAATCCGAATCGATTTACTCTTCCCCTGTTCGATAGCATGGCTTCCAAACGAGAATTACGACAAAGTTATCAATTATCGTTTCGAAGGAATATATTTTTTTCTCTGATTGGTTATCTTTTATTTTAGATTCGCTTCAGAAGCGTCACGACACTTATAAGAATAAGGAAAATATGCATTTGCAATTCTTATTTATAACTACGAATAAAATATGAGTTATTCTTCTGAGAAATAATCCCAGCGCGAGATTGATAAAAAGGAAAAGAAGAGGAATTTTTTTATCATTCGATTGTTGAATCAGAGATGAATCTGCGACAATCAGCATTGACTTTTGAATTAGGGAAATAACGCGGTTACACCGTAATTCTTTGTTTCATATCTTATAACGGAGTTTTTACAACGGTACAATGATTATACAAAAAAAACTATTAGCGTATTAAATAAATTTTAAAAATTATGCATACTATTTAATTATGTCTACCTTATTTGAACTAAATAAAAAATAAAAATGAGATGAGATACAAGTACTTACATAGCGGTCGATTATAGTTTTAGATAAGTAACATCTCAGACTTATCCAGACTTATTTTGTTCAATTAAATTGTATCACCGATCTATGTATTACACATTATGTCTACGGTATTGCATTATAGATTAGAGATTGGCAAATGAAGTATTAAATGCACATGCAAATGCTGCGATTATATAGCACAAATTAATTACATAATAATAAAAATTACTTACGATAATCGAGATAATTTACACGCGTGTAAATGTTACAAAATGATAAATTTAGTATATACACATCTCCATATTTAGTTTCATAAGGTTATTGGTCGACAAACTTCATAATCAGTTATTACTAGCTGATACATTGGCCGATAATATACTTCAAAAGTATTCAAGATTTCTAATTTCAATAAATTCTATGATAAATCCATGTCAGTCGTTGTCACGATTAGATACTCTTAATACCGTATTTATCTTTGAATTACACGTAGTGTATATGAATAAACCGATATCTAAATCTACGAAATGAAGAAGAAATAAGAACTGAAGGCACATTGATTTGATTTTATATATTTCATTACATATATTTATTCGTTAATAATAATTAATTAACAATAATAATAGTCGACATATAATACAATAAGAGTAATAATTAATAAGAAACTAATTATCTTTTCTTTCTGTGACAGCTGCCTCAGTGCCCTAAAGATCCTAACAATCCTACAGAGTTTATGTTTTTTTTTTTTTTTTGATATTTTAAATGAACAAAATTAATTCGAGAGAGATAGTGAACTTTTTGTGCTTATATCATTATACATATGTTGGACACGTACGTCACCTTCAATGTTATTGATTACATTTCCCTCGTAACTTTTTTTTTACATTTTCTTCGCTTTTTGTTAATCATGTGTTAAGTAACAATGATTATTTGAATAGTTTATAGATATATATATATATAGATAAATGTCTCGACGTTTAAACCCTTAGACAAGAGACTACTACTCTTGTTTTTTTTATATATCTCATACAAATTATGTATATTTGAGATTAATATTTAAAAAACCACATAAAACGTTATTTACCATAAGCATGGACGTCAATCGTTCATAAAAATGATTGCGAAAATTAAAATTACCATTTTTGCTAGCTAAATTTTCTAACAACTCATATTTATATGATTTGTATAAAAATAATCTGAAACTTTTCCCTATATTAAACGTGCAAATCGTAGATACCCATGGAAAAGGTTAATAAACATTTTTTTTTAATATTTTGGAAGTCAATATATGAGGAAAACTATTTCTAGAAGCATATATAAATATTCCTACGAAAATATTTTAACATGTCATGCAGCAGAATAATATCTATGGTAGTACTGAAAATATTTTTCAATAATAGTTTGAAGATTTGATTTTAATTTATACATTCTACTCCTTCATTATTTAGCAGCAATTGCACATATTATCGCAATATAGTTCTGCAAAAATTGAAGCAATTTGCACGTTTTTGGTCTTTTAACAAAAACAAGAAGTATAAACAATTCAGCTTTACAAAGATGGCACCAAATATTAGTAACGCTCCAAGCTTTAATTGGAATAGAAGCGGAAATAATATTACATTTTTCGCCTACAAACTCGTCAAGATAAATATAAAATGCAAAATCACAAACCTTACAAAAAACCTAGTTTCGAATTATATCATAATATCTACGTTCAAAATGAAGATGTGGTTTCTCACTACAAATGTCGAGTAGCTGTTTTAACATATTTGTTGTTATCGTAGTATGCCTGCACTAATTTAAAGATCAACTTCGAGGTAATCGTAAATGTATGCTGCTGGTGGATTAGTAACGTCAGCTAACATTTCAGTCGATGTCAGTTCAATGTTTGAATTATGCCATGCATTGGTATCAGTTCCACCAATATCCAGACCAAGCCGTAAATTAGCTGGAGTATTACCAATAACAAAATGCTCTTCGGTCAAAGGCAAAGCGTCTTTTAACAAATGCCTATAAAATGTAACAACCAAAAACTTTGTTCATTATTTCAATAATATGACTGCAATCGGAAAGTACATTAAATAATTGCAATCTAAGACTTACCAAATGGTTTCATCAGCGACGATATGAACTTTAGGCACAGGAAATCCATTAAATGGAGAAGCAACCGGTAACGTGTATGCTCCCATATTTTCAAAAATTATCCAATCACCGAGTTCCATTTCGTGTAACATAACGTTTTCTACGACTTGATCCAAACCATCACAAGTTGGTCCCCAAATACTTGAGGGAATCATCTTTCCACAACCTTTCTGTTAATGCCAAAATGTTTACTATTAGGAACGAATCAACTATTTTCTGCTAATATTAGGACATTTAATATTAAAAATATTGAATAATTTAGTACTCTACAAGCTATTTTCAAACATTGTAATAATTTAAAACAATTACCTTTAGGGGTATTGGAGTTACATGTTGATGATCATAGAGTAGACAATTGAAAGAGCCATAAACACCATCATTAATGTAGTACATATTGTGCGTAATCGTATTTGGTGAGTTTTCATCGCCACGCACTGAACGCTTACTATGAATACTGGTTGCAAGAGTAAATGCCGAGGCAACATAAAAACGACCAGGTTCAGCGATTATGTGAACAGCATCGGCTGAGAATTATTATAAGTAAATAAACTTTGTAATTAAGTTATAAAAATAGGGTAAAATATATTATAATGCAAATAAATCTTACATACTATTAAAGAATTCGTCGATTGCATCATTAACGACATTAGCAATTTTATCAATGCTAGTGCCCTTATTTCCCGGATAACCACCGCCAATGTCTAGTAGATATGGCTTGAAACCAAGATCAGTTGCTAAGTCAAACAATATCTTGGATTCGCGTATAGCTCGATAAAATACGGGTGGATCCTGACAACCAGATCCAACATGGAAACTAATACCAATGACATTGAGTCCCAAAACGCGAGCAAGACGTAAAAGATTGGGTGCTTCATATATGGGATCACAACCAAATTTCATGCCTAATTGACACTGAGCAACTTCTGCATCACAACGAATTCTAATAACAACCTAAGATTGAAGAATAATGGATTAGATACGATTATAACTAAAGATAGAAGAAGACAATGACAAACGAAATATTTTTTATTACCTTGGCACTTGGATGAAGTTTCTTAATCTTATGTAACTCGCTTTCATTATCTGCTGTCATAGCATCAACTCCAACAGCAGCAGCATGACGGATATGTGATGCTGGCTTAGCAGGATTGGCAAAGATAATTCTCGACGAGTCTACTCCAACACTTAATACTTTATTAATCTCCGACTATAAATAACATCAAATGATAAAAATCTTAACTAGACTATTTACTTAAAATACAAAGATACAATATAAGATACGAAGTATCAGATTACTTACTTTTGATGCACAATCAAAACCAATACCAAGAGCAGCCAATACCTCAATCACAACTAAGTTGTCATTACATTTTACAGCTGAAAGTTTGTAATGCAATTGGTTACTTTTTCGTCCAAAATGGAATACAATTCAAAATATATAATAATTATTTTACCGTAATAGGGACTGACACGTGGCATTTTTTCCTTCCATATCTGATGTTTACGTACAATGTCACCAATGTCAAGCACATAAAAAGCTTCTTCTTGCATTCCACTCAGTGCAATGTCTTTGATGACGGTCGTAACATTTGACGCACTGTCCAAAACATGAATACGTTCGTCCAGATTTGTTACCTTCATATTGACTATTTTATAAATTTTTTATAAATACTCTGTAGGTGCTAGGCAGCAAACTGAAATTAAAAAATTATTAGACCATAGAAATCGCATACATTTGATTATTTATTCAGAACATATTAAATGATACATACGAGGCAGCTGTCAATGAGAATTGGGTGAGTCGTGAGGAAGCGGGTTAAGACAAGATCACTATGGGGGTGCTAGCAAAGCCACGGGGGCTCTGCGTTCAGGGCCAACTTCCAGTTGCCGCAGTTATCTACACACCCACCAATAGACTGGCCTACCAGCCTATTGTAGATAGAACCCTATAACAAACAGAATAAGTATTACAACATTAGCATTTTATACTTCTGTGCTAAAATATTTATTAAACAAAATAAAGTAATTATATATAAAGAAATTTGGATCTCATTGCGATACATTATAAAATATTTCATTATTAACAAAACATTATTGTTTTCATTAATTTAATAAATTTCTTTCAAACAATGCTTTAAATGCATCTCAATTGTAGGTAAGTCAAATAAAAATACTGCAACAGTTGTTCCAAAAAATATTTTCAGATCAAGTTAAGAACCTCTTAAATAATCAAGTATAATCTTTATCAATATCTGTAGATTAAAGTCATACTTCAAAAAAACTGCTCTGTTAAATATTAATTTATTTATTCAAAAATATAGGGAGCTCTAAAATAGAACTATATGATAACATAGTAAATTTTATACCAAGTAATTTACTAAAAGAAATTATATTTTTATAATATCATTCAATATTTACTTAGTTTTTTCTATAGTACAAATATTACATGTACTGTAACTACAATCTAAAAATAAATATTAGGATATTTCATGGAGATACTAAAGCATTGTCATTTTCTTGATTGATATTTATTTACATAGGGAAAAGGTGTATATATATATATATAATTTATTTATTTTTAAAATTCATTCACTATGTATAATTCGTTTAGCATGGAAGAATACGCTTAGTACCACATGTCAAACATTTTATTATAGACCCAAATTTATCTTATCAAATTTTATCAATAATAATTATATGAATTTCTTTCCAGATACTTGAAAGATTCGGACTGAACTTTATATGAAAGCAAGATATTTATATAAATTTTACATTATTTTTTGTTAAAAAAAAACTTTACTTAAATAAATTTTTTGTAGAAGTTAATACGTTTTTAAATTAAATAAACATTAATTAATCAAATTATTTATAAAAAAAAAATTTTTGGTAACTCACCTGGCGTTTAAAAGTAATTCTCGTAGCTTTTATAACACGTTAAAGCAAAAAACCACTGACATAAAATTTTGAACACACCAAAAACTTTAAAAGACAACTATCTTTATAATAATTTGGAAAAAACACTAATACAAACAGAGAAAATTGCAAAATTATTATGCTTCTCTTTTGTGTAACGACACAGAATGTGTTCAATTGGAGAAGTGCAATGGACAGTCAAGAGTACAGTATAATACTGAACCTGAAGTAACTATTTGGGCCACTATTTATACGAGAAAGATAAGTACTATCAGGCAGCCTTTGCGTGGTACCAAGTCTACTTCATGGAACAAAGCTTATCTGACGGCCAAGAAATACATGGTTCAGAGAGATCCAATTGGACATGGAGGGGTAATGCACACGCCACTCAAAGATCAAGTCTTCATTGGGGGCATGGAAATACCGTACTTAATCTATGCTATACTATTGAAATTATAGATAATTATCATTTGTCAAAATCACTTGGCATCTACTGATAACATCTGAGTGAAATATTGATAGATAAAATACAGGTGTTTGGTACATTATGTATGCTACTTTTATGTCTGTATTACTTATTTCTAAATAAAAAACTTCCTCATCAAAAAAAAAAAAATATACAAAGCATTAGACAACTTATGTAATATCACGAAATTTGTTAACAACTTTAAATATATATATTTAATCAGCATAAAAATACAACTGTTTGAAAATGAAATAATTATTTACATAAAAATTATAAACATATTTTATTATAAATACACAGTATGCATAAATTTACAATATTCTACATACTTAATTTCTAGAAAACCTAAAGGAAATTTATGCAAAAAAATGATTAAATAACCAAATAAGATATTTAGATAATATACACCTTGATGTTAAATTAATGAATTATAAAAAATAAAATCAAAACAATGTAATACGTTTTAGTTAAAAAAATATGCGTTAACAAACGTAACATATTGTTTAAATAATTCGGAATGAGAATACATCACTTCAAAATTACGTCATTATTATTGTTAAGTACGAAAAAATCAGTTTAAAGAAGAATGTTAACATGTTGACATTTACATTATCACTCTCGAATGAAAAGCTCTTCAACTGACACATCAAAATTTCGAATAAAATTCATACATTTCGTTATAACTTTACTGGTTTGCACAGGAAATATCAGACGGAGTTAAGTAGTATTAGCTTGAAGATAACATAGCATCGAAATACAAACTTCTCTGCAAACATGATGCTACCAAATAGCAAGATGGTATAATGTTTGCAAAATAAGTTCTGCTATTGTGCTAATGCCTATTGTACTGAATGAATAATTTGGATTCGAATCAATTAACGTCACTTACAAGACAGATAAGAATAATTAACGAAATTGCTATATAGTCTAGTAGATAATAATGCACATAGATTGGAAAGGAAAATCTTACATTTTGCACAATAAGGAAATGTCGTATAAGGAAAATGAAAGAACACGTGATTCGTTGGAAAAATATTTAATCTATTGTTAAAGATATCATATGTCGGGAAGTTTGCACAAATTTAACAAGGACCATACAGTGACTCATCGATAACTAAAATTTTCACGTGACAGACGTGTAAGATGCATGTATGCATTCGTGAAGATTATATCGAATATGAATTTACACGTACCTTATCAAATGATCGCCACCCTGCGGGTCGGCACTCGGTTTTTGACGGAATGATGGAAGTTTTCGGTGACTGGATCTCAAAAATCAGTCAAATCGATCGATGAAGGTTGAAGCTTCGTTCGTGTTGCGACCAGTGCCTGTAGAATTTTCTCGCGACCAAGTCCCCGTTAAAAGAATCGAGAAAGAACATTCGTTTGTTCAATCGTAACTTACGAGTTACGAAAGAACATCAACGCGCTAGTCGTAATAACTCGTAAATCGTATTTAATTTCGTTAAGAACTTGCAGAATCTAAGTGAAACCGCAGAACTTCCTCCCACGGACACACCACACCGAGCAGGAGCTCCCGGAAAGGTTCGTAAATGCATCCAATCCAGAGCGTAGTCGATTTTATAACTCGAACTTCGAGTTCACATACTTCGATTATTGTATATAATCGATTATGTAGTTTTAAATATTTTTATTTAAATTACGAACAGAAGCTAAAAAAAATTGTACTTACTGCGAGTTATTGGCAATTAATAAAATAAAATAACATCTTTAGAAATATTGTAAGTATGTATTTGTCGTATGCAAAACATCAATACAAAATATATTTAATATATTTTGTGATTTTAGTTGATGGGATAAATTAAACTTTATTGAAATGTCGACGTTACTTTTTATATTCGTTTTCAATTTTTACGAAATATTTCTTTTTCTGTCGTAAACCCTTTGTATGTAACCTTTCTGTGTGTATTATTTTTACTTTATAACGTAATATTGCGCAATGAGCAGTAAATGTTAAGTTCACAATCTATGTTACGATACATTCGAATTTTTCTATGATCTTACGTATAGGAAACAAATTGTTACTTTTCAAATGTATGTCAAAAAGTGAGAAATGATATGGAATACCTGTTCCATTGTATGCAATACTTATTTCATAATATGCAGTACATCTCTACCGTTACCAACACTATGTTGATACAGATGGATTTGGAGTTTAATTAACTGCTTAAATAATACAGGTACACACGTGTATAAAAATAACAAAATTAAGAGAGTAAGTTTAAATGACGTCAATGCTCAATGCTACCAAAATAATATCAGCAGATATCAATGGTTTAAAAATGTTCATTTTGTATGACAAGATACAAAATTAAAATAGAAATAAAGTATAAATTCCAATAATTATCTTAATTCTTTATTTAACAACATATTTATAATAATTCAACATTAAATAACATTTAGGACAACTTTATTGAAATATATATATTCAAGTTATACATACTGTAACAAATAGTGTACTGTAACAAACATAAATTTTATTCCTGAAGGAAAGTGTTTTATATATCAAAAAAGGTCTCTTCTTCACATAGAATTTAGACTCACAATATTTAAATTCCTAACATTCATCAGGTCAATCATTTTAAGTACCACAGCCAATACATCCAGCACAATACACCCAATACACACAGTACAGCCTACCTTAGTTGCTTTCTTCTCCCTTTTTATAGATTTAATTGTTCCTCATCTTAAACCACCTATGTTATATATATTCTACACATGCATATTTATTATATTTTAGACAATAACATAAAAATTGTGGGATTATCAGAAAAATTTACATTTATGTTGTCTTACTCTCTTTACTTAATGTTTCATTAACAAGGGCTGCACCAGTAAAAGACCTTACAATAGTTTTCACAAATACTAAACAGCTAAAAAAGAATTTAATTTTATCATAATTATTATATATAATACAAATATACAACATAATTATATAAAATAGTACCTTAGTAGAGCAATTATCCCGGCTGGCATTATTTTACCAGTATTATAATAACGATAACCCATAATTCCACCAAGAAGTGAAGTTGCTGCTATAGAAACTCTAATATTTGTGGGATCTTGAGAAGTTTGATAAGCCCCATAGCCCAAAACAGATCCAAAGATAAGTCCAGCTCCCAGAGAAGGAATTGATTCTTTAAAAAAATCACATAATTTTTATTTTTTAAGAAAGTATTTTCTATTAATCGCTTCTTAATAAATAAACATTATATAATAAAGAATCAAATATGAAAAGTACTTAATCAAAGATGATACAAATAATTTTATAAATAAATTGTATTTAATTATTAGAATAATAATAATAATAATGTTTAATAGTATATAAACTTACGGGCTTTTACATAACCAAGTACACCACCAGCCGCTACTGTAGCAGCATATATATATCCAAGTATGTCAGCAGGCATTTTTTATTGCACAATTATAATTTTATCATTAATAAGTTTGCTTTTTACAGTCTATTCTGTTACTGCAAAGACTTCAGTAAATTATAAATGCTAAGCAGAATGTATTTATTTTTTGCACATCACCGATAGCCGTGATGCATCCATTTTATAGAGTGGTTTTTTAATTTTTCTATCACAACGACCGTTGCGCTATCTGTTATACTTAAAATTTTATTGATATATTAAGTGGATACGTAGATACTGTAGGTACCAATGAAATACCGTATCTATGTTATTAATCTTATTGCTTGATTTAAGTCTATTTTTGAGTACCACCAATTGTATTTTACCAACCAAACCCAACTATACATTATGCCTGCAATAAGAATATCGTAATTAAAATTTAATGTGTTATTTAATTTGCTTCGATAACTGAATTCTATCAATCTAACATTACATTTTATGTTTGTAGAACTACACATATTGAAAATGTAAATTCGATGTGTGTACATTAGAATTTGTAATGGGCGTAAACAAAATTATAAATTTCCAAAAAAATATAAAATCGGTAGCTTCTTGCTGTAAAAAAAATTATATCACTTTTATTATACAAAAATTTAATCATAAATGATTGTAATAATGATGCTCGAACGTATAATTGCATAATATAATTTATGAAACTCAAATTCTGCCTCACACATCATATAAATGTACTTACGATTATATATACATATATGATATATATATATATAATTGTACAAAGGAATATGTTCCAGACAACTGTTTACAATTACATAATCTGTAATTCTAGAATGCTAATTACGTAATTATGATTGTCTAACAAGTGCATTTTTGCGCAGATAGCCTGAAAGCAACTCGTGCTTCACAAACTTTAAAAATGGTTCGAATAATATGATGTTTGTAGTACAAATTCAGAAAGCCACATGCATGTGTGTATATAAATTCTTTCATGCTGGAATTTTATTGATATTATCTCTAGATTTAAAATTGCTTAGTCAGCCACGTCATCTACGATTAAATTCATCGTAAGCAAGTGATCGTTGATTACGATCTATGTCATTAGTTTTCGTAATACTTCTAGTTAGTCATCTGCAACGCGCTTGCTAACATTCTTTGCGATTTTGTACCATACTATGTTATCTCAAAATATATTAGTTCGAACTGGAAATATACTTTCCTTAAATGAAGCAAAAGCAAAAGCAAGTCAAAACCCTACAGATGAGGTCAGTTTTTGAATTTTCAATGATAAAACTTATGAACTAAGTCTTCCATATATCATAATCAGGATCATAATTCTGGAGGTTATGTCTCTATTAAAACTGAGTAAAATATTATATTCATGATAGATTACAGGTATCTTTTTGTTTTTCAGTTAATTGAAACGTTAAAAATTATACTTCGAGACAATGAAGGCACTGGCGAAAATCCATTAATTGTATGATCACTTCTTATTTTTTGTTTAATGTTTTTGAAGAATGCATTGTTATAATGAAAAGTTACTTACTTTCAGATTCAAGGTGTAGAAGACAATGCTTTGCAAGATATCAATAGAGAAGATGTTAAGATAACTGTGAAGGTATTTATTTCATCACCTGATGTAAGCCTACTGAAAGAGGCAGTAGATCAAGGTATGAGCTATAATTTCTTATTTCCAGATTGCATTTTAAATAATGTTCTGTTGCATATAATTTCTTTTCAGTTTGTAGTTTTCTAAATATAAATGCAATTGAATCTTTAGTAATTGCTTATTCAAGCAAGGAAAGTCCAGAAGAATTATTAGAATCATTGAAACACCTATGGACTGGAGTAGAAGAGTATGTGAAAATTGGCAAATTATCAAGTGTTGGTTTAAGTGATCTCAACACAAATACGTTTATTGACCTATTTCAATGGGCAAATGTAAAATTATCATTGTTTATATTTTCTTTTAATGTTTACTTTTATAGTGTTGTGTCTATTCTATATTACCTTTATTTGAACAGATAAAGCCAAATATTGTACAAATTAGTTTAGCTACATGTTGTGTTGTACCACCAGCTTTGCAAACATTCACTAAAGAAAATGATGTGCAATTATTAACACATAATGATCCTGGACGTAAGTGTACTTTGATACAGTAATAATAATAATAAAGTAAATAACATGTCATCCAATATTAAGCTTTTTTACTTACAGAAATTCTACCTCAAGAAGATCTAAATGGAATATTCAACGCTAATACAAGTTCATATTGGATTACAAGATACCAAATTCATCTGAAATGTCGTGGTATTTTATCTTCAAAGGGTTACCTAATATATGTTAACAAAAAAACGAAATAATATTATATTTTTGTCCATATCAAAAAAATCTCTATAATTCAAATTATAATAGTGCTTATATTCCAATGATATTGTGTTAACTTTTACATTATAATATGCATATAAATCATCTATGTTTAGTTGTTTCTAAAGAAATGTTGTTTTGTTTACAGTAATTAGTAAAATTGTTAATAGATATTGTTAATTTATCTGCAAATATTAGAAGGTCAATGCAATTTTTTCAATCATTGGATTTTCTATGCGTATTTATGAAAATAAACATTTAGTTGGCATAATTAGAACAATGTGTTTTACATTACTCTTCGATTTGACTCGTTTTCTCGAATTTTTAATTAATAATTTTCTTGGGGGTCCCATACCATAGAATATTACATACGTAAATATATTGGAATATATGGAATCTTAGAGACAAGCATAAATTTCCGTTAGTAGCTTCTGAGCACAAAAGTAAACACAAAACTGTAAAGGCTGCGTAAAGGCGGTGAATAGCGTTGGGCATGCGCAACATTTGAAATTGGAAGGAGACGTTCCCTAAATAGAGATACATGTGTATAGTTAATGTCCGTAGTTACCGAAACGGAAACTACAATGTATCGCATTAAACTGAAGTCAAGCGTAATTAAAATTTTATCTTATTAAAATTTTTAATCGGTTGCTATGAAAAGTTGCTTCAAAAGCTGTAAAAAATGAAAAAAAGTATTTCCCAAAAGTACTTCATTTATTAATCATTAACATTGATTGTTAGCAATTAGGAGATACTAGGACATACTTCGCTTGTGATGCATTTGAAAGTGCTAATTTTCAAATTATATAAAATTTAAAATTCGATTATTTCCGAAAATCAAAATACAAACTTTCAATATCTTTCTAATTACATATATCTTATACAACCAGATTCTTAAATTATATATTTGTTAAATATATTTTATAAAAATTTTGCAAAATTTTGCAGAATGTTTGTTCTTGTAATCTATCTATGTTTTCGATAACTTAATTTTCGATATTAATTAAAAAACAGAAAATATAACAAATAGAATCAATAAAAATAAAAAGATATATATATCTTTTTAAAAATCTAAAAAATCTTTTAAATATCTTTTTTTTATTTTTTATAACTGTAGAATCGTGTACGTAGTTGTTTATTTGAAAGAGGCTCTCTCTTGTATTTAACCAAGTTCGCAACCATCGCTAGCGGTAGCCGATCAGGAGTCCACTAGGCAGCGGGGACACAAGGAATCTTTGGTTTTATGTGTGTGTCCCAACTTCGTCGTCGTAGCCGCCGCCACCGCGGTCGTCGTCGTCGTCGCAGGCCAGCTCGATATATGCGGGCCGATTTTTCGTTTTGCCACCGGCTTGCTGCTGCCTTCGGATCTTTCCCTTTCCTGCGCGTTCTGTTACTCTGCTCCCGCTCTGTGGGCCCTTTTGCGTTAAGCCGCACCGCGTGGCACACACGGGGACAACGAAACGATGGGATGAGACGGGATGGGTCTGGACTTCGGAGGACTGCGGATAGCGTAAACGTTTCTCTCCTCTCCTTCAGTTCTTTCTCTCGCTCTGCTTTCCTTCTTTACCCTTGTCTCCTTCGTCCTCCTCCTTGCTCCTTTTCCACCGCACGCACACCTTTCTGCGTTCATCATTCTGCCCTCTCTATTCTGCACACGATCTATCGCCTCTACTCGAGCACATTCGACACTCGCTGCGTCTCTCTCTCTCTTTCTCTTTTTTCCCTCTCACCCTTCTCATTCGTTCCTTTACTCTTCTCTCTTTTATAAACATCGCTTTCGGGATTGGTCTCTTTCCATTGCTTTCCCGTCTTGCTGGTCACTGCAAAGCGGGCGGGGTATGCGAACGCCGCGATACTATGTTATGCCTGCGGACCGCGGGTCTGACATACTTTGTATGTTAATGCCACATAATGTCGGTTTTGTTCCTCTTTTCAGCATTTATTTGTTCGGGTCTTCGGAGCTTTAGCAGGGGCGAGCACGAACCATAGTTCGTACCGCGCCTCCAATCGCTCGGCTATTTCGTGATCGGACTTAACGACTCGCTCTTTTTTTCTTGGGCAAAAGATCCCTTGCGTCATCGATACGCGCTTATCGAAATTGATTCGAAAGATATAGAGCATCTAGGAGAGATTGGCGTTTCATTTCGCCAATACATTGACTATATCAGCAGCACGCCCATTTGTTGCGACTTAAATATAGAAATATTTACTTAGTCCTCTCGCTGACGAATTTAAAATTAAGCTTCCCTTATCAGCTACGGGCGTTATCAGTCTTCAATTCATAATCTCTCTTAAACTTTTCTTCTGGAATTCCCAACTTGTGAACCTGTCAAGATACTGTTCTCTTTTTCTTCTCGAGTGGAAACACGTCAAATCCACTCAATTGCGTCATATTTCACGATCTAGGGAATCAGCGCATCAAAAGATCGCGCTAGAGCCAACGCAACATTTCATCGTTGCATAATTATGCAATTTGCGTAAGCCACCACTGGTTTCAGCGAAATCCGGCTTTCTGATAAAGAATCTCATCAGAGATGATGCAAATTCTCGAACTTTACCGGGGAACAGAGTTGGTTTGCATTTCTACAACTTGTTGTGTCTTTCTCACGCTGTGTTGCTAACTTTTCGTTTTACTTTAAATCAGTCAAATCATATCCGAGTAACTGTAGATAATAAATCACATTGAAAAGATTAACCTCTAATTGTTTTAATATATATGTTTAATAATAATTTAATGAATACGCGACGTTGACCATTCATTCATTCTCTTTTTTTCTATCGACCACCATTGATCATATTAAAAAAAAGAAAAGAATGATATATACTGAATATTGAGAAGCTCTCTGATAAAACTATCAAAACCTCGTTCGCTGTTATAACTAACCAGAATACTAATTTGAAGGAATTAGATTAAAGATATTAAACAATAAAGAGATTAAAGACATAGATTTAATATGTGGGAAAGGTTAATGACATCTTGTGTCTCACCTAGATAACTTTTTAATCCGTAAATTGGAAGAATTTGTATCGGCTTTATCGTAAGAATACTTTCAAACGATCAATAACATAGTCAGTGTTTCAAGGTTCGCGATATCATTGTGTAATATTGGCAATATCGTATCAACAATACATATTGATCCTTTTAATTGGCAACCTTGGAATATCTGAGGATATCCGAAGAAATTTTCCATTCTACGCCTAATAATTCTCATCAATCATGTATAAATTATTTCGATTAAATATATTTATGTGTAGATAAAGTAAATGTGTAGTTTAACGTCTAAAAATAAGATAGATCAATTGTATATCTATGAAATCAATAGAAATTAATATTAACAGCACAAGCGAAATTAGTAATAGCGATCAAGTTTCCTGGCAAACGAGTATCGCTGCCTCTTATTTCCTAAGCAACGCGTCCGTATCGAAAAAAAAAAAAAGAAAAAGACGGTAGCCGTCATAAATTTCTCGTTGGACGAATTAGCCGGTGGTGGCGGGCTCAGCAGCGATTACCGAGAGTAGCCACTAGCCCATGCTGCATGTAATATAGACCTGTTGGAACGCGATGCCGCGTTGACAGGTGATGCAGTCGCGGAATTGCCTCTCGCATCGAGCGCATCTCACGGTGTTCGTGAGCAAAGTGCCTGGCCGTTGATGTTTTCGCTAGCACACGGGTTGGCCACGGTTTGAGGTAGAGACAGAGAGAGGGAGGTCGCGAAAGAGAAGGAGTATAGAACGACAAAGGGAGCGAGAGCGAAAGGGTAGAGAATCAAAGTGTACTGGCGGAGGAACACAGAAGCGGCAGAGAGAACGGCAGTAGCGAGTAAACGCAAAAGCGCCCTCGCTCGCTCCCGTGCGATGCAAAGACGGGGTATAAATAAGCGGCTGTCGTTTGCGGAAGCAGAAAACGGGCAAAAGGACAGAAATAAAGAAGAAGTCGCAGAAGAAAGGGAGGCAGTGACAGAGAGAGGAATAAATAAGCCGGGCCGGAGGAGAGCGAGAGGACAGGCAAAAGTAGGAGCTGGAGCAGTAGCAACGGTTCCACCGTTGACTCCCTCTTGCCGCTTCAACGACCAACGTCCCGATCTACTACTACTTTTGCGGTGTACGACCGTCCTCGCATTGAAAACTTTTCAGCCTGTGTCCTGCCTCCTCTACGAACGCGGCAGGTGTACTTCTGTCTCGTTATCCGGAAGGCCTCTTCCTCCGCGACAGCGACGCGTTCGAGTAGAAGTCGTAGATCACTTGGACGATGTTTCGAATGGATTTTAAAGGACAAGTGATTTTGTCGTGGGAGGAACGGGACGGCAGATCCATTTAACGATCTTCGTAACGTTAATGAATGTATTAGGGCGGTAAATGAAAGAGTGTCCGGAGCAAGAGGAGTTGCATGCCGGTGAATAGTGGCCCCACGCATACTTTGCTAATGTATACTCGTGCAGATTAGTTTGAGTTAAAAAAGAAAAGAAAGATAAAATGATAATTATGTATAAATCTTGCGTAGATAAATATTTTCTACCGGTTCTATGTAACAGAAAAAAGAAACGGCTCTTCCGGTGTTGGCGATTTCTAGTAGAAATCCAGCTTCAGCGCTCGGATCTGCTGGTATCGTTGCACGGTTATCCACGGCTGGATCTAGATACTATTCATGCTAAGCCGCGTATCTGCATACGCATCGAGACACTTTTCGAAAGCACGTTACGCAGCCGCGCAGTGGCACCACGTGCATACGAGAAGCAACCTGCATCCTCGTGTGTACGGTGGACGAAGCGGTGCTCGTATGTACACGTACACACACATATATACATATATATATACACACATATGCACATGCGCGTTGCCCGTATGCTGGCTGTGAAACAGAACACAACAGAACAGAGCAGAACAGAACAGAACAGAACAGAGCAGAACAGAACAGAACAGAACAGAACAGAACGGAACGGAACGGAGCAGAGCGGAACCGAATGAAACGGAACAGAAGCGAACGCAGTAGAGAAGCGCAGGCTGACTGCACGGCCGCAGCATGTTTATTGGCGCATCTTGGAGTCTTAAATCTTTATGTTGTCTCCTCGACGGGGTCTGCTATCTCCCTGTCCCATTGGCGGGGTGGGAGGAGAAGGGAGAATCAGCACAACCACGGAAGGGGTGAGAGGGACGAGAAGGAAGAGGGAACGAGCCGGTATGGCCGTAGGTAAGCGAGACGGAGGAATGGACGAGTAACAAAAAGAAACGAAAAGAGACGAGGGAAGGAACGAGAGGGAAGGAAATCGGGAGAGATATATCTCTCGAGTTGCGGTCGCGAAATCGAGTCAAGAGTCGGACAACCAACGACCAAGACGCATCCACTGCATTACGCACACAGAAGCCGCGATCTTAACGTGCCTCTAGAAATGGTCGTTTGCAGTTGTACGGAGAAAACCCACGTGGTAAAGGAACCGGGTAGGAATTATTAATGGCCGTAGGTGTTACGAGCGCGAAGATTGCCGCTTTTAGCCAGATGTGATAGAAATTGCGTCATATCAGATTGACTCAACCCCTGGTTCCCCTGCTTTTACATGTTGCAAGTCGATTGCAATTGGCAGCATTTCGTAATAGGTTGTACAATAAATCGACGAATATTGCGTTCATAGTTATCATGATTATTTAATCGTAATTCGATTCGTATGAAATTTTTCCGCTTTTTAGATAATCATCCGTTCTAGTTCCGTTCAGATACCAGATACGCAACGTGATAGAACCGACGTTATAAAGACTAAACTGTATCGAGACATGTTCGACTCATAGTTGAATGAAAATTGAATTAAGTTTTCAGAAGAAGAACTACTATCGTGAGTTAATAATTTGAAGACATACACAGTTCTTCTGCAACGTAATTACAAGTGCACTCGTAGCGATAGTATAATGAATGATGAATGTTTTGCTTAAAAATATTGAGAAAAATTGAACAAATATCTAAGATGCTGGAGTATTCTTTGGAAAAGAGACAAGTATCCTTGATATTTAGTTTTCCAATTATCATTAAAATATGTTAAATTTCATCATTTTTGGTTAAATTAAAGAAAACTGAATCTTAAAGTAGATGGAAGGATTAAATTTGATACGAGATATATATCGACTGAATTGTTCGCAGAAATGAAAAACATTCCAATAGTTAGAAGTTGGCATAATCGACGCTCATTGATAAGAGGAAATGCGAATAATCGTTTCTACGCGTTCCGTAATAATGATCGTGGAATCTCGTAAAATACAATTAACTACGAAATCAATATACTGTATCGAACTCTGCGAATAATGCAGTTTATCGTGTTTTAATCACGTGACAGCATATGTTAAAGTAGAAATTTATAAACTTGATTGATTATTCATTTTATCAAGCGCGGAGTTTCCATTATTTAAATCGTAATACCAGTAGCGAGATACGAAACGCTAGGTGAACGGTGTCCTTTTATAATGTCGAAAATTTTGCCTCCTATCGATTTTCGTATAAAAAGAACAATTGCATTTGGTAATTCGAATAACGCGCGAAAACGAATAAACATAATTTCTCCTCACGTTAATGCGAAATATGAATTTTACGATGAGTGGAGAACTTCCTAAATTATTGCAGTAAGAAAGACGTCAAGCTGAAAACCGTTCCTTCGGTAGGGGGTGTTCGTTGCCATCTCTGACGAACGTTGTACGACTCCCACATGTATACGCGTGTAGCGCACCAATGCATACTTCTTTACCGTACGTGCAGTTCCTATCCCCGCTATACGTAAAGAAACGTGGGCGTGAAGGTACTTTCGTGCACTGCTGCTGACATAACAGTGGGTAAGAAACTAACAACGATAGAGTGTTATCAGCAGCGTCGAAGGCGGTGGTAAGTTTATGGCTGATACGTGCCGTTTATCGGTCTATGCTACGTTTAGTTAATTAAATGGCACTGCGAATGCATACTCCTACTATCAAGGAAGTATACACACCGCGAGCCAATGCGAAACAAGCGTAGGAAATGAGAAAAAGGAATAAGATAAAGAAAGAGCAACGAGTAATACGTTCGCTGCGTGTTGAGTGGCGCTCTATGAATACACATGTCTGTACATATATACGCCTGGATTTCCCTTTAATTTACAAGAGGTGGCGCCACCGCAAATAAATAGCTGCGATAACGGATTGATATTGATTTAAGAACTTAAGTGTCAATTTCTTTCTATTTATAATGCAATTCGTTGCTCTTGTATCGTGAACTTTGAACATTCGTGCTTGACAAAAAGAATAAATCTAATCTTCGTGACTGTTAATATTGTCTGGCGAGTGTATTCTATCTATTATATTCTAATCATAGATTTCTCTAAAAAGTCGATTCCCCGATTTACGCGGACAACAAATTATTTTTCCATGGTGTCCATTTTATTTACAATATATTAACAAGTCGTAAGTTCTTATTTGATTGTATTAATCCTAAATACTGATTAAATTTTAATTCTGATCAGTTTTAGTTGACTTGTGGGGAGCACGTTAACCTTACTCGCATAACACTGACTACGATTAAAAATGAAGTTCTGCTTCGTTCGAAAAGATGAGATTGTTTTAGAGTGAAATACGAACACTAACAACGAATATGAAAAATATATCTACATTGACGTTTTTCTTAAATATCTTTTTTTTTTTTTTTGAACCGGAAGACTGCATTTATGCGATCTACATGTAAGAAACTACGTGTTAGAGTAAGAAACAATATGTTTAACTGCGCGTAAATCGTTACGCCAGTATATCAGTTATGCACGTATTTAGAACTGTATTAAGACGATACTTGTGGTTTTTCAGGTATCTGCAACGTCCTATTAAAAACACGATCGAAAGCCGAAGATGAGTTGTTCGCAAGCCAAAGTGATTATAACTCCATTCAACAAATTTTATTGCTAAAGAAATTTGTTCGATTGACGCTTGTTTCGCATAATGTTATCACTTTCTGTCTGTTGATTTAACAAATCAGCAGCCATATACAAAAGGTATCACAACTACGTTGAAGCATCAAAATGAAGCACTTATGTGAATAAATGTGGTAAATAATACGTAAGTATCATGACGGGTAGAGATCTTACACAAAGTAATCGAAGTGGTGTACAGCCGGAGAACAAGTTGAGTAGAAAGAGCGAGGAGAAGGGTTGATGTAGCCAGGAAGAAATTCCTGGTATCGGGCCGTGTGCGCGGTGGACTTTGACGATCCCTTAAGTGAAATATCATCGACAATCACTCACGTGAGATCTTTATCGGCTGGTAACGTGATCTCTGACCCCACCAAACTCGGGAGCAGTTTTATGCGAGCTCCCGCGGCGCGTGAATATACACCCGGTGGGTGCTGTTGCTCCGTGAAGGAAGAAGACCTGGTGAGATCGCTGGAAGATCGAAGCAGGAATGTAACGCGGTCCGTGGGCTTCGGGATGGCTGGAATCACAGAAAAGTATTCGGTCGGGTTCGCGTGGAAGCCACGGCACGGCGTTCCGCACGCAGGAACGCGACTGCCAATAAATAAGCTTCGGCATTTCGCGCGCGATTCGCGCGTCTTATCGAGCCACTCGGCCCGCTGCTGAGGATGGGGTTACTTCCGATCCAGTCGATCGAATCGATGCCCCTTATCTGCGTACACAGCAGCTCCGGTGGAGAGCTCTTTCGTTCGAGAAACAAAAACAACCTAACCCTTTGGGAATTATGCGAGAACGTCGTACGTTTGTTCGTTGCACGAACTTGAGTGTCGAGAGCGAGTAAATTGATGATACAGCCGTAAAGAAAGCTGTATCGGTATTTTGCATATTGTCGCGGTGGATATTTGTTCTTTTAAGGAGAAGGAGAAGTAGCTATTGGAAGTAGGAAAAATTGAATTGTATAAAAATGGATACGCTTTAGCCTTGGTAAATATAGCGCTCGTTGTTTCAAGTAATTGCAACAGCATTCATTTAGCCAATTATATCGTTCTATGGAGTACTCGAATAAATTAGAATATCACCATAAAAATGCTATATTTTAATTAATTGAAGGAATATGTTATAATACGCCACGTATGCATGAAAAATTGAAAAAGTGCTACCGGACATTCCGATTATCTAAACTATAAGAAAATATGAAGGAAGAAACTTACTTAGTTATGCTACCTAATATAGGGCAAATGTAAAATATGTAGAAATTAATTATATATACAGAGAAACTATCGTATGGAAAATGGAAATTTCAATAGGAGAAGAAAAAGTACATATTCCAAGGAAAGTAGGAAGAGTATGACACAGAGAATAGCCTAGAATACTTTATGAAAGAAAAGTATAAAGAGATAGTGATTATCATATAACAAATCATTAAAGAATACAAATGTTGGCTATATTTTATAGTAAATAAGAGACAGAATAGAAATTGTAGAAAATGCTCTACAAATATACTTACATTATAAGTCTAAAATAAATGTATCGAGATCTTAAGAGCACTCTCATAATCAAAGACAGTATAACGTATACATAATTACAATTAAATATTAAATATTAAATAAAAAATATGTAAAAAGAACATTACAGAAGCAATAATTCTTACTTGTATTATTATACGCATAATTGTAAAACTCAAAATTTTTATCGAAACACGTACAAGTAGAAATGCGAGTGGAATAACAGTAGCATGCCGCGTTTTACAATATTTTTTATTTCATTTCACCCAATCATTGATAGAACACTTTTCGTAAAGAAACCACGCATAAGAACGTTTAAAGCCAAGATTACAGTGTTTCTCCTTTTTTCGTAAAGGAAACGGACCGACGTTTCTGGAAAGACCCCGGCACGTTTCGAAAGATGATAATTACGCTTTTACGGTACACGGCCAAATCTACATTGTGTCTAGGAGGCGAGTTCTCTCGCGGTAAGACGTAGGAAATCGCGCAATACTTTTAGGCTCCCCGGTACACACGTTGCGAAAAAGTGAAATGTGTTGTACCATTGCGTTTCCATTGTTGTGTTCAGAGGAGACGTAAAACGGGGCAAGGTTGAACCTCTGATTGCTTGAAAAACTGCCACATCGTACGAACTAGTCCCGGATTTTTTAAATCTTACTTCGATTTACACGTTCTCACAGCTCGCCACCCTTGATCCTTGCATCTGAATCTCTTCCACTCGATCGAACATCGACACATCAGAAAATTGGAAATCTTGGTAGAACTTTGAATGGACAAAATTGCGTTATATTAATTGCGTCTTATTAATTATTTATTTATTGCTAACTACTGCTGATCTGAATACACGACGATCCGTGTCTTTACCATTGATTACAAATTATCACGGTCATTCATTCTCTATATTTATTTTGTAACTGTACAAGAAATTTCTTTTATCGTAGTCGATGTTCGGCTTTCTATTTAGACACGAGAAGAAGCAAGATTGCCTCAATACGAATGAAGATTATCACGACGAAAGATCTAATCCAAGAAACACAGGAAGATCTCGATTAAAAAGCGAATCAAATCACGTCACGTGAATATACCAATTCACGACTCGAGTCGAATTAACGCCGATGATCTCTTCAAACATGGAAGTATACCATTATAATAATAAGCTGGTGCATACGTGTACAAGATTACGCAATCGTTGGCATCTTCAGCCACCTGGAGAGTATCAATGGTGAGACGTCTGCCAGACGAAAACACAAGGAACAGGTAGGATCGATGGTTGAATTACACCGATGAAATGAAAAGGGAAGATGGTCCATGGCGATAAAATTACGCGCACGAATAAAGAGTGAAGCGATCGCGTGGTGAGGCGGTTCCAAAATGACTGGCAGAAGCGTCTGAATGGGTTCTGGTTGTCCGGACGTGGTCGATCCATGGCATTCCACCGGAGCCGGTGCTCACGGTGACGAGCAAAAGAGCAACGACGCGTTTCCCATTGTGAAAAGCTGCGTGGTACGGTTGTGTTTCCTCGAGGAGGGGCCCGGGGGATTCCTGACCTCCCGTCTCCCTTTATACGTCTGCTTTAATTACGTTTGTCATTTCGTGGCTGGTGTCTCATTACGAAGAAAGTTCGAGGTTTAACTCGGCTGCTTGCGAACCTAGGTGGCCTCTTTCTGGTAACGGCACTAACCAACCCAACCAGACAGCCAACAACAACAACGACGAAGGAAGGAAGGAACGAAGGAACGAAGGAACGAACCGACCGACCGACCAACCAGTCATGAGCCCCCTTTTACCTTACGTATAGCCCTCCGCGTGCCTCTCTTCGCATCGCCGCTCTAGATCTTCGGATAAGAGCGAACACCATTTTAGCGGTTCCTTACACACCAGACATCCGTTCCCTTCCTATATATACGTGGCTACGGGAGAGCTCGTTGCATTTTCTCCGCGCGAATGTGTCAAGCGACTGGGAAACAGACAGAGACGGAGAAGGCGGATCGTGGAAGGCGGGTGGAAAGGGAGGGAGGGAGGGAGAGATGGCGGGCAGAAAAGGACAAGGAGGTCGAATGGAACGGGAAAGGGAGAGAGGAATCGGGGAGTAAGATATAGGCGCGAGAGGAAGAGAGAGAGAGAGAGAGAGAGAGAGAGAGAGACAGGTGAAACCGGAGGGAGAATCGTGGTGGTGGAGCGAGAAAGACAGAAAGATATGGGCATGTCAGCCGAAACCTTCTAATCCCACGTACAGGTGCTTAATTCGTTACGTGAGAGCGGAGGAAGCAGAAAACGGGATACTGTACCGTTTTCCGTGATAACGAATAAGGGTTTCGTCGTCTCCCTCTCTTTCGCTCCCTCCTGCTTCTCCGTTGCTCTTCAACCGTGTAATTAAACATCGTGTCAAGTATTCGCTACGAAGCGACAACGTTCAAGATACACGGATGCTACGAAAAAATAGAAGATGGACGCCGTAAAGCATAAGAGACTTGGATGCTTCGCGTCGATCTTTATGACGTAGTATCTTTTTACGACGGAGCCTCGAACGAACACGGAACTTTGATAGTTGTCTTAGGTGGATATCGGACGGAGACGTGGGGAACGGGTCACATCCGGGTTAACGTAATTACAAATTAATTTCGTTTTATTAAGTAGCTCGCGGCCGAGCAACGCACGTACGCGCCGGCTTATCTTCGTCGCTCGCGGACGAGAAGCACCGTATTCGGGTTAACTCTGCATTTAATTGGTGGCTTAACCGTATATCCACGGTTTATTCGGTACACCGTGAGAAAAAAGATATTAATTTTTCACGAGTAACTAGAATTCCCGCAAGAATTTGCACTTTATGGAAACACGGGCAGATGAAGATAACGCCGGTAATTGCGTAGTGCCGCGGCGGTGGAGAGGATTATTCGAAATGGTTTACTTCGTAAAATATGGTATACCGTGGATCGTTGCCTCCGAATACTTCAGTGACCCACAGGTGTGTACGAATGGAACTGCCTTCCAGTAACTGTACCAAAACTTATGAATATTCATGGCCAATCATATTCATATTTCTTATTAATTATCTGCTGTTACTATGATTATATTACAGGTAATATCGCACAGATCTCACATTGATAGTAACAATATTCGCTTTCCGTCGAATCTTGTGGTCATTGATGTTTAGCTATATGTTACTATTTATTTATTATAACATAGCAAATATTATATGTAATATAATTATACTGCACGCTCTAAGCACAATTCACGCGTCCAATAATTCTTGATACTGTCATAGTCTTTTCGCAAACAAAGAAGATTCCATGTATCTATGGAATAGCATTATTGTTAAACATATTCATAATTTGTTGTTATTGTTAAACATAATCATCATTCACTCTTATTCTTCCTTTAAATATGCATAACCACAACGATGCTTCGTTTAAGCTAAATTTAGACGGTATTAATTTTAAATAGCACATCGTCGAATTTATCTTAACGATCGTTATTGTCCGATGAACAAACGTCTGTAGTAACTTTTCAAGAAACAAATTAATACTCGCGTAAAGTCATTCATCGCAAGAAGACGACATAAATAATCGTAAATTTCAAGATTGACACTAAAAAATTATGTATCATTATCACTTTCCTTTGCTTCTCATTTAATGGATTTAATTAACAAATCGCGACTTTCTATATGAATTCATATTTCTACGAGTACAGCTGCAAGGATCTAACCCAAGTAAAGATTTCTTCCATCCTCTACATATTATGTCGGGATTTTACTTTGGAAATTTGATATATCCTCTCGTATTACGTGTCATCTTTTACATTTACCAATAAATGCATAAAAATCCACTAGTCGGTATATCTCGCGAGCGATTCGCGTAAAACATCGGAATTTTTCTAATTGTAAGTTCGTGCTGAGAAAAGCCGATCGCGATTTGCGTACGAATCGCCAGGTCGGTTAGTTGATCGTACATAAAATCTGGCTTTGTACTCTGATAAGGGAACCCCGTTTACGTGTGCGTCTCTTCGACTCAAGCACACGCAAATGTGCAAGGTTTCCCCGTCGTGTATCGCGCTTCTTTTTCCTTCTTTCGCTGTTTGCACGCTTCTATCGGTTCTCTCCCTCTCTTTTTCTCTCTGTGCTCTCGTCTAAGCGTGTACACGCGCACGCAGATGCCGCGTGTCGATGTGGGTAGGGTTATTAGCCCAGAAAGCAAGGCCCCTGCTTCCGGTGTAGGCACTTTAGTTCGAGAGTTTCTTAACCCCTTCTTACACGACTCCTCGCTGGCCTGGCCTGGCCTAAGACTCTGCCCCGGCCTGGCCTGTTGTCGGTTGCGGGTGGTAGAACGCCTCGTCGAGAACCGACTCTTCGGTCCACCACGAAACTCTCTCTACTTGCATTCGTGTAGACCGCGTACGAACGTGCGCGGATCGTAGGGTAGGTAGGTCGGCTCGGTGGCGAACCAAGCGATTTTTCCCGTGATCTAAGCTGCACCTTACCGAGAACGATCGTAAATTTCGCGAAACGGAGAGCACGACTCTGACTCGCGACCTTGCTTATCGTAAGCTACTATGATACCGGTTCGTGTTTCGCCATGTCGCTTTGGGATGGTCCGTTGATATATAAGCGGCTCGCAGGTCAAAGTGGTTAACTCCACTTTCTGAGATGTTTGAAATTTCAGTGCCAATTTGTTGCGTGTGATCGATGCTTATGTAATTACGCTCTAATATATTCACGCGTATTTCCTCTACTTTTTGCTTCGTGGAATTCATCGATTTAGCAGCGCATATAGAGTGATAGAAGAAAGAATTTAGGAGTTTATAGTCTTCACCCGACAGACTAAAAGATATTTGATTAACCGTTTACTTTTATATTTAGTGATATAGCGTCTTCGTAACGTTGAATGTAGAATAAAAATACAGCTTTGAGCTTTCTTTATGGGAACACATACATTTGATGACCTCGGTCCATTTATCAGTGGCAGAAAATTCATTCGTAAGTGTCAATTTAATATTGAAACACATCGAATATTCTTTGCAAACGCGGAGACAAAATTTTGTGTTTTATATTGGAACTTTTATGATCTGTATTAAGTTTTTCTCCTTTGTTTCAATTGCTTTTTTCATTTGAACTATCTCCACCGCAAATAATCTCAAGCGTAGATCTAATAAATTTCAAGTATTTTGAAGAAGATGAAGAAGAAAGGAAAGCTTTCGATATTTATTTTTCCAGCGATATAATTTGCTAGCTTTTAGTTTGCAATACCATTAATTTTTATTCGGGCCTAGTATCCAAGCTAGAAACATCGGCTGAAGAATCTGCAGCTCTGTTCTCTCAACGTCAATTTTATTGCGCGCATAGCGATTAATAATTCGTTATTTTCTCGTTGAGGAAAACATTCGTTGATAGGTTAATAGACATAAAAAATGAACCGGCTGGTGTAAAATGGCAGAGAGATACGAGGCTCAACGATGATAGATATGGTTTCACCGGTCGTAATTGTTTTGCGTTCGTTCTTAATTGGGGCTACTTGTTCGTTACGTTTCTTCAGAATGGGCAAGAGGGTATGAAGTTTTAATAAATGCTTTTGGCTGGACTGTTAAGACACGCTCCGCGGGGAAAAGGGCGAAAAATCTCCAATTCGTTAGTCAGCATGTACCCAGATCGTTAATAACATACACGGAAACGAAGAATAATAGAATCAACTTGAACTCACAAAACGGTTGTAAAGATAAAACTTATTCTCTGCTCCCTGTAACGCTAATTTCATTTTGTTGGTATTCCACGTTAACACCGTCTCTAAAATTACGTCTTTCAAAACTTCGAGTATTAATATTAAATATTCGCCGCAACTATTCTTCCTCGATCAAACGATCATTTCATCTCGTCTTTATTTTGTTTCTGAAAGCTTCCAGTTTCGTTCTTTGTTGCTTAAATTGATTATTTAGAATCGCGCTAGCCACCGTAACAGGTTATTAGCGGCCCAGTTGAAACCACAAGTTGAGTTATGGTTATATCTTTTGGAAAAGATTGGTTTGATCTTAAGAATTTTACCGGTCGCTTTTATCTCGTTTCTTAAAAGACTTCTCAGTCGTTAAATTTCATAGTGCGAGTATTCGCGATCGTTAACCGATTTTTATCTAATATCTTAATCTAATATCAGCGACTTGCACGCAAATACAGTAGCTACAGAAACACTTGCACGTATTTCTGCATATGCTGATTTTCTAATGAAGCGTTTTTTATATCAGCTTCTACGTTTACTGCTCCACGAATTCAGGTTTTTCATTTTCATAATACATATCAAATATGTGCAGTCATAAGAAAGTACCTGCCTACATGCTAAACGATAAGGAATTTATTGCACTCGAAGGTAATTCATTCGTAAGAAACACAACGGTATGTCGATAATTTTTATGGCCAGAGTCCAAATACGATACTTTGTTAGAAAAATTCAAGAAAATTCGAATTCGTAAATCAACGTATCACTTACACTGCGTTTTCACGAATTTGTTTGCAGGGTCGTTCGATGGGCAGACTTTCCTCGCCTGGCGTTCAGACCTTCGGTGATTTGTGGGTCAGATAGCAATTAGAATAAGACGATTGAATTGGTATAGCAAGCAGACGGCAAAGGTGGTCGGTTCGCTTTCGAAAGTGATGACCCCGGGAGCGGTAAAGATGCGTGCAGGTGCTTCCTCCTTGGAAAGCATTTTATACGTATGGAACAACACTAATGCGATGGAGATTAGCTTACCTGGGTTCCCATGAACTATTTTTGAGCTTAATCGTTTGCGCTGATCTGCTGTTATACGCTGTGTACGTACGGCGAGCTAGGTTGTAACAGATAATTACTCCCGCGGCTAGGAAGGGGATAGACGTTCCTGGATCGCTAATGAGCTTCTGGAATATTATCGATGCTCACGGCAGCGCTTATAACTGCTTTTCAACTGAGATTGTAAATTTTCCGTTGTTCACTGACTTCGAGGGAAAGATGCGCCGATTATGCACACTGGAATATAATGGCGTTTTAAAACTGCCCGCCTGTCTGACTGCGCGTGGACTAGCCAACAGATTGAACGAAGAGACCGACGTACGTACATATTCAGAAATGCTAAGATATTCGGATAATTGCTTCCTACGGAATAGAGTTGATAAATGTATAATTCGTAGTGGCATAGAAACGTGTGTTTTCATGGTTTCATTCTTTCGCGAATGATTCCTCAAGGAACACGGAGATCTTGACACGAAGAGTTTCAGAAAATTTTGATATCGTAAAGTTAGTAGATTGTAACGCGTAACACGTTTCTCTGAACGCGTCGGATTTTTCACCTGTGTCATGTTGGACAGATACATAAAAGAAAAACACATCTGTGTTTTTCTTTTACATCTCAATTCTTTCGAAACATCGTACAATCTAGTGAAAATATGTAGCTTCCAATTATGTAATATACATGTTTCATTTAAGGAAATAATTTAATTTAATCGAAGGAAATAATTTTAAAGCTATACAACTTCGAAACGTTTAAATTAGTTTCATTGCTTCAGATTTATAAGAACTGCCGGCGCAACAATTCTTGAAATCAAATTATTACAGTATCTTCGTTTATTACCTGTTACAATTTTCTCGTTTTTGTTTCTTCGCGTATCGAAAAATTGTTTAATGGAATAGAAAATATTTTCAATTCTTCGCGAACGACGAACGTACGTTTCTTTTTTCTTCGTGTTTCTTTTTCCGAATCTAAATCCATAGAAGAAAGCTGTTATTTTGTTTAATTGGCAATACCAAGGTATTAATATTCTTCGAAAGTCATAGTTTTTCAAAGAGATCGAGTCAGGCGTTCCGGCGATTTTTCAATTTCTTCGTCGCTTCGTCGCTGGTCACGCGTCATGATTTTCTCGGGACACAGGTGAAGGATCCGTAAGTCGCTTCTCCAGTTTTTCGTCTCCTTTACCATCCTTTACCATCGTTTTTCTCTCCTTACCTTTTTTAACTGTTCAGTCCTTACCGAATGGTAGCGAGACTGTGTGTGTGTGTGCGTGTGTGTGTGCGCGCGCGCGCACATTATTAAAATAGTTTTGCAGAACGCGATTTAATCGCGAAATTACGAAAAATTACCGGCAAGGTAATAATACGTGACCGCATAATGAATTTAAAGTGACTCGTAACACGATGTTGAGTCCTCGGCGAACCACCTGTTCGACGGTGCACGTTACGTGGGTGGAAATACATTATCTGTTCTCGGTCTTCGTTCGACTTTACGTTATTCACGAATGAACGATGAATCCTGTGAAATTTCCAATTTGAAACGTTTCCTATCAGGTCGTGCAGTATCTGAAAGACACAATTTCTAACTGTTAAACAGAATGCGAATTCTGCGTTGGTTAAGATTTACATTTTACACGAAAATAATATAAGAGCTGAGCGATTAGATGAACTAATAAATGAATAAAATAATTGGAATTTTAATTGATATATAGATATACGATCTGTGCATCTAAATATCTTACAATTAGAAATAATATCAGTGCGTTCAAGATACAGAGATTTCTCAGAATTTTTACAACAATACACATGTATATTGTTTATTTGCTGCACCAATATCGTAACTTAAAGGTATTCGGTTTAGAGAATACGAATTTGAATATTTTCGGCAAATATGCAAGTTTTGAGTTGATAATATGTTTGTATCTCTGGTTTCGAATGACAAACGAGATAAAGAGATATGGATATATCAGTTTGAATATACTTCGTGTGAATATTTTATCTTACACGTGCAACCGCAATCGCTGCAGGAAGATAAAAAATTCCAAGAATCGTTAGACGGATGTTCCATGCCCTTTAGTTCGATTCATAGCTTGATCGTACCAGGCAGAATTATACTCTAGAAATTCTGTATTCATTAACTGTCTAATGGCGGTAATTTTTATGCGATGAATTAACGCACGCTGTTTACTGCGATAAATTATTGAGATTTATTATGTCTGACGTGTATGATTCATTCGAAACAGAGCTCCTGTAATCCCGTAGAAATGTTCATGCCATAATTCACATAGTTTGCGTCTGTTTTCCGTCTATGCCTTCGAAACCATAGTACAGGGTCACTCAGTTGTTTGATCTCAACAGGAATTTTTGAAGTATTTTAGATCTGATAAGATATATACTTCAAGAAACTGTATTGAAAAATGTGAAACAAGAAAGGAATGCGACCGCTTTGAAATTTGCGAAATTTGGAAATTTTTTCATTTTTATGAATATCCTCGATTGGTTTCTAATATTTTGATATCATTGAAACTTCAAGTTCAAACACTTCAGAAAATATCGTTCGAATGATATTATTTAAATAAACTCTTTAAATGATATTCTACAAGCTAAAAATTTTGTAACTACAATAATCTATAATAAAGCATTTTTTTAAGCAACTTGATTACGAAATATGTTTCTCCAATTTTCGAGACAATGGAATCATCGGCAATAGCTTTCTTAGTATTTGATCTTGCGTAATGGAAAACATTGAACCGGGATGCCTTGACGAACTCGAAAAAATTACATGGCGAAAACTATTGCAACGTCGGAAGTGGCAATGCCCGGGAAGCGTACGGTTCTCAAAGGGTTAATTGGGCATAGTAACTCTTCAGGTGACCAAGCTCCATGGGAGTGGAACGGAGAAAACCCAGTTTTATGCCTTGCATTAAGCTCTTATGTCTATATCTTTATGTTGTATCTGCTAATTTATAAATATGTAATCACGCATCTACGACCCCCTCGCTGTGGTATTACCTTAAATGCTTTTTTTACAGATACGTTATCGCGAACATATTTATGCAATGAGCAGGGGAATACCATTGTCGCGGAAACGAAATAAATGTTATGTAATAAGGATGAGTGGCAGGCTTAATTGTTACTACACCTATATCGTATATAATTGTATTTTACGTATCGTTAAAACTTCATTATCTTGTCGACAAATAATTAATCCCGTGTTGATGTTGAATTAATTAAGCGGCTTTCTATAATAATAAGGTAGTATAGTTATTTTTCGAATGACGTTAGGTTAAAGCGAATGTTTCTCATGATGATAAATCGAGCCTCTTTTTTTCTATTAGACCAACCCGCTTCTTTCATCAATGTCAACTTTACTTCAAATCGAACAACGTTAAAGATCGTCGTTTTATACAATTTATGGATTGTTCCCTGAAATATTTTTAAAAGTCTTTACTAAGATGTTAATTAACTTGACTGTAAAATTGTTCTTAATCTCGCGAACGTTAATCAACACGAAATCATAATTTAATTTAATAAAATCTAGTGTCATATGTTGAATCTTACGCGTACTAAAGAAATTAAGTAAAATTTGTTGAAATGTATTAGGCAATATGACATTTATTTCACAACTTCGTTTACTTATTCGCTATAAAAAATTGGCCATATTCGAATCACTGGACACGAACGAGGTGTTCAAACAAGAGAAACGTAATTTATTTTATTCCGTTCTTCAGTACAAACAGTCCGCGTATTTGCGTTCGTATGTACCTGTTCCGAACCGATTGCGCCGGTACTTGGAACCCGAGCCTTCATTATATCTTCTGTCTCCAATCGCGTGTGACAAATTATTCCAGCGTCATATCCGCTAGCGGTTCGCAAAAATACATACGAATCATCAGGCCAACAAATTCATCTGTACAAGTATACGCAGTCCTCGCATTCTTTCCAACATTCTTCTGCTTCTTCGTCTATCACCCGCGCGTAGCCAAAAACAGCCCAAAAAAGCAATAGAACGAAAGGCTAGAAAGATAAAAGAATAATCGAAAGAAAAGTAAGTTGGATAAATCATGGAATCGCGGTAAGATTTCAAAAGGAGCGACGACTCAATGGAGCAGCTCTCCGTGCAACCTTTGGTGAACTACGAATTGGCCCGCAAAATCTCTTATCTGCGATCGACTGTTCGGCTCCGAGTGAAACGGATGAAAAAGGAAAAAGGAGAGAAAGAAGGAGAAGAAAAAGAGGATATTTCGTTGTAGCGGGCCGGTCAAAAATTCTCACGGTCACGTCGAGCGTTTGCGCGGAAGCATCGCGAAAAACATAAAAATAGATGCAGCCATGGCGGAGGATAGGAAAAAAAGTATCATCCTTGCGTGTCGGAGGGGCTTGAGGTCGCGAGGAGTCGAGGAGTCGAAGAGCAACGCGGCCGAGGAACGAGCCCAGGCACACACGATGTGCGCCGCGTATAAGTCAGCACTCAGGATATTTCGTCATTTCCTGCTTCTCACGCGATACAATCTAAATTAACTATGTTCGCTTGGCTAGGCCTCCTCCCTCGCAGAGGCTCGCATCTCTCAAGAAAATTTCTTATTTCCTAGCGAGGAGGGCACACGGCCGCCGTGCCGCCGTGAAACCATCGCGGAGGGACCCCACTCGACATCGCGATCGTAACGACGATCGTAACGACGACGAACGTACCTGAGGAACGAAGAAAAAAAAAAAAAGCAACGTATGGAGGAGAAAAGTATTTAGATATATCGTGTCAGTGCTGATGAAAATGACATTCCAATGGTTTGGGAAATATTTTCCAGAAATAATGAGCTATGTGTGACGAATTGAAGAAGTTGCAGGATAGTGGAGGAAGTATAAGGAGGATAATTAAGAGTATAGGCGAGGAAGAGAATATACAAGGAAGAAAGGGCAATGGTAAGGGTGTTGAAGTAATGGGTTGGAATAACGTGGAATGGTTTTAAATCAAACATCGTTAGTTTAGTCATTTGAAATGCGTACAGTCCTGTTCACAAGTTAGTAGATTCTTGCTAATTTTCAAGGTAATATCTACAGAAACGTTCATAGGATCTTTGGAATATAGGATTGCAGATATTTTGTTTGTAATATGTAAGATTTGAATGTTAACTTCATTTTCTAATCGAAGGTAGCATTTGCTTGTTTCTATCCTAAGCGTACCAAGTGTCTGAAGATTTACAGACGATAATGTACTTATATCATGCACTGCAATGTAATTAAGAGACTACGGATGTTTGTGCAATTTATATTTTTATTACGTTTGGAAGATATTATAACAAGCACCGTAGTTTGAATATTTTACATATTTTTTCATATTATGCGTACTGTGCTTCCTTGCATCTATAAATTTCTCACAAAGTTCCTAAGCGTAAAAATCCGCAGTTTGACAGACAGAATCGATTACTTCCAATGCTTCTTTAATTTTATATTATTCGTTTCATGGCTGAATTTCAAGCATCCATGGTACATGTAGGATTTTGGGAATTTTATGGGTGGGAACGTTGAAGGATGACGTTTATTTAGCACCAATTGTTGCCACAGAAATTTCTGCTGTAAAGTTAACGGTAATGCGAACTCCAAAATACTGCTAATTAGATTACATCCTTGTTTTACATCTTCCTAATAAATTATGATCATCCCAGATAGGCAATGACAATGGAATTTAATTCGTTGCAATTCCCCTAGCTTTTTAGATTGTTCAATGAACATTTCACATGGTAAACGATTGTTTCAAAATTTCGCAATCCTACAAAAGTATAAAAGTATCTCGAATTCGGGGCCTACGTAACAACACGTTAAATTCATGCCAAAATTCTTCTTCCAGGTATGAGCAGAGATCGGAGCGAAAGGAGCGACAATAGCAGTATCGACAGCTCGATGAACAATAACGAACGACAATGACAATGGTGCCGAAAACAATCGAAGAATCGTAACGAAGAAATAAAGAGATCGATGAAAGTTCCGATAAAGAACGAAGAATATGGTCGGCGAAGATGCGAGGGCGACACCATGACGACGAAACTAATTGTAACGAGCGAACAAGGCGAGTGATTGAAACGGCAATGATGAAAGTTCGAAGAGGGCGAAGACCTGCACGGCTTTCACAAGCAGGCACGTAAATAATTCAGCTGGAAAATCCAGCTTTAACGTTCCCGCGGCCGGAAGAGGCTCGCTAAGGTGTTCCATGCGCGTCGGGAAGAAAAAGGAATTCGCGGAAAGAACCGTCGCCCGCTGACTTTACTCGGCCATTCGTTACATCGCCTGTGACGTTTTAAGAAACCTTCGCCGTTGCGGATTCTAATTCGTCGCGTTTCACCTCGGGGAGAGGTTGCGTTACGGTTTGAAGGTGCGTACGCCGGAGGAAGTAGGGCGTAAAATACCATGAACTTTGAACCGTGCGTTTTAGAGGGGAAATGGAGTGAAGAAAACTGCGTGGAAACATTAAATGCGATTGTTTCTGACGAAGAAATAGGTAACTTAGTAAATAATGGGACGATATAATTGATGGAAAATTGAGAAGTTGGTTTAAAATTGAATGACAATTTTTTAGTGGTATAACGAAACTTACTTTAACCGATTAAGTCATGGTAGTACAATGTTGCTAATGATTTTTAGTCTGATTTTTACTCTGCTGCCGAGTGCGGATTTTTATATCTCAAGCTTGTACTCACTTTGGCAAACAAAAAAGAAGTAACAGTAATAATTAGTAAATAATTACCAGTAATAACGAGTAATAACTACGATTAAACTGAAATTTAGCTCGAAGGTAGTAAAATTATTCCAACGATATATCATGTTACGTTAACGCGAAATAATAAAACATGTAATATGAATCATCGCACCTTTTTCTAAATTATATAGTACAGCGATGCTATCTTTTACAAACTCCTAAATTTCAGTCTAAACTTCAGCCTGAAATAACGAAGTGAAGTTAATAAATAAATTCGTATTTCGTAAAATGGGCCATAAATGTTCCATCGAGTCATGATTTTCTTGACGGCGTCGATTGTGGACAATCTGGCGAAGTCATTTAGCGATGCGAAGTGTTGCGTCATCGGTTAAACTGATTCAAAAGATATATATCGGTGGCTATGGTTTGTAACTCGTCACGCTTATAGCTCCGTTCTTATTCTGTTAACATAATTCTTACGTGCGAACGAAATTACATTATCTTTGATAAAAAACATTTAAGTATGAAAATTCAATAAAATAGATATAGAGGAGGATAGGACGACAAGAAGCGGTTTTCCATCTGAGTTCACATACTCCTTGTACTATCAACGACATATTTCTATATCCAATAATCCCGCAATCGATAGAACCTCGTTAATCAAAACACGAATCGGACATTTTTATCAATGTCAGAACTCGACAATTTTTATCACATCTTATCAATATTTATTTATCAACAATTGGTGTTGAAACAGATTCAATGAGTTTAACAAAGCAGTTTATTAATTGAACAAAAAATAAGAAATTACAGTTCGCTTTCTACTATATCAGCCTCGCCAATCCACGAATTAAGAAATTTGGCAAGTGTATGTATCAGGATTTATATCTGTTTCATGTAGATTTAATCGTCAGTGATCGATATGAAACAAATTGAATAACTGGACGAGAAATAAAAAGTCACACTGTACGCCCATCACCATAATCCACGAACGGAAAGCAAGATTTGTCACGTTATCGATGCTATGACGTTGAGAGAAATTTGGTGTCTGACCAGTGATGGATCGCATCACTAGTTTCGCGTGAGTCGTCAATTATTTAGATGAATAGTATGCACGAACTATCGACAACTGCTGCCTTCGATTACTCTAAGAATTATTCAAGAAAAAAGTAAGAAGATCATGTCCCCGGTTCATCGAGTAGATTCGATCGAAGACACTCGCTACGCGGAAACGAGCCTTCGTCAGATCGATCCGATCGGCACTTCCTCGAGTATTTCAGATCAGGAAGCGGAGGGCGAACTTTAAAGAACATGCAAGGCGAACAGAAGAAAGGAGATGATATCGTGGCGCGCGGAAATGTTATGGCGTGCAAGGAACACGCAAAGAAGGTGTAAATGACCACGGCGGGCGGACGCAGGAGCTGGAAGAAAAGCAACGATACGGTGTTCTGCGTTGCCAAGACGATCCTCTTTTTACGGCTGAATGCGTGCTGACGTAATTCTACTTTCTCTGTGAGAACGAATTTCACGAACCAGACCTCTCCCCTGGGGTCTCGAACGAAGAATAATGCCAGCCGTACGCTTCTATCGTTCTTTCTCTTGGAAACTTATTCGATGGA
Source organism: Bombus haemorrhoidalis (assembly GCA_014825975.1). Taxonomy (NCBI): domain Eukaryota; kingdom Metazoa; phylum Arthropoda; class Insecta; order Hymenoptera; family Apidae; genus Bombus; species Bombus haemorrhoidalis. The sequence goes on along the minus strand of CM026166.1, from coordinate 14,150,791 downwards.
CGTATTTGTACAAGTCTGCCTGTTTCAGCAAAAAAGATTGTATAATACACTGTCGTATTTGTTCGCCAAATTAGCACGGTGAAGCTAGAGTTCCGTATTTTTCTATGTTGATTATATGTATGAATACGGCTGTTTATGCAAATCTATATTTTCCTGAATATAACTGAAGAGATAGATCGTATGCAGAGATTTGGTCTATATGCTAAATACGATAATGGCTACCGCTCTTTTGATTTTCTATATCGTTTTGTCTGTTACGTGTATTCTATGCGTTTTTTGTATTTCTAAATTTGCCATAAGTGCATAAACATGCGCAGTTCACTTCTGCGTATGCACATTATGGCGTGATTTCTATGCAGCTTGGAAAATAAAGGAAGGTGGTAAAATTTTACCGATTTTGGACCTTGCTGTTGACGAGAAATTACGACAGGATATGTATTTTTTTGAGCATTCTTTCTTGAGGAAGTCGCCTACGATATGAAGATTTCATTATTCAGGACGTTCAGTTCCATAGAACCACATGCTTGTATAAAAAACTCCAATGTAATACTTCAGTACATTCACTGAAATATCGACAAGAAGAGATCTTATAGAAAGATTAAGAAAAAGAGTGACGATTCGATTGATACTATATATTTAATGTTATATTTTTTGAATTTCTGAACGATGCTTCATCAAGCATTCTTTCTTACACTTGAACCATACTCCTGAACGTAACTCACGGTGCAAAACAGTTAGAATTACTATCTATGTTGCGAATATTACCTAAACATGGATATATTGTGTTTTCCACCTTTCGTCCACCGTACGTTAAAATTGCTAGGATACGCTGTCTACGTATATTTAATGTAAATTAACCGATCGATACATTCTTCGTTCAAAACTGTGAACCTGTACCTAAGCAACGTCCAGCAATAAGTTCCACTGGTTGGAGGAACCTCTAGCTGTATCAGACACTGAACCAGCGAGAAACAGAAGCATGAACGGTACCAATGATTGTCATTCGATGCGTAGACATATTAGGGAAATGAATCACTTGACTCTGTAAGCCTTATCAACATCGGTTTCGTGCGAGGAATACTGGTCGACTCCTTTTTACAGTTCGTTTGATTATCCTGCGATCGTGAATCTATTACGTTGGAATACAATGCCAGCGTAGGTACTAGACACACCGCGTTAACGGACAATGTCGGAATACGTTGTGTTGGGCGACGCTCATAGAAAAATTCGCGCGAGGCGATCATTTCAACGAAGCGAGCATGCATCGCGCCGGTTTTCCAGACCGTGGCGTTCCTTGACATTTTATCACGTAACTAAGGTCGATTGGTAGAGACGATTCCTGTCTGCTCGTAGCGACGTGCAACATCATTGAAAGCGCTTTGATTGTTCTTGGATAGAATTAAATATATCAACACTGCGCGGTAGGTCTTGAAGATACTGTAGGTATAGCGTCTGAAGTTTAGAACAGGTACAACGCGTTTGAATTTTTAATTCACGATCTTTTCATTTTACAAAGTGAGATATTACGAATACAATTTTATGTAGTATTTAGAATTATTCAAAGGAATACTTTGCATTTAATTGATATAGTACATAATCAATTTGATTTGAATTACAGGAAGTAGATGGAATATGCAGTTTGTGTAACTGGATATCTATCTAGCTTACAATCCTGCAGAAGAGTTTTTATCCGCTGTATAAAGAACAAAGTATAAAGCAATAATGGAATAATATTAGCTTTATCGAACAAAATTGTTGAAAGTCGGATCGTTTCGACGAGTCGGTAGGTAAATGTCGAACGCAAAGAAACGATTGGACAGAACGTTGATTTTACGAACGTTCTCTGTTTTAATTTCAATATCAAGCGCATTCAAATGCAGCGGAGGTCTATTGGAACACCTGAAACCGTTTCCAAGATCGTTGTTCCATGCTTCGGAATCGCGGAATAATCCGCTACTGTTCGAGTCCCGTTGTTGCCGGACTATCGGAACCTCACTCACCATTGTCTTGGATAAGGCTTCTAAAAAAATTCGCACTGACGTCTTCATCGAAACCGCCTTGAACTTCGCTAGACTCGGATCTTTCAGCGTTTCATAGTCTTACGTCAACCGAATGACCAATTTCTACGAAGTTTCGTTCTTTTTGTTCTTCCAACGAAGCTATAAAATTTCAAACTTTTGTATTTCAGTAACGCTAAAGTAATTATCGTTAATAATTGTGGGAAGATATAAAAAATACCTTCAAGTATAATATAAATTAAAGAGAATATCAAGGAAATAGGAAGCGATTTTTAACACTACATAGATTAATTGGCTGTCTAAGGAAGGAACTTTCTACTTTTCAATATAGACAGTATGTAGCTATTAATCAGGATAGGTGAAGCATATTCGGAACGTAACACAGCTATAATCGATAAAAGATTAAATCAAACACTCGTACAGCGATCTTTTGCTTAAAGTTTCGTTGCAGGAAAAATCGTCCACTTTCCAAATCGTTCCTAAATATCTAGAAATTTTATACAAATTTTACACGATTACGTGTCACTTCTAATTTTCATACTATCAGACAACTATTTCGAACGTCAAACGTCATACTTAATTCTTAATTCTTAATTCTCAGAAAATACTAACTGCCAGCAAACTGCGACTTAAAACTTAGCGTACGTAGGTAAACAACCGGTACCAGGCGGCGAACGAGCGAATAGTAGGCAGAAGTCTCTAGACATTTTGTCGTGTGGCGGACGTAGCGATTAGAAAATGTCGTCTCGCGTCGGGAAGACGAGCGAGCGTGGCAAACGGCGGCCGTCCGTTCCTTGAAAGCAGAAGGTACATAGTTGCGGACGGTGCAATCGGCCGTGCCGGTGGCGTTTCTAACAAATTAACGGCCGATATCTCGTCGTTGCCCTGCTCCTACCTTCTGGCTCCACCTCCCGGGTGTACCGGCTGGTTCGGTGGAGCCGGTCGGATCCAGCCGGCGCGCGGAGAGAGATCATTTTTGCCACGTATTTGCAAACTGAATAATAAATACGCAGATATACGCGAAGAGGCCGCGTTCCGCCTTCACGCAGCTCGCGCTACGCGCGGATTGGTCGCACCGGCCGCCGAGGGGACGGCGATATTCATTCGCCGTCTCTCCGGCTCTCGTGGACCTACTTTGTACACGCACACGTGCACGATACCATGTTGCACGTGCACGCGAACGTTCACGCTTAAGAGGGGAGGCAGCGTGTGCGCGAGAATGCACGCCACTCGCTGTACCATATCCCTCTCTCGCCGGCTTGACGCTCCTCTCGCTACTCTCTCTCACTGCCTCTCCCGCTCCCCCAATGCCAATCTTTCTTTCTCTAACGAAACGAAACGAGCTTCCATCTTTTTTCCACGCGTTTTTCCCTCGGCCTCTCGCATCCCTCCCATCCTTTTAATCCGCTTCACCTTCTATACCCTATTTCATGCTCACCGTGTTCCCCTCTATCTTTCTCTTTCTCCTCTTTTTCTTTCTTTTCTCATCCTTCCTTGCTGTTCGCAGTTTTACCAATGGATCCACCAGTTCTATCGTAGAGATTTTCAACCTTTCCTCGCGCGCCTTATATCCTTTGCCGTCTCCTCTTTCTCCACCTCTTCCTTCTCCACCTCCGCCGTCTCCTCCGCCGTCCTTGTTCGCGTTTCTCTGTCCGCCTCGCGCCGCACCGGCCGATCGCACACCCGCGCACACACGCCAGTGTACGCTTACGCACACCTCCAGAGATGCTTAGCCCGTGCATCACCGGCCGGATCGGCTCTCTTGTCCTTGCCGGTTGCGCCGCGTACACGCCGGCTACCGTGGCTTTCCTAAATCCCCTCGACATCACCCCGATTACGCAGAAGTGGAAACGCCGGCGAGTCACCCGGCCGGCCAACCAGCCACTCTTGAAATTGTTTGTGAGAGCAACCCGTTGGTTGGACAGAGAGAAACGGGGAGACATCAATGCTGCTCGAGAAATAGAGGCGATAATGTTGAATGTAAATGTTACCACGCCGGCAGTTGAGCATTTGCTTTGAATCGAGTGAATGAAACTGCGTTCGGTATTGAAAGTTCAGGCTTTTGTTCGAAGAACGAGCTTTATGGAGGTGTTCAGATATATAGATTGAATCTCTCTATCGATTAAAGAATCGTTTTATTTCGAATCGCTTTGAAACTCTGCTAGAGGACGCACTTTAACGTTTCCATGTTTCTGGTAGTTTGTTACCATGTTACGATTAGACCGCGAATTTCTATGCATTTATGGGAAATTTAAAGTCACAAAAAATATAGAAAATCCACGTGATATGAAAAGGTATCTAACATATCCATAGTAAGCTAGAAATCATAATATTTAGTGGGTGTGGCAAGTCTGTATATCGTTTCCGTTTCTTTATCTGTGTTTATAGAAATATCAATTTGCATAAATACCTGCAGTCTTCTTACGATATTCGAGTAGTTAGTTAGGAAAAGATACGTTTGTATGCGTTGCATCCATGAAATATGTTCTGTTCAACTTGAGAATATTCCAAGTTAATAAATTCGACTCGCGTATTTGTGTAAAATAATTGGTCGAACAAAGTGACTTTCTGGATTCTAAACTCGTAAATAGGAGACATAATTAACTAGTAATGAATACTTGAAATTAATGACGTAGAATTTACGAGCTTTCAGTGAGTCATCAATAATATCCTTTAATTACTCTCATCTACATAATCAATTATACGATTCATCCTGAACAATTTCCTCTTACCGTCGGTATCAACAAAATGAAATTATATTTCCATCTAATAGGAAAAACCAGATTCCTTAACAACGATAAATACCTTTTTACATTTTAAACGACGATTGAATGACACGTTTGTAATCTTTGGATGTCGATCGTCTTTTTAATAATCTCTTGTATTTTCTTCCGACGTATCGTGAACATTCCGTTTCATTTCTTCAAGACAGTTTCTCTGCGTTACGCAAGATTCTAATTCCTTGTACATCGAACAATCGTCATTTTCACGAAGACTCATCGGCGATACATAGGCGAGTTTCGTCCACGCGTTGATAATTTCGCCTTGAGGCATTATCGTCGGTACTCGGAGAGAATGAAGAAGAAACGGAATTGACTTGTCATTTCTCGTGTAATAAATCACTGGCTCGCGGTATGTTAATTTTCATCGATAAGAATTTTCTCCGCGCGGCCGACGTGAGTAATCGTTTTTTCCAGGATGCTCATTTTCGCGGGATCTGCGCTGGTAGCGGGTCTACTGTCGCTTCACTTTTATCACGGTTCGCCTGTGCTATATAAATATTTATATCCATAGACAGGCATTACCCGCTTCCTAACGCATTAACGAGCACAATGCACTTATACCGCGTGTTTCGTGGCCGCGTACAAGCAGGTGAACGAAGGCCGGCGGAGCGTGCTGTTTTTCTTGGTTCACTTTACGGTTCTTTGAATGTCGTTCTTCTTCCGTTTATTGTTGCGTTTCGTCCATACGCGATGACCCGCTTAGCGCGTGGCTTTTTTAATTACGCGACGGGACTCGCGATGCTACGCGCGGATATTACAAACGACAGAGCCGCGTAGATTCCCTTTCACTGGAGTTTACAGTCATCGAAAAGGGATTAAAGATGTTCTATTGTTAGACGATCCTGGCTTTTGGTTCGGCCGTGTCTATCGTTACTCCACTGTATGGAGAGTTTTGTTCACAGAGGAATTGGTAAAAAAGCAACTTGAAAAATTGTGCGAATAGTTGTTGGATAAAGAAATTCTTTAGATTTGTCAGATCGGGAGTGTAGTTTATCCTGAAGTGGATTTGTTTGTTAGTATTAATATATACGCAATAAATTACACAGATACGTGTTTTCTTGGAATATGTTTTCTTGGCGCTGATGCTTTTTACAGATAAGACAATCAATTTTGATTTACCAGCACGCTACTCTTACGTTATAATCAAGACCGAGAATCTTGTAAATCAAGGTTTACGTTAATTTAGTCAATTCGAATATATATTTTATTTTATTTTTGTTTTCTTTCGTCTTTATCAGAAATCAGATACTATTCTTATAATCGTTCCTCATATAATTTCCTCAAGACCTGCCTTATTTTTAGACCTGGCTGAAATTAATATATGTTCTTCATTAACGACGTTTTAGCGTCATAAGAATATCTCGGAGGAAGATCTTCATTTCGACGCGGTCGAAGTATTATAAAGTAATACGAAGCAGAATTTTCCAATATTTTCAAGTCATCCAACATAATGTACACCTTTTCACACTTTCTTTATTTTATCTTGTTTCTAATTACGTAACCTTGTTTAACTTTTATCTGAATTTCTTTTTATAATACCCAAACTGTTTTCCCTGACTTGAATAATTTTTGAAGAAAACCAGTGTTACAAATGTACTTTATCTTCAGAACACTATGAATTTATTCAGTTCAGACTGATCTCACGATATCCGTCCGGAATGAATTAAAAGGTCTTAAAGAAGCTGGCCTTGAGGTGAATACGGCGATACGGCATTATGGACGACGATTTTTCATTTCTGACAACATTATCGATCCAGCAGTTCCATCGTAAACGATACACATAGACAGGAACTGAATCGCGACGAACTCGTGTAGAATCTTTTAAATATTCAGTTTATACGCTCGGTTTTACGTTCACTACTCCGTATCACGCTAGACGAGCACATACGTGCATTCATTCCATATGCATAAGAAAACAGTTACGCGGTTTCGGATCGACAATCTCGTCGAAGAGATTCTCTCTCGATGTTACCTTTGATATACCTACCTGGATGATTATTTCTGATTTGTTTAGAATCGAATTAGATTCGAAACTAGACGAATTCCTTCTTACTTGCTTCATTATATCATGTACAATGGCTATACAAAATATTTGCAGATACTCTTAGTTTTTATATAACTGTCCATTTATCAGGTTCTACGTCTTATTTTCACAATGTCAAAATTTGTGTAATCACATAAAAGTGCCGCTAAATGATACGAAATATAACATACTTGGGCTTAATTAATTAGTACTTGAATGTTATTATAAATACGATAGTATGTTAGTACCTTGTTAAAAACTTCTGATGAAAAGTATGGATTCTTTAGATTTCAGATTTAAGAAAGAATTAGAATGAAAGCCGCAAAGCAGCAAATCTACACAGATATTTCTTTTACTGAGAATTGGTTCGACGATGTACTCAACCTGCCACGACGTTAAAGGTTTAAACATTCGTCGCTTGTACGGTGATTTAATTGACTTATAATTCGCCAATGCTGTCGCCGCGTTTCATGTTTCCCGATAATTAACGCGCTCGACCAGTCCGTTCTTACTTTCGTGGAATACGGTTCCCTGTAACGAAGCGTTCAGCGTTAACGAAGCGTTAAAGCGAGCCAGCTGCGTTGCGTTAACGCAACGAACAAACGGGAGGAATACAAAGCGTGTAATTACCAGGTGATCGTCCCTAATAACGGAATAACGTGTACGATAGTTCGCTCGACTTACGACTCGATCTATTAATGGGTTGTCAAGCACTCCGAGTCACTTCGAGTAGAATTCAATGTCCTAAAACTCCCGAAAGTCTAGGTGGTCTTGTTTGTTTTGATAATATTTCTCGGAAGCTCGGTGCGTAGCCGATATTTTACAAACATATTGAATGCTTTAATTGAAACAGTATGGTCGACACACGATATTAAAGAGAGTCGATATGGAAAATACGTTTACACGAACAATTTCCAAGTCTTCCAAGAATTCCAAGGTTTTCGGGAGTTTTAGGTTATCGAATCCTACCAAATTTTGACAGTCTCGCAAAATATCGAATCGTTTCGATACTAAGATTCGAATGCTCGATGCCCATCCCTAACTCGATTCATCGAATAGTCGATTCCGCTAGGAAGATGGAAGTCAACGATTTGTTCATCGATCGAGGAAATCATAATTCTCGTTTCTCGTTGTCGCGTCGTTCGTCTTTCGTCGTTTATCGTTCTTTTCTGTGATATTGGAGAGACGCTGGCAGCTCGTATATCCCCATCGTCCGTGCAGCGCCTATAATCTTCGCCGTGGCATGGGGAATTTTTTATTTCGCGCGCTTGTGATGACACCCACGTGGTCTCCTAGAGTCGCTCTTCGCACGATTCGCATAAAAGCCACCACCAATCTATATGGACGCAACCTTTCTCTTCTCGTGTGTGTTAATCAATCTGCTTCCTACGCTTTCAATTATGTAACACGGCATTACTCGGTGCTCGAGGAAATTCAAAAAGGACAATCTCGAGGCTGGGGCGTGCGCTCGAACCTCCTAACCTCTCCCTCGATCGAAGCTCCATGACTCTCGTTAACGTTCAGAACTTGATGGTTAAGTAACGCGGTCTCGTTGCTGGCAAATACCGTGTTATTAGCGGATATTTCGATGATACGACAAGAATCGGGAGTGACTTCGATTGATTGGAATCGATTTTGGTTCTAACGACGATTCGGTCGAGGGAAATTACCGTGAATGATGTCACGGTATTTGAGAACACGTGACGATTAATATCGCAATAATAGTCGTATTAAGAAAAGCAAATAAAGAAGATGAGGATTTACCAATGGAATGTAGCAATTTTTGACGACTGTGCGAGATCTGTGAGGTTATGCAATGCGTTGATCGAACGATCGAATGTACGGATCAAATGTATTTTTATACGATTGTGTGAATAGAAGAAGAAATAGATTGTGATTATTCGGATTATTAAATGTATGCGGAAAATTTTACTTTTAAATCATTGTTTGAAATTGACGCCACTTCTTTTTACACGCAGAAAGTGACGCATTTTGTTTGTTAGAAAGTTTGTTGTAGCAACATGAAAGAAGGAAAGAAAATGGTCGGACTATAAAATATGCTGCAATGTGTATCGAACAGATTTCATCGATTTCGACTCCATACATCGTAACTGGGAGCCTCTTCATTACATGCATTTTATCCTGTAAGTACGTAGACGAGCGAATTTTTTCTATTTTGACAATTGATATCTTTGTTCTGTATTTGACGAATTTGCGATAACCAATATGAATATCATGTGAGATGAATCTATCTCAAAATTCGTTAGTCATTCATTTTCATGATTTGTAACTATTTGGAGTACCATTTGAAATAATAAGTCTAAGCATAAATTATAAAGATACGAGCAATATATTCTTTACTTTACATATTTTTTCGAGCAGTCTACAAAACATTCTTACATCTGTTTTAAAAATATTCATTTGTGTTGTTGTCAAAATCCGTTCATAACCGATTTAATAAGTTAAAATTAATTTCATATTAGCGTAAAGTAGTTCTACAAGTATCGATGATTCGCTATCGGAAACTAGAGCTGAAAATATTCGTCTAGCTATATCTATAACTATAAAGAATATAAACATTAATAACGTAAATTACTCAAAGTAACATTGGTGACAGCTTTTTTACAAAACAAATTCTAACAAGTCACGTGGAGTATCGATGCATTTCAAGTTTCGCCAGCTATCTTTTTTTCAAACATTACATAAATTTAAAATCGTAATTTCCAGAACTTCGATATTCCTAACGAACCCCTATTTATTCAAGATGCTCGCTCGAAAAGCTTCAAAGTTATCGGATAATCGTTAAATCGAACCCGAAGAATCGTAAGCACCGTAGTCTGTGCGCGAAACCGCGCTTCCTCGGCAGTCGAGCGATGGCGCAGAGATGCCGCCTATGCACGGGCGTATCCACGAGGCCGCGTTCTCGCGAGGGGGAGACCGGACGGAGCGAAACAGCCTGCGAGAAGGCCGCGGCGAGAAGCGAGAGAACGGCGAACGTATCGACAAAGCCCGACCATAGAACCTAGACCGACGTGTCCCGAAGAAAAGAAAGAGAAAGAGCCTGGCGTAGTAAGAAGGGGCCGCGCGAGATGCGATAAAGAGCGCGGGGTATCCTTCGCGGTCGGTACGTCCGTGCACACGTATACCTGTGCGACGTCGGTGTAGATCAGGTCGCGAATCCACGGCGCGGTCGCGCCAGTAAACGTAGAAAGCCGGGGCGCCGCCACTGGGCTGAGTGTGGCCGCGGCGGTGGTTCTCGGCCCGGGCCGAGTCGAGTCGAGCGGAGTCGAGGGGAGACGAGCGGAGTCGAGTCGAGTCGAGTCGAGTCGCAAGTCACCTCCGCTCACCTCACGGCGTGCTCGACTTCAGTCCGCGCTCGAGTCGTGCACCACGGAACACGCGAGAGTCAGCCGGGGCCGGCTGCCGCGACCGAGTTGGACGCACGCGCCCGAGCCATCGATAGAGATCAACGATAGACAGGACCGCACGTTTCGACCTGGATCACGTTGTCCGTAGATCGATCGTGAAATTAGAACGGTTAGGAAACTCCAATAGGAAACTTTAATTACATCGGGATACGCGCTAGATAGAACCAAAGGGACAAAATAGACAAGTCTTTCGTCGAGTTTCGTCAGGATTCTCTATGGAGGTACTGGAGGCGGCAGTGGTGGCGTGAATCTCGTGACAACCGGCTAAATCGACACACAACGCGCTCGAAATCACTAACGCCGTTGTATTATGTCACACTCCCACGCGAGCGACGGCCGCCGCTGCCGGTGCGACGGTAAACCGAGCCAACGTCGTCGTCGTTTGACATTTCCACGAGCGTGGAGAGGTTAACGCGAACCTGGGTGTTCGTGGCACCGTTCGTGCCGTTATTTTGTGCACGCATCGAGCCAGTGTTATGCTACGTCGCGATCATATCGTCATCTATATCATCGTCGTCGTCATCATTGTCGTCATCGTGATCATGGTCGACGGGTGACAAAGCAGCCTCGTGCAATTCGATGAGAAGATTCTCGTATCATCGGATCTCAGTGACTTCTCTGGTGACTTATTGCTTCCGAATAGAAGAACGTCCTGGTGTTTCGTTAACGCCGCCGTGTACGCGAGTAAATACGTACGAGCGCGCGACACGCGTGGCTGTCGGTCGTAAGTACTCACCGATCGCTTCGTGAAATCGTGAAGGAGATCGTCGATGTTGGACACGGTAGCCAGGAGATAAGACTTCGTTGGTGTTCCTTTCGAACCAAGACAGTGGAGTTCTTCGAGGCACCGGTGCGAAATCATAAGATTCTAACGTAAATCGACGAGGTTAAACAACGTATATCATACAGGGAGCATCGAGGAAACAATAAGGTAACGCATCACGGAGGAATCGAAGTTTGGCGCGCATTTCAGCGACGGGAATTGAACCGACGCGAGAGGACACACGCGATGTATCGGCGATCGAAAGGATGATCGTTGGTCGATGAAGGATTATGTCTGTCTAAAGCCGGGTGATGGGAAACGCGTGATTTCGGCGTTGCGTGCTATTAGGCAAGTTTATGTACTTAACGATAAAACGTACACCGGTGTGTGGTCTCTTTATTGGAAACATAAAGCTGCCGAGCAGCGCGATCTCGCCGTTACGAAATCGCAATTGGAATGAAATTGTAATGTAATCGCAACGAAATCGCAAAGAAATCGCGTCGTCCATCGGTTATCGCGTTGCACCGGGCCTAAATTTCGAGTCGAAGCCGCGACCCGGTCGTGACTCGGGGCTATGAAATCGGTAATGAGCTGTAAATCTTGGAGGCGAGTTGTGCACGTTAACGTGGCCGCGCGTGTGAGTCACAGACGGCGAGAGCAGCGGGACGATACCGTCGATACATAGGCCAGGATCCGAGTCGAGTATTCTTTTTCCTTACGGTAGGAAATCGAAGGAAAGGATAATAAGCGAGAAATACACTCTCTCTTAGCCGGCGGCCGGTTTCGTCGTTGCGCCGCGCGTGGGTGTACAAGAGGAAGAGAGACGAAGAGAGAGGGGCGAGAGGGAGAGGGAAGGAGGCAACGCGCGCGCTTCGAGTCGATTTTTCGAAAATCCACCGTGAAACCTTCGTTAACGGCGATCCAAGAGTCGATAACCGAGTTCGTGCGCCGATCGATCGGCCGATCGATACCCGACCGATTTCGATCAGGGCTTCGTGTGTCGAAAATCGAAACGCGAACGAGCTGTTTGGCAAGGTCTCTTTGCTCGTGTTTAGAAGGTTGTATCCGACTGCTCCTTGTTTTTTTTTTTTTTATTATTATTATTCCATCGCCTTCCTTTTACTCTCTATTTCGTCGACCAATTTTCGTTGCGTAAGCAAGAATTGATTCGAAGCAGTAGGTATTATGAAAATTTTGGTATCGTTCAGTCCCGTGGCCTGAGTTTCTACACACACGGCAAGGCATTTCCAGACCAGTTAGATGAATTCGATCTTTCGTTCGCGTGGGTGTTGCTTATTAGAGTTAGACGGTATATGGGTGTTTTATAACGTGTGAGTTCGATACGAGGGTGAAATTAAAGTAGATAATAACAAGGAAAGCGATTCGTACGAAGGTTTATCACTTGTATTATAGTCGATCTTTGTTTCAAGTTATCGCCACTTTTTGCGTTTCGATAATTGAGCCGAGAAAAGTAAACGTTGCTGCGGATAATGGCACTCGATTACTTGTCAATATGAATTGAAAGAATATTCGAAATTGTTTAACATATCGAAGGTTTCGTAAGAAGAAATATCTGAGAAACTATTTAAATATCCTTTTAAAGAACAAATTTCGTTAAGTACGATATCGATGTGTGATAAGAAATAATGGTAGATAGAATACCTGTAACTCGAGAATAAAGTTAGGGTTAAATCTTTACACTATTCTTTTTACCTAGTTCCAAGTAGCTCTAACCAATCCCTGAAATTACGTTTACACGTTATGAAACATCACGCGTAGAGTGTTCTACGATCTTCAGAAATATTATCGTGATCTACCAAGGCTAAAAGGTGTGCACACTCCCCGAGTTAGTTATTACTGCTTCATTTTCAGCTTCATGCTGAATCGCGCAATCTCCTCATGCCATCAAAACCTGGCTTTGTGTTTAAATTTTCCAGCGCCAATTTTCAATATATTTTCCATTTTATGCAAACATATTACAATGTACAATTCTTCGTTAAAACGTTATGTTCTGACAATATAGTCATTGAAAATAAATTATCGCTCAATTTAATGAGAACAAATTTAAATCTTTTTATAAATCAACATTGAAATATCTTGAAAATATTCTATCCTAAAAGTCCAACAATCGCAATTGAACAAAAATACCAAAAATTAAATCAATTAAATTATCGCTTGTCTTAATAATTATTTTGCCTTCCACAAAATTCGATCAACTCATCAGCTATTTTTAAAACACTTCTACCTTCCCACCTAACAGATTTGTCGTCACTTTAAATTAGATATGTCATATCAAAATCTTCTTTTAACCACAAAGCGATATCAAAATTAGAAAATCAGCGAGAACGAACGTTTTTCTCGTGCGATCTTCCACTGTATACCAATGAAACATGTGTAACTGTTCCTCGAATCTATAGCCATGCAACGCCCATTCTAAAATCATCTGCCCAAAATGTGCAACGTCGTGTTTCCCATATATCTATCACGTGCAAAGCGTTAAATACCTCCATTAATGCTGCAATTTCACACTCGATACAACCTGAAATGATAATGAGCTACGATCTCCGTAAATCACAGTTCAACATTCACGTCATTAACCAACAATTGATAAACCACGATAGACAATAGACATTTCCTCGAAGGTGCATCGACTAATCTCCCACGTTCGTTGTCACGATGCAAAATAGACATGAACGTTAGCCGCGTTCTTTCGAATTTTACCGGTGCATAATAAATCGAAGCTTGCGCCATCGAGACGTGTCCTCGTCATATGAAATCGAACGACCTCGTCGTCGTTTGACGTCGTAATAGTTCAACCGATAATACGGTGATTCGAGAGGCCAGGTCGGATTCGATAGTCTGATGGAGGAGTTAAACGCTTCTAACTAGCCGCATTGAGCGTGTCCGTCGCACGATTGAGACGTGCACGCTCAATAGCACGATAACGAGATCGCGAATCGTCCCCAATGAGTTGGAAAAATCTGTGATTTTCCATGTCCGTTTTCTCCGAATTTTGTTTTACTTTGAAGCTTTTACTTTAAAGCTAAAGCCTCGCAGAGTTTGAGTTAAACTTCATTGACATAGGGTCATTAAAATGAATGTACAATGATGGCTGTATGGTATATAGTGTTTGAGATACGATATAAATTCTGATGTTATCATGGTATAGAGTGATCTCTGTTTTCAGTACGAATAATTTAGAAAATTTGAAGAATTCGTTTTCCAGCTGAAACAAGTGCGGAAATATAATTGATACATTGTTATGATCGAAACTGATAACATTTAAGATAGTATATCATCGTTTGGTAAAGATATAGGTATTTTATATAGCAGTTTCGTAGAACTGGATTAGCTAGTTGAACGAGTTTATAGTTTGGTGAAATAGGAGGTAGTTTTGGTTGTTTGTTGCTCCAGTGTCTATCACTTTGTCATTCAATATACTCCGAATGTTGAATATACAAATCACACGCTTATGTACGTCGGTCTCACAGGTCTTCTTTCATCTAACACTAACTTTCTCGTCCAAGTAAGTATTTCTGGTTTATCCTTCCAAATTGAGAAATACAGTTATCTATCTTCCCCTTGTCTAAATAATGTCAGTTATCTAAACCTATTAAAAAATGTGACTGGAAAATTACACGTTATATCGTCGTACAAAGCTCTATCGGAATACCTATATACCAACTATTTTTATTCTTCTTCGCCCTTGAACAAAGTCTTTCAAACATATCCTCCATGTTTCAATTTTATTTTAGCAAGCAAGGAGAGTTTGCAACGTCTTTAGAGATTCTTCAACGTAAAATTGTAACGAGAAATACACGTCGGTCAGACCATCTTCATATTTAGTTCAAACTGAAGATATTCTTTTAATGTTAGAAAAACATACATAACTAGGATCAAAATGCCTAAAGCAAGGCAGCTAAAGCGCAGTTAAAATTTAGTTTCTTCGAGAAGAAAGTGTCTACGTTGCTACGATTTTCACCAAACAATCCTGCATAATATTCGCTCAGTTCAGACGAGACTGATATAAAATCAGAATCTAAAGTGCAGGCGCATAAACGCGTGTACCCCACCGTCCACATATTCGTACATACGTATGCGTGCGCGTTGCAAACGAACGAAGGTCTCAATCGTGGCAAGCCATAACGCAATAATAATCATAATGCCAGATCGATACGCGATATTCGTTGCATCGCACGGTGTATGTCATTACAAGGATGGAGGCACGAAAGCACACGGAATGCCGCTGAGTCGCGTAACGATGTCACGCTGAAAAATCCGCTTAAATTATCGGTTTCTTGGCCGGGAGAGCGGCTTGTCCCTTTTTCCTCGCGTGCCAACCTTTTTTTCCCTCTCCCTCTTTCTCTTTCCTCGCCTCTTTCTCTCTTTCCCTCCTTCTTTTCATTCGACGTTTCTACGCGATTTTCATGGCGATATGCATCTGCTGTTGGCCGATCGCGGCGGTGACTCGCGAAGAAAGTAAATAATATGCAAGAGCCGCGTAATGAGCGTACAATTACCGCGCGAGATTGTTCGATATACGGCTTGTAAAATCTGGAAATTGTAAATCAACGTTCCCGAACCAGCAACTTTCTAACCGCGTTTCGCCTCGAGGAGCCCGCGAGTTCACCCTCTCGTTTCGTGCACACGGTGGCGGACGTTTTTGGAAATTCCACGTTGATAATTGACGATCTCCGATTCGATACAAAGCGGTACACGCGGTGCGTTTCCATCTCAGGATGAAAAGTCGGTTTTCGAAATGGAATGCGCGCGCGTTGCACGTGTGTCGTGGGGGCTTTAATGGCGCACGAAAGGTCTAAGTTCAAGCGTTGCTTCGATTGCCGAGTGAATTCCTGCGGATGACTCTCGAATTACGCTACGACACCGTCGCGTCGCGGAGAATAGGAGGATCGAAAAGTGATCGAGGCGCCGTGTTCTTCGCGCTTCGCGGTGGAAATTTCAATTTTCGTGCTAATGGAACGAGGCACGATTAACCTAGAAAGATCGTGATTTATAACGCGAACGATCGAGCGGCGAATCACGCTGCTGGAAAATTGATTTTATTCAAATTCATCGAATTCATCAACGTCCGTGAAGTTATCCATTTTCGAGATTTATTGGGGATACGTTATTAACGGTTCTTTATTCTATCCCTAAACGTCACCGTTTAATGATCTTCCATGGAAGAAGCGCGTATACCTAGAAATATTCGACACGTCGTTAATTCGCGGTATCTGTAAAAACTCGGAAACCTCAAGCTCGCGTTTAGACGATACAGGGACGAGCTATGTGGCCATCTTCGGCTTCCCTTTCTCAAGTTTGCAGTGTGATGGGATAAGATCACAGGTTCGCGGGCAACCTGGCTATCTGGTTTCATAGTTTTTAGGTGCTAAATCGTATGCAAACCCGCGACGGTTAATTGCATCTTAAGGAAAGAGAAACGCAACGTTTTACTGTCGACTCGTTCAGATATCTCGTTGGTAATTTATTGGCGATTGGCTACTTTACGATATATGTATATATACACTATATATACATATATACTACTATATATATATGGTATAAATACATGTATATATGTGCATATGTATATATATGTATACATATGGTCACCGGCGTGATTAACACCCAAACGCTTAAGCCACGAAGGAAACGGCGCTTGCCAGCCCAACCCAGTAGTCGACGATTAATTTCTGGAGGAAATTATAAGTTTAAAACGGTCCACGGTCTCCGTGTCGTGCCACTTGCAAGAGGTACCGAAAATTATTGGCGGCCTATTTTCTCGATAATTGGATCGTTCGTCAACCATGGACAATAAGGAAATAAATAATTATTCGAATATAGCGAGAAAGCGTATATTTCACGTGATCTGATCGCGTTTGTCATTGGCAGATTGATCATGAGGCGAGAGCGGAAGGCTGTCGAGCTAAGAACATTTATCGATTTTCTTACGATATACGTTATATTTTTGCTACATATATTTTTGCTACTATTTATTAATAGGCCAAAGGTATTGAGCTTATCTGTAAATAAGACGATTGGCGATTCGATCGAAATTTTACCTTCGAATTTCCTGGAGAAGAATTTTCCTTCGTATCGAAGAAATTTTTAATGTTTTGAAAGTTCAGTAGAATAAACAGAATTAGATTGGGACATAAAGGATCTTTTTTAACTGCGGAGTACGAAAATATATTACGAAGAATTAGAAATAAAAACGATGAACGCTTTTAACAGTGAAACAATCTTGCTAATGGAGTATACAATACGTTATACCAATACATTGTATTAATAATAAGTTTTACTAGTCGATAGCAATTCCTTAAAATACGAATTTAGGAAAGGAATATTGTACGCGACTACGTGTGTGTGTGTAGCGAAAGAAAGCCACGGAAGAACGTGATCGCGTAAAATATCGCCACGAAGAAATTGGATCGGTCGATGGGTCCCTCGAGGTCTTGTTATTCTCTTTCCTATATTAGATTAGGTGCAACTCGACGATACCTCTGATTTGATGGACCATAATATCGATAGCGATTATAGCTGTTCGCTTGATTTGCCGCACAGTAGTGATTAACGCTCCGATCGTTGTTTCGCGGATAGAAGCCGATCGATATCGGAGCCTCCGATACCAATGATTATCTCGTATCGCGTTTTGAACCCGTCCATTAGCCGAACCTTATTACCGACTCATCGCCGTTGAAATTAACCAGACACTTTCATTAACCCGGTCTTTAAACCGTGATCAGTTCGAGTATTATGTAATGAACATCGGAATCTTTGTGCACGTATTCTATCGTTTCTATCGTTCACCTCCGTCAGCTTTTATCAACCTTTCGACTTTTTCCATTCGATTAATCTATCACCGTGGAATTCGTTACGTCGAAGCTTCGTCCGAATTAATCAAATTACTTGAATTTGAATCGCTGGAATTTGTAATTATTTGGAGTTAAGTAATGCGACATCGAGCTTATGTTTGTAAAGCCTTCGATCAAGCTGGTTGACTCGAAGTCGTTTCGGTTGATTTGATTTTAGCTGGATAATGGATATCTCGTTGAAAGAAATGGTGATTAGTGGAATGTCTGTAATAATCAGAGGTATTGTAAGTGTATCAAGAAACGTTTGAAAAATCAGTAGCAAAAAGAATCGAGCGAAGAATCGGGTTGTAAAATGTATCGTAGTTGTTTTGCTGTATCTAGAGCTTTGTTAGAACAGTTACTTGTAGATAGAGAAGGATACGATAATGATTTGAAATGTTGATGATTTGTACAATACAATAAACAGACGGTTCGAAAAAAATCGACTTGATTTAGGGAACCAATATCGGAGCATGGAATTAGAAATAACATTACGTTGCTAGCAGCTATTGTCTCTTTCAAGTCCAAGATGATTAAAACATTCTTCATTTCGCTTGAAACTTGAAGAAATATTTCAAACCAACACGTTACTAAAGCGTTTCAGATTGCTTGAGTTCGTGCAACTTGAAATCAAATAACGTGACTGATGAAAATGAGGCAAAATGACCAATTTGCGATTTTTCATAACAATTTCATAAATCCACAACGGTGCACAATTTTACATGTTTTTTAAATCAAATATACAGATAAAGTTTTACCTTTTTTAGGCAATCGAATTTTAAAGTCTCATATTCGAATCATCGATAGTTCTAGCGTTAATCCCTCAAGCGATATGTTTCATTCTTGAGAAAGTACTGCACAGTTGCACGATTTTTCGTCGCTAACATATACATATATACTACACCATAAGCAATATTTTGAAGACTGAATTTACTATTTAAAAAAAGCAGATAACTTTGAAGAGGATGGTTAGTGTGACGAGATATTTCAAGATTCAGAACAGTATAGTCTCATATGTCAATATTAACTTAAATATTGCACGTAAATATTGAGATACGCAGCAACTTTTATAATCTTATTATATCCGCCTTTCCCAACGTGATTGTGGTTTTCACGTGTATATTTTATGCGACATAACTGTTTGAGGGGTTAAGCGGATATTTTAAATCGAACGAACGACAGGTCGAAATTGAGCGAAAAGTATTTTAAGTTGCTTAGATTCAGCTAACTTGAATAATTTAAACGTAACTTAACGTACAATTTCGTTTTGTTAGCAGCATCCTGTACCAGAAGAAGGAGATTTGGATCGTTCTTTGTCGTCGAAGATCGCGATTCGAGTGCAATGTTTAAAGTCTCGAGACGGGAAACGGACGATAATCACGCGAGTGCGTCTCGTTGCGACTTACGTTGTTCAAATCCGCTTGCAATCGACGAGACGAGGAAGTGAATCGGGTACATATACGGTATTCAAGTAAGAAACGGAGGACCAAAAAGAGGACAGTGTCATAACGCGTGTGAAATGGATGGTACGCCAAAGAAAATCGAAGCAGTGTTAATATATGGATGCCCATGGGTGGAATTTGGCCGAAATGTGCCAGCGCTACCATCACGCTGTACCAGCAGCCCAAAATTCTTCGCCAGCTAGGGATCCCTCAGCTGCCATCGTGCAAGGCTTGTCAACGGCTACGCACATCGAGCAGGCCAGCCCTTCTTATTCCCATTACACGTAAGTATTTTCTGCCTTTCAACTGCATTTTTCCGTTAGTAGCGAAATAAGTAGCAATAAGAAGCAAATATTAACATACTGTCGGCCGCATAAGTATGAGGACATCTACTCGTTAGAAAAGTTTAGCGAATATTAAGTATGTATACTTTTATCAGTGTTCTACGTTACAAAGTACGTACATGTATAACCGTTCATATGCATACCAGTTCATTTTCGATCAGTAATTTCAGGTAACTTTTCGTTTCTTCTATATTTAATTAAATGGTTAAATTTTACTTTGAAAAGTTTGTTTTGAACAGATTAAGGTAACGTGTAGCGATAAAAACTATTGAATGATATTCTAGGAACTTGGAAGAATTTTCACGTTGAATGACTTCTAATATCTAAGAATTTTTCATAATTTTCTAAGATATAAAAACTGAAGAAAAATGACGTCAGTAAAAACGAGGTTGCTTAGAGGCAGGGGTAATAGTACACGCAAAGGCAGATTTAAAAGTTCCCTAAATGACATCTGTAATAAGAAATATAGCAATTTCTTATCAAATTGATGGGGGTTGATGCGGATTATCCTCGCTATTTTTTAATTCTGTCGCATCCGTGAACCAGACAACTCACGTATTTTCCTTCGATCTCTACAACTGAATGTCGTTTCGTGTAGAAGAAAAATCGGGCATAAAATCTACGGGCAAAGTAAATCGTGTCTTTTTCCATTAATTATTCGTAAATTAGTAAAGAGTTTAGAGTAATGAAAAATGAAAAAAAGCTAAACAAACGATTAGATGGACGAGTAAATCGAACGTTACTAGAATACGCGACATTGGAATTTGTATTATATTTTCGCCTTCTATAAAACCGTACAAGTCCATAAATTCGTAAAACACGAAAAATGATCGATACGAAACGAATGAGCAATTAAATCCACGAAACTCCACGAATGAATAGCAGCCGTAAAACACTAATTCGTACAGCATCCCAATCCCAAGAAGATACTTGAGAAGGAAGAGAAGGAGGGAAGAAAAAGACGAAAGTAAGCAATCAAAGACTGTAACTATAAAACGGGAAAAATCAATCAATCAACAGGAGGAGCGTAATTTTTCGCCCCTTTCATTGATCCGAAATTACAACGTGGTGGTGGATGGAGGGACTCGCGAAAAAATGGCGGCGTTTCGGCGTTTTCGCACGTGCCTCGACCACGTAGTCATCTTATCGCAGCCACGGGACGTTCTCAATTGTATTATATATATTAATAACGATACAGCGAATTAGGGATAAGTATACGATTCCGCGGTCAGGCCTCGGTAATCCTGTTATTAGCGCGGCGATTAGGGGAAGATGATCCTCAGGCAAATTGCAGGGGCGTATACCGCGGTGTTTGGTTAACGTAATCGCCAATCACTATCGTTGATCCTCTCTTGCGAGAGACAGAGAAAACAGTGGAGAAAGACCGGTGGAGAGGAAGGGAGAGACAAGGTAAAGGATCGACGAGAGGAACAGGGTCGATGCGTCGGTGGGTACGAACCCCCTCGGGACCCCACGGCATTTCCCTTCTTCGAGAATTTTCTCGTTTACATGGAACCTCGAAGCGAGCCAACTCGAGATCTCGTTCGTGTCCCGCAGACATTCGTGCCGTGAGTCGATTAAATTGCAGTTTACGCTCGGATTCAATATTTCACTGTTATTACGTGGAATTGGCGTAACCAAACGGCAGAAAAGTCTCTTCTTTAAACAGTCCGAGATTATTAGGTTGACCATGTCCGAGGAATTTTCTATTCCGTTCGGCCGTGATACGACGGGCAATTTATGCGCGCAGACTAGAATGTTGGTATTTCTCTATCCTCTGGTATTTTATCGGTTGATGTATCGGCGCGATTTTTGCTTTCTCTGTTAACAAATTACTTCTTCCTTTGAGATTTCTTGCTTTCACGATACCACATCACGTAGTTATCAAAGCCGAGGCTTTGAGCATAAGCGTTCTTTCGCAAAAAGTATCCTAATATTTCGCAACGTTGCAGCCATTGATATCAGAGTATCATTCGGCTCCCGATGAATTCTTATTCGTTTCAGAAGAACATTTCAAGCTTATACTTGTGATAGATTTCTGATAAGAAGCTTCTTGTTATTAGTTCGTTGAGATTATTGCATTAACCGTGCCTGTAGAATTTTCTATTTGGTTCTCTCCGTGATACGACGGATAATTTATCGAGCCTAGAATGTTGCTATTTCTGCAATACTTGTAATGTTGGTGTCTCGGTTTGGTTTCTCTGTTGACAAATTACGTCTTTCACGAACTGATACCATATACATACGTATACAAGTTGAGGTTTTTCTGTGTAAGTATTGTTTTGGAAAAAGATATTTTAGAGTTATTGATATTACCGTGATATTAAATTTTTGTTTTGCTTTTCTTGCAAGTTGGTGTATGCTATGATCGTCGAGGAAAGTATATAAAGATGCAAGAACGTACAGAATATTCGTACTATGTGTATACCACTTCTTAATCAAAAAACACGATGTTCCTCCATTAAATTTTCAATCTTATCGAGTACTAAGACTGTCGAAATAAGATTCAAACAATTACAGGTCTAGGACTGTTAGACATCATGCACAGTGGCTGACAAACTCGTAAAAACTTTTTACGAATATATTATGTATGCTTAAGAAAACATTTTGAAATTTCATTACCTTCCATTACTACATTATCCGATATTTTATGCTCATTATTACCTTACGATAACATTGATAAAATTTTCAAATCTTAAAATAAATATCTTGTAACTTCCATATACTTCAGATTGATTACGTACAATGTCCTTGTATAAATGCCTTGAAGACGTATACTAAAAGGAAAAAAGACTTAAATATAACTCTTACCCACAAAAGAACCTAGTTCGATTAGGATTATCGGGTAGAATTGGATAGACGGTAAACGTATTACATATTTCATTAACAACAATTTAAATCGCAAACTGTGCAGTAGAAGCGAAATGGAGACATTGGAACATATTCTAGTCAAGTGTACTCAATATAGATCTTACTTATTATAGACCGGCATTATCCTTAAAAAATATGGAGATTCTATGTATTTATCTCGCTTCAAGAGAAAAGCTAATAGGAGATATATACATATTCATAGAATTATGCACGAGATTAAGATCCCTCTACTTAAGAGAATGAATAGGAAAACAAGTCAGACACTATAATAGAAACAAAATAAAGAAAATTAATCTGCTGAGCAGTAACAGACCACAATTTTTATGAAACAGTTGATCTATTGCATAAAACTAAAACACGATTTGTATTATATTTGTATATATATATATTCTGTTGGGCGTAAGTCTCATACAATAAATAAATACTATTACATACCATCGCTACTGCTACTACTACTACTTCAGGTTGGTTTTAAATTTCGCCAATATGATAATCCTTTTACACGGTATTAAAGAAATTTCAGAATGTTTTATAACATAATACACGGATAAAGTATTGTACCGATGAAATATTTCTATAGTAAATGTTGAAACATTTTTGTAAATCGCTTGCTTTTAGCGAAACGAACAAACGCGTATCGGTGGAAGAAAGTAGCTGGTGAAACGGAAGAAAAACGAAAATAAAACGGTTCCGAGATCGACTTCTCAACTGTTGCCGTTTCCTGGCGACGAAAATCATCTTCATTAAAATTGTTCCGGTCGGTTCCATCCGTTGCTCGCGCGGCCGTCGCATGGATCGCGAACCATGTCACGATATTCAGTCACATGTCCCGGCGAGTAACTCTCGTAGCCTAGATTCAAAGTGTCAAGGAGTGATGTATATTTTCAACGTGTCGTCTCTTCCACACTCGACGCGTCTCAGCGAACATCCACCGTCTTTTTTGCTCGAAATGTCGTTCGTATGGCATTTACGCGATCAGTGACAAGCCAATTGGCTCGATACACACACACACGTACGTTGGAAGCTTTTCCTCGTTTCGTTATCTATATATTTTCATTTGCAATCACGCGATATTTTAGATCAATTGCGATCACGAGTACGTGTCACGAGCTTGACAGTAGAATCGTTTCGATTTTCTCCTTTAACGGTCAAACTTTGAACGACAAATGAAATGTGATGTGTTTGATGGTTGAAGAAAAAGCTTCCTTTTATATTCGTTTGATCTCGTTCATCGTTGAAAGCCATAAACGATAAAACAGGTGAAACATAATAACGTAGAAACATGCACGAAATACGAAGTTTGATTATGTTATAATACTTTTTCCATGCAACGTAATTCTTTATGCAATGCACTTGGCTACAACGACATGTTCTACGCGAACATTGTTTATTATTTATAGGATCGAAGCGTCGATGATACATTGTTTACGCTAATGGGATCTCTAAACAAGCAATTACAGATAGAATAGAAGAAAATTACATAATATTCTCGAGTTAACATATATGGAAAATTATAATACTTAGGATCACAGATCGAGGAAATTGAGCACTCTGACTAACTCCAACTTCCTTAATTAACTATCTAGTTATTATCATTTTTATTACTTTACGTAAGAAACATATTTTTCCTGCAAACATTAAACATCAGTGTAATCGTACAAGAAACAAATTTATAAAATAAACGAATTCAATGCGCGTGAATACATATTTCTTGTTCCTCTAGAATTTCTGTTAAACTTTGCATAATTTCATAATGACACGCACAATTTCCTATCCCCAATAAATTTAATGCTGGAAATCTATGAAATTGCTGTCAAACTTCTGTTAAATTCTACCTCCATTCATTAAATTCAAGTTTTTCCCGTTCCCCGTTCGAAATTTCTTTGCAAACTGCTTCAAGATGAAAATCGGCGAGCAACTTCTCGACAGCTGGCGGTGGAAAAAACGAAGATTTCCATCGATCCCCGAAGGTCGACAACCTATCGTCGAAGCAACGAGGCCGATTCGCAAACATCAATTATATCGACGAAACGTCAATAATTCCATGAACGATAAACTACGCGGTGCGTGCCGGTTTTTCTCGGTATCAGTGTCGCGTCGGGATTCACGAAGCTTCTCGGTGCGTCGCGATCGAACAATACCTGGACTTCCCCCGAATTTCAAACGGGCAACAACAGCTTTCGATCGATCGGCAAACGAAGGTAAAATAATAAGCGAGAGAGCCGGCCGCGATGACACGACGCGACTCGCGGACTATCCGTCTGCGTCAGATTGTGCCCATAATTTTTACGATCACGATGACTCAGATCGGTGACTTGACAACTGGTCGGTTACTACGTATTAATTACGGATAAAAATCAATTACGGTAATTTCGAGGGAATCGCCTCCTTTCAGCGGCGAGTCGCGTTCCTTGAGCGACGTTTCCGTGAATCGCAATTCCACCTCAGGTTCTCTCTTCTTCTTTCGTTCCCATTACGTGTTTTAATTGCAGAGATTTTTCTTTCGTTCTCGAGATCCATTCGGAAAGATTTTACTTTGTGTAAGTATCTCGGTACAATGATCGATGAATAAAGCTTGAAACATTATTTTATCGTAATTTTATGGTAATTTTAGAGAAACGAATTATATCCTTTTCAAGAGCGACGAATAGAAGTAATGTATGTGCTAAGTTAGACGGTTGTTATTAATATGGCGAAAAGTACGAGGTACCTGAGAAGTAATACACAGGTATAATACGAGTAACACGTTTTTAAATAACTGTACAAACGCGTTTTGAAAAGATCTCTTTATTTCTTTATTTATAACTTTGGTATATTATTATATACTTGGTTATTTTTCAATACCATCAACATTCCTATTTAAACGTCTATTGTAATCTTACACATGTTTTCGTACGTATCTATCCTTGTCACACACTTCCGCCACGAGTCCACATATCGTTTCACGTCGTTCTTCAAGCCATCGTTTCTTGCGAAGCGTTATCCGCTCGAAAACTCCTTAAATTTTGTAAGAAAATGGAAATCAGGCTCAGGTTTCATGAGTTTATCATTTTTTCATTGCTCGTGTTCAATTCCTGTACCCATCGTCTTACAAATCCATAGCTTTGTTACTGGAAAACTGCTATAAGTCTGCTATAAGGTAAATTCTTCTTGGAACAATGATTTCAGCATTCAAGAAGCGTAAAAGCACGGGAGACGGCACTTCGTCATCGGCGAGGTTCTCGCTTCGCATGGCCGTTTCGAATGTATGGACAATTAATTATCAACGTGGCAAGATTAATTATTAAAGCACAAAATTTCGTATGGTTTATGTCAACGTATGAATTAAGCTAAGTGACCTTGTTTCAAGCGCATCCTATCGATTTATATCCTTCTGTACATGATCGGACATTACTTTGTGAACGAGTCTCGTATCTGGTACACGGTTACTAACACTCATATGCAAATTAAACTTTCTTCCAACCACAACTGTATCTGCCTGTGTATGCGTGTGTGAATATTTCATTTGATAAACTTTTTCTTGAAGTAATTCATATGTGTAGTAGATCATCTTGAAGGAAGTTAAGCGATTCTTGGAAATGACATAAGGAGGGAATAGTTTGGTATATTTTATTTTTCGTCAAATATTTTAATTGACGTTAAATGAACGCGCCAATACAATAGGTATTAATAGACAGAAGATGGAGAAATAAATTATTTGTACTTGTTCGTTTGTCTCCTAACGAGGTCCTGTTCCAGTACGTTCTTTTCTCTATTCTTACAGTTCTAACTTTCAGATAATATATTTTATTAATTAAGATAAATTAAGATAACATTTTAAACATATTGTAATATTTCAATATATGAAAGTTAAAACAAACATAAGAAGATATATGTCATATCTTCTGCATATCTCATTCTTAAATTACATAATTTCTCATATTTTTATACGTTCAATGTAGATGTACTTACCTAATGTTTACGATACGTAAAAAATAGATACAAAATACGTAAAACAATTTGAAGCCGTTTTTCTCTTTTGAGATTAGGTTCACCTTCCATTTTCTCGAGACAGATGATCGTTTAATTGCGATAATAGAGGTAATAAAGGAAATTTGGAAAAGTAGGTCGAACGAATTTCAAAAATGTAATGGTTCGTTGTAAAAGGACTGTTATTAAACGTCTAAATGTGAAAGTTATCTTTGGACTGTGTACTGTCTTAATTTCATCAGTTCCAAAAGGGCTGGAAATTTAAAACAAAGTAATTCTTACACAAGAAGTGAACATTTAGGAGTAAACCTTATTATATACGCTGTATACGTGTAAATATGATGTATTTAAAGGTAACAAGGAATGACGGGACAGCAAGAAGGCTGCTTGTACGCGAAAGGTTAATTTATTTCAAACTTGCAACATTTATCGATAGTATGTAGAAGGTGGCTAACAAAGCATGCAAAATTTCAGTCTGGCAGCTCGAACTTTAGCTCATAACAGAATTTCGCGTTTGCTGTACCGTAGCAAGAAATATGTAATAACTTCGATACATAGTAATTTCAAGGTGTAAAATTATTCGCCTATTAGCTTAATCGATAATGTTTGACATTAAACGCTTATTATTCAATTTTATGTTATTTTCGTTATCCGAGCATGTCGAAAACAGTATCGTGACGTGACTGCACTTGTTTCGTGCGAGGTATATTAAGCACTTTACGCAACAAGATGATCTAAAAGAGAAAAAGTCTATCAAAGGCTATAAAAATATGGACAAACTGTACAAAGAATTATGGAAAACACGCATGTCAAAAATATAAAGGAAAACGTTATTTAAATTCGAAACGTTGTTTATAAAGCTAGAAACCAAATTTTGCCACTTTGTCAGGAATCTAACTTCAAAAATCGGCTTCTGGAAATTTCATGAAGTCGCGTTTAAACTTCAAACTCGCAGTCATAAGGAAAAGAACTATATTTTAAGACCATTAAAATTTTGAAAATCGATTCTTTAAATTAAATTTCAAAATCAATCGAAACGTCAGTTTCGAAAAACAACAGGATAAAATGTCAATCGAATTTAAAAATATAAGTAGGAACGATAATTTCAAAGTAAAAAGACAAAATTTCGCGCAACAAATTTTAATAATCGCTTCAATATTAAACGTATTTCGAGGCCATTCGGCGTGCGAAGAATCGCGGTGCGTTAAAGAGAACTGAAACTTAGCGTGTTACGCGAACGATATGAGGTTAATCGTATTGTTACAGATATATATATATATTATTTGTGCGTGTATACAATAATTATGGCATAGAAGCCGCGGGGCCGCAAATGAGCGATTTGTATTAGCTGGCGTGGCGCGTTCGTGTGTACGAGTTTCGAGGGAATTTTAAAACGTTGACGTTATCAGACAGTGACAGTGATTTATTAAGGAATGAAAATTCACTTGTGGCCAAGGAAAATTGCCTTTGTCGAAAACAATGAACGTGAGAGTTAACGAATCGAGGTGTTCGAAGTTCTCGGTCGGAAGCCGGATATTATTCCTCGCGAGACTGTCTTGCCTTTGACAAAATACGCACGCGGACGAATCATGTTCCTGCATAATTTGCTTCTGTTATAATTATTTCATTCCTTAATATTTATAATTATTTAATTCCTTTGTTTTATGTCAGTGAGAAACGAAGACATTGACAGCTGAATAGAATATCTTCTTGTACATCGATACAGCGTACATTTACGCTTTAATTAAATATTAGTTAATATCTTGTACAGTATTACGATATTAACATCGATGTAGGTTAAATCGAAAAGGATTTTCAATTCGCTGAAATCGAAGGTCGAATAAATATTGCAAGTTCGATTTGATTACGCCTACGTTTCTTTAGCAAATAACGTCATTTACAAAAAAGCAAAAATGTACTTCTGACATGAAAATTGAAAGAAAAATGCTAATTTACTCACTTCGATGACTACTTTTGTCTGTATCTTAATTGCTTCGAAATCAAAGCTCGAAACACAGGAGAAAATACTAAGGAGACTTAATCTCGTCAAAGATGAATTTATAAAGATAATTATTTGTTTCCAGTTAGTATATAAATAAATTGGTATTCTTTATAAATATGAAGTGAGACAAATAAAATTGAAAAATAATATACGAGTGCGACATTGCATCTTTGTATTTATTGAAATCATATTTGAAATCGTAAATTCACAAAATATAAATTATAACGTGCAGATTTAATTAATTTTTCAGTATTTTAAATGAATACATACGCGATAATAAATAATATTTATTTATCAGTAGTACTTTTATTTATTCGCATAGCACGCTCCTCGATCTAAAATAATCACAAAGTAGCACAAATTTCTCTAACATTCTGAATAGATCGACTAAATTTAACTGTTTTTGCGAAAGTGGCAGATAGAGGAAAGTTCAAAATACACTGTGAATTTTAGTAATTTGTGTACGAAAAATTTACCACATTGATAGCAGTCATGTATTATGTTTATTTCATTTTACATTGTAAAATTATAGCATCCTTTCACATTTCTTATTTTATAATCTTTCTTCTGTCAGCCACTGTAAACCTATCGAATACGTTTGCACGTCACTGTAAGTACATACATATGTATGCGCCAATATTCCAAAAATTAATGTAATTTTAAACCCAAAAGGCAACTGCGATTGAGACGAGAATTTGCAAAAATAAATTGCGAAATTGGGAAGAAAGGTAATAAAGTTATCTACGAGGCAACTGGTTATTTTTACCGAAATATTTGGATGGAACGAACAGCATGAGGTCGCCGAAGAGATGTCCGATCGCTGTTTCACCCGGTCACAGGAAGTCGCACGTAATGGCCGGTACGGTCTGAGGTCAGAAGAAAGGTATATAGGGTACAACAGCGACGACGTCCGTTCCGCAGCCTTAAGCCCGTAAAGGTTTCGGGGATGCGCTTTCTTCGTTCTCAAATCTGAAACGCGCCGGAGCGTTAGTAGTGCAGAGGTGAGCGGCTTGGGTCGTCACTTCCGCTTACCAAGCGAACCGCATTGGTCATTCGATTTAAAAGTTTAATCAGGGGCCTATAAAATTACGAGCTCCTCTGTTCACGTCTCTACTATGTTCGATGGCTTTACGATTCCAAGCTTGCATACCTCGTACGCGCATACGTACGCACGATTTTACGAAAGAGAATCGCGATTTTAATTCGTTCTACCAGGTTTCTCATTTTTTTAGAATCTAAGATTTTTATTCTACGTTTTTCTTTTGACTTTCTTTATTGTAATTTCGTTTATCAGTTTACACGTTTGATGTGTTTACTGTGTACGTATCGGATCTGTCGCGAGTTAACATGTAGTTTGACGATGTACACCATTGTACACTGGCGCTCATAAATATTCAAACTCTTTGGTTGGTTTGTGGTAACAACGGTATATTTTGCTAAAATATTCAAATTAATGACTAGAACCGGTGCTTATCACCAACCACTTTGGTTGGTTTGCGGTAACAGTATATTTTATCAACACACGTATATCTACAAATTAATGACTAAAATAGAGCAGTGCTTATTACCTTTTAATGCAGTTAGCACTGTTGGCAGCTGTACATTTAAATTATCTATATATAAATTACGTGTATATTAAATGACCTGGTGATTGCGTATCCTCCTCCTTTTACAATTAAATACACGAGTTGTCGACGTGCCTGTTGATTTTAGATATTACTACTGGAAATAATGTCAGTAGCTGTTTGTCGATTTATGAGAACCTTGTTTCTCTGGTCTGTAGTTTAGAAATCGCATAGCCTCGCGATAAAGAGCTTTTCAAATAATAGAATAGATGGCTTTTGGAAGTTTTAGTTTGTTCGTTTTAATACGCTGATCAAAGATTTTGAGAATTAAGGAATCTTTCGTTGATTTCGGAAAATAATTTTCCAACATTTTTCTCTTTCTTTGAACGTAAAGCGATGAATATGAAGATCGTGCGAACATACTGATCTTGTCACGCTGTTACCACGAATTTGTTGATGCTAATGAATGTTACAGTTTCGGTGTAAGTCGCGATAAAAATTAGTTGAATCTACCGAATCTTGCTTGTCCGTCATTTATCTCGTTGAATTCATCTTGGCGGAACATGGAATACTATACGATATTTTGTTAGATTAACGTCAGAATCATGATAATACCGTGAAAATTTTCAGCGTTAATCTATATCAGAATCTTGAGATTAATTTAGCTCTTTTTTTTTTAACCGAATAAACATACGACACTACTTTGTAATTACTTTGCAAGTACTTGCGAACTTATCGCAAGTGTTTACTGACGCTTATGAACATAGAATTGTCTGTTACCACTCACTGAGATGTCCACTTTTTAATTGATAACTAATTGATCCGTAACGCAACCATTTCGTGCCAATATTATCTCTTTTAAGCGACGTGTGCAATAATTTCGCACTAATTTGAAAAATGCATTTCAATACTTTTTTTATTTAGTCCGCAAACGTATAATAATCATGTATCAAAAATATAGCTTAAACGTTACAAACGCTCCAACATTGTCAACTTCAGCAAGAAAACCTAACATAGTGAACTTTTCTACTTTCCCAATTATTTTCAGGATGCGACCATTACTTGTATATACTCGAACGTCGTTTAAGCGACTTCATTTAAATTCGTCACTGTTAAATACCATTTCATAAATTTTCTTCAATTGTTTGCACAATTTGCGAATTTGGAGAAAGGTTCGCGATTTGAAAGATGAATAACCGCAAGGCTAAGCAACAAGTTCGGCCAGTTTATACGCGAAATTCATTGAAATAATTCGATGAAAAATCCTCCGAAAAAAATATTGTCGTATCATGGAAATCATCGAACCCATAAACCGTAAACAATAGACGAGAAGAGTGGCAAACAAACGTATATTACGTATCTACGTCGGCCGGTATGCGCTTAGCTGCTGTGATCGCCGTGGCTCGGCGCGTTCGAGGCCGGTGCGCGCCGTTGCGTCGAGTAATGCAAGGGTGTGTTCGGTCGTCGCGATTATTTGAATAAAATGCGCCACTACGTCAGCCGTCAGGCGTCCGCGACTCGAAAGCTTTCTCTACTTCTCCGCGACCCGATAGGGGGGAATAATTTACTCCGGAGGAACAACAAGTGTGTCGTTGACGGAGGCCTCGTTCCTCTCGTCTCTCTTTCTCTTTATCTCTCGGCTAACCACACGAGCTTCACTCCCCGTGTCCGTGCCCGTGCTGCGTACCGAACCGTGCACACACGGGTTTTCTCTGTTTCGCCGAGATTCATGAGCCTCGACGGACGTGCCGATTTAGAGGATCGTTCGTTCCTTCGTACGTTCGTGTGTCCTTTGTCTCGTGCGCCACGCTGCCGCGCTTTCTGGCCGCCTTTTGCTCGACTTTTGCGCCCGGACAAATATCTGGCTCGACCGGCGCGGCTCGTAATTCCTGCGGGTGACATACTGGTCAGAAAAGAAGTTTCTTGGATATATAATTACGCTCGAAGGGAAGAGTTTTCTGTCGAGTAAGTATCGGTAAGGTTAGAGAAACTTTAGTAGCTCGAACGTGAAGCTTTATGGTTTATGGTTAAGTTTACGAAGGGAAGATTCCCGTTGTGTAAGCATCGGTAAAGTTAGAGAAACTTTGGTAAGTCGAAGGCGAAGCTTCAAGGATTCTGATCAAATTATTAGAATCGTGGAATACTTTTAAGAAGAAAATTTTCCTTCGACATAGTTCTTTGGCTCTGTAATTACGCCCGAAGAGAAGATGTCTGGCGAATAGGTAAGGTTAAAGTACTTTACTTTATTAGGTTGAAGATGAAGGCTTATGGTTTATGGATGAGTTCGTGGTTAGTAGAATGGAGGAATATTTTGTAAGAAGGAAATTTTGTTTGCAGAAAGTTCTTTGGATTTACGATTACGGTAGAGGGAAGTGCGAGTATCGGTTCGATGAAATTGGATAAGCTCTATCTGTATATTAGGTTGAAGGCGAAGCTTACTTCGTGGTACATCGGGAAAGATTTTTAAGAAGAAAAGTTTTCGTCGTGTTAATTAGAAGATTAAGAGTGTAATATTTAGATTCGACGTCGATGGGATGGATGGACTATTTCCTAGAAAGAACAAGTTTTCGTCAAATTAGTATCGGTTTGTTCGGTTAGTTCAATAGATAGCAAGCGAAGATATAGATTCGAAATTGGTAGAGTAGAAGAATTATTTAAGAAAGAAATTATTGTCGAATAAGATGAGTTAGTGTAACTTTCGGCATATTGGTAGTTCAGAAAATAAAAAAACAAAAGAAGAAAATAAACTTAATAAATAAGAACTTAACGATAAAGACGCGCGAGAAGCGACTGATATCACTTATTGATATTGTAAAACTTCAGACATCTATCTTGTTTACAAATTAGTCGCACAGAGAAGTTTTTGTTCCACAATTCTTCTACACACTTCGTGACACGTTTCAAAGACATAATCTTCATCTAATCAAAGCATCTACAAGAAGCGAAGCCAAACATCTGCAAACGCAACGTTAACATACAGATTTTAGGAATAGATTGCCCTAAATGTCTGTTACCAAGTTCAATCCTCTAATAATAGGTACAATACACAATTGTTCAATACAATTACGTACAGTCATTAATTCCATTTTATCTCGTTTCGACACCTGTTTCATCGCACGCGTTCTAACAATGCAATGATCTGACACACAAAGAATTCATAGACCATTATAACCGCGAAGAGCTGCTGAACTATTTGTTTCTCGTCGGCCGACAAGAGGAATCACCGAGGTATTTAATCAAGAAACTTCATTCAGACGAAATCTCGTGTCGGCCCAGCGAAAGCCGGCATTTGCAATTTAAAAGAACGAAAGTCGTCTGCATATTATAATCACCATTAAAATGTGCGATTCACGTTTACGCGGAGGCCTTCGACGACACCGACAGGATTAATATTTCCGATACGACACAGGCTCATTGCATTTGCAGTTGGAAACTGCTTCCTCTACTCTTGGTACAATCACCCTATATGAATCATTAAAGAAACAATGCTGAAGGCAGTGGCGTATCTATCATATGCGTGGGTGGTGCAGCTGCACCGACGCGGCTTGAACCTGAGGAATCTTGACCGTGAGTTTTTGCAGTTTTTCGTTGCTGGCGTACGTCCTGCTTGAAATTCAACCTTCTTTTTTACAAGTCTTGGTAATACTTTTAATTATGAGGTTGCTTTATCGTTGCAGTGCTTCTACGTCACTTTCTTTCTTGCTGCGCTAAAATTATGTGTATTAGCATTCCCTTCAACTGTGGAATCTTGAACGAATTTGGAAGCTTTTTGTAATTAGATGTTTCTCTTTCGTATCGTTAATTATGTCACCTTTTTCTCTCTTATATACGCCGTTTTTCAAATGATCACGAAACGACCCGTGAATTTTTTGTATTCTAGTCTATAATTACGACAGACGAACAGGATTTTCAATGCTTCAATTCTGCTGCGTTCCTTGTATCATTTTTGACCGAGTCGGTAGAGAATTGTTTATACTCGAAAGAAATACGAAAGAATCGTTATTGCGATCGTTGTATGTGAAAAGAAGACGAGGGTAATAGCAGAGTTAAGAAAAATTTTCTACAAAATATTTGTATCGAGCTTTGAAAATTGCTTATCGAG
Organism: Bombus haemorrhoidalis; assembly: GCA_014825975.1. Lineage (NCBI taxonomy): Eukaryota > Metazoa > Arthropoda > Insecta > Hymenoptera > Apidae > Bombus > Bombus haemorrhoidalis. Next base: position 14,116,627 of record CM026166.1, on the reverse strand, counting down.
AGAAAAACATGGTTGGATGGAAAATAATGCAACAAACTATATACACTATATAGCTATATATACGAAGAAACCTTGTCCATGTTGCTTGGAATTTTTCTAAGTTTTCGTGCCTGAAGTATCTGGAATCACCTCTGTTTCGAACATTACGAAGAAAGCTAAAAACTTACGTAAATAGTCGTACATAGTTGTATCATATAGAAAATACATAAAAACGAATGACTTTATTATCACGGATTTAATAGTTACACCTTGCTTTTGTGATATACGAGGCACTTTGGCAGCTTTGAAATTCACCCGTGGGAAATAAATTTTATTTAGATATTAAACATCTGTTTAGTGAATACTGAGACAAGAATCGTGTAGGTAGTGTACGCTAAATCGTATGGAAATGTAGCGTAATTTTAGCATGTTATTTATGTCTTTCAACTAGCTGTTGAAGAAGGAAACAATATATTCATCATTGAGCAATGATGTATTTTTTTACGCATCGTTCATTCGTCAGATTTGTATGGCTACCAAAGAGAAATCCCGTTGCACATATTTTTATAAATTATACCAAGAAAAGGAACATAATTAAACAGGAGAAGAATAAATAAGGATGGATATTCTACGGATATTCTACATTTTCATCCTAAAATTATGTGTATTATGAACGAAGATTAAAGGAAGAAAAAGATAGAAGAGTAATTTATTATCATTCTCATATCACTAAAACTGTCTTCTTATTTGCTTTTTTAATTAGAAGAATATCTCTGCCAACCTGTCGAACATTTCAAAAATGTTTTTTTTTCCAATACTAGTCGGACTGTTTCTTACATAACTTCGTGGATTTATTACCCATTTTTAAAAGGTTTATATCTTTACACTTAGCAGGTTGTTCACTGTTCACCTTTGCGACACTGTTCAACACATTGTTTCACCTTGGCCATAAAAATATCCAACCATTTGAATATTTTGTATTCTGCGTAAAACATGAAAACAAAGATACACCTCTTCAGTCACCAAAGTGACATCGTGATAAAGAAATCGACGATATTGTTGAATCCGTGTCACGAACTAACTTCGAAATTTCTTTCTTCGGAAAACAAAAAACGACGGAAAATAAGAGAAGAAGCAGAAAGATACGAATAGAGTGAAAATAAGACCTCGGTCGTTGACTTGGCGTCCCACGCCAAAACGACCCCTCTCCGGGACATCGATCGTTGGTCTCGTTGCGACGCGTTATTAAACGACACCTCGTATCGATCTCGTTTATCGATGCTATATGGCTGAGCCCGTTCGGAACAGTAGCTGCGGCGTGGCGCGCGTTTCGAGCAGAATCAGCCGGGGGAAGCGTGTGCCGTGGCCGAGAGGAATACTAGCAAAAACCGTCTCTACTAGCCGGCGAACTTTATTGAATGAAAATGCCGCTACGTTTTTGCCCCCGTCTCAGCATCTCTCGCGGACCGAATGAAACAATGGCCATTATGTGGAACACTCGCGTGTCCATATACATATATGCATGCGCTCACGTATGTATTACGTGATTTTTTTAAATTTATACACAGATGCGAACACATCTAAACACGCATAAGGGACAAACAGCGCACACGTGCACGCAGCTTTAACGTATCGTATTGTATAAATGGACGAATGTCTATTAATACGTATTTATATGTATATATACATACCTATATACAGTCGGGGGCAGAAATAAGTGGACAGATAGTGGAAGTGATTATCGACGAAGTTTAATCGAATTATTAATAACGTTATATTTATTATATTTATATTTATTATACACGCTTATAGTACGTAGATTAATTAACAGTGAGTCGCACTCGATAGAAGAATTTTTGTGCTCGTAGATACGATCGGATTTTCTTTTTTCACTTCACTTCACTTTCTATCTTCCACTTTACGTCTTATTGTGTCAGAAACGTAAGATACTAGAATTACGAGAAGATATGTTATTATATGGTGAAGGAAATTCCGCTAAAAACAAAATTGTGAATTTTTTAGTCAATTAGGTGATAGAAAGATTGTATGGAAAAGGAGGGAATCGGTTATTTTTTTAAATATTCTTCGGCGATCTAGCCATTGTATATTCTAGCCATTGCTTTAGTTCAAAAACCAAGCGAAAGGACGTTTTTCAATTTGTCTCGTGCCGAGAGGTAGGAATCGTAGAAATCCTGTGCATGGAACATATTAAGGAGCGAACGTTTACATTTGTGCCTGAACAAACCGTATACAAGGAAACTTCATTGATACCTATTTCTACTACCAATCTACTTATTTCTGTCGCCGACTGTATATAAATGTAGGCACGGCACGGAGACAGCTGTTGGTACTATTATATCCAGCGCGGTCGCATTATGCCTTAAGGACAATCGTGGGAATTCCATTAAATGGCCTTGAATGGTTCATTCATGTCGATCAACTCTTTTCCTAACGGGGTTGACAGATCAATCGGGCTGCACGGGCACGAGCAACCGATTCACCGGGCATTTCTCTTACCGCAGCGAGTTGCTCTTCAGCCTCGTGGACGGCCACGACGACGAAACAGAGACGCCAAAGTCAATTACCTCGCGTATATACGAATGCCGGCGTGTACGAATCGATCTCTTGTTTTCTTGGCCGACGAGGCGACCGCGCTCTCGTTTGCCCCCGGTATCGAACGGATCGAGAATGGTATTCCAACCGCGTCGTGCGGAACTCGTCCTTGTCTTCGCCCCCTATCCACGGACGAGAGACGGACGCGCCGGACAATCGGAATAATTGACTTTTGCTTTTAATCGGAATATGTATTCCGCGAAGTCAGTTCCAAACACGGCTACTTTATATCGCGTGACAAAGCCACGATGAAAAAGCTGAACAGTCGGCGTGCGACGCACGATTTGTGATTCGATTATGAGCATGGCTTTTGGCGCGGACAAATTTGTCGGCGTTTCGTCAGGTTTTTTAGCGCGCGAAGGAAGAAACATGATGGATCGAATGTGACTTTGGTGATTGTTAAGCGAGTTTTATAGTCGTCTTCCGTATCTTCGCGTGTCTTTTACGAATGATTAATACGTGATACGATGTTGGATATTGGCCATTAGATTGGCTAATATTTATCGATTTTCGTCTTTTCTTTTTCTCGGTTCTTTCGCTTTGCACATATTAGTGGTTATTGTCTGCGTGTACTTGGATGTTTTCTGGTATGAAATTAGGAAGATGAATGGAAAAATACAATCTATACAGTTTCCAGCGAAATGATGTTTCCTCTTGGCCTTTTCCTTCGTTTTTTCGTTTCTTGTTACATTTACATTTTGTCCTCTGTATGATTTCATACGACATACGAAGAGCATGCAGCAGAATATGAATAAGTTTACTATTTTCCTAGCTTTCATATCGCTCGATCATTAAAAAGCAGTGTTTCAATATGAAGTAATCGAAGACGATAGACACGCGTAATTAACATTATAATTAATGTTAAGTATCAATATTTGTAAATATACTAATATTCTTAAATGTTGAAGAAGCTGGCCAAGACGCATATTTAATGGCAAAATCAAATGGAAAGACAATTTCTGTACGGAATTGGTAGACTCTTTTTTTAAAAACAGCGAAAACTATGACTTGTGCTTTTCACACTGTGGACTTCGTATTTTCTCCTTCCGTCAGTCGTTTTTTTATCTTCGTTCTTACATTTTCCCTCGAGTTACTTTACTTTTTTGTTCCATGTATTTCTTCTGTTCTTTGGAACGCACCGCGGTGCATTTAATCAAATTTAGTTATCGCGGCAAAAGAGTTTAGAGGTAGAGATCGAAGAAGGTAATTGGTACAATGTTTAACGAGGAGAGATGCCCGTGGAAAAGATCGGTCGCATTGTTTACCGATAAAGAAAGCCGAGTGAATATTCCTCATTCAGATTCGCGTTGCTTTTGATCCCAAGTCGAGATGGACTCGCGTTTTCTGGAATGAAGTTTTAATTACCGCTTCCTTTGCACTTGTACTCGTTTCTTCCTGGGTCAACACTTCAATTATAATTTAATGACGTGAGAAGTATTATTAATTCATCGAAATTAGCAAGAAATTCGAATCTACAACGCGGTAACAGGTGATTCTACAAGACGTATTATAAGTAGCTGCGATTGCTTTTCTTATTTATTTCTAATACATTATGCTTATTACTGTTTTATTATTAATACGATATATTAACTACTAATTCTTTTATATAGCCTTCTATACGCATAATTGATCGTAAGTTTAATGTTTCGCATTATACCGTACCGGTTAATCACTGTGCAATTAGAATTCGGAAAGCTAATTGTCGAGTGTAGTGAAAGAAACGAAATTATTCCGTAATCTGTAAATTATAAACTATATTCAAGAAAGAAATTAGAGGAATATATTCTACATGGAAAATTCTGTTCGATATGCGTTTATATTTACAGCTTGCAAATACGTCGAATTGATATTTTCAGCTATTACTGTTGATTTACCTCTTTTGCAAAGTTTGTAAGTCCTCTTGATCGAAGCTTTTTGATTATTTTGTCAATCTTTCTCAAATTTGTATCCTTAGAAATAATTTAGAGATTAAAGTACCGGTTGACAATAGTAGTTTTGCAAAGTACGAAATAATAAAAGAATAAATCGAAAATGATAATAATAAAAACCATAGAACTTAACCGAATTGAGACGATTTAATAGTTAATAGAAAATAATCTAAATGTTTATGCATTTATGGAGAATTTATGTGTCCAAAAAATATATATATACATACAAAGGTACATAAAAAAAGTATATGAATATAGAAAGTGCATGTATATGAAATACATAAAAATTCATATTATGCATAAGTACGTATATGCACGTATGTAATATGCAAAAATATGAGAAATATATAATAAGCATAGCAAGTAAAGCATCTGTTGTATGATATTTAAACGATAAAACAAATCTCTAATCAGGATTTATTTTTCTACTTCTATGCACAAAAATTCAAATTTGCATAAACGTTCGCAGTCTAGTCATAAGAGTAAAAAGAAAAAGAAAAACAGGTAATTTAAATTTTCGTATGTAGTAGCATTCTTCCATGTATGTTATTGCCTAAGGTACTCTAAAGTCAAAATTTATACGACGTCGCATCGCTAGATCGCACCGAGTTTTACACGGTCCATAAAAGAAGTTTATCGATCTAAAATAATTCCCGGTCGCTTTCAACATCGAGATTTATCGGAGAAATGCAGCCTGTATACCGTGATGTGCATGTTCACATGACAAACAAGTGATTCGTTGAAGCGAAACGATACACGACCGCGTTATTTCATCGGTACTATTGCGCGCGAACTCGCACCGGATGCGTAGCGATTTTACCGTTAATCAAAAGCCGCCTGTGTATGTTATAAACGGTACTAATGATTAATAAATTCGCGTTTGGATTTATAGGATGCTGGATAATTATGACAGGGGTGAGGTGACACCACCACCGGTCAGCAGTTATGGCGGATCGCCTGGACTCTTGGCACTTCATTCCTCGCTTTATGCGACTCCTACGTCGAGGGCCTACGACATCGAGTCGAACATCGATGGCAACGACAGTTCCATGCCCATTGACACCCAAATCATTTCGGTACGTTTAGGTTCGGTCGATCCAGCACAGACAGGAGAGACCGTTCCTTTGGAAATAGGCTCGCATATTTTTCATTTACGGAACGCTGTTTCACCTCGAACGTGACACGCGCACACCTACGTTCTCGCTATTTTATAGCGTTCCTCGGGTTAAGCCGGCTTCACACCACGGTTTATGGTTTAACGCATATGCCAACGTTATAACTGCCAAACTTTAATATTCCTCTAAATATATTACTTGTAAATGATACGTTCGTATATTCACACCAGAAGTTTTAACGTGCACTTAAATATATTGTGTCTTAGTATATACATGTATAATTAAGATTACAGTAGCATGATGGAAAGAAATGGATATACGTTTATGGTTGGTTTATGACACACCTTCGAAATCGTTAATTTTAATATATCTGAAAAAGTGGATTACAAAAAGTGTACACTATGCACTTGCCATTATGCGTATACACTACACGTGTACTTTAAATACACGTGACATAGATATTTCTAAACATTAGGCATTATTCATTATTTCACTGAATATTAAACATACACCATTTAATGACGTATGGATTGCTCGCTAAATATTCCTGTATAACTACCAATGTACGTAAACGATGTGCGTTTATTAATTAAATAATGCTATATCGATATATATATATATATATATATATATATATATATATATATATATATATATCTTCGTAAAAGCATGACACAGTTGAAAATACTAGATTTTTCAGCAAGTCGGTTTGAAATAAACCGATTCGAGTAAATAGTTAATTATTTCACCAGTTAGAAGTGGAAAAATTTCTTTATTCCGTGACCTACGTAATGTTCTTTGAGTCATGAGATTGTTCTTGTTAAGGAATTATGACAAGTATATTCCTGGAATAATACCTACAGCTCTATTTTTGAATTAAATTTGCAGATATTTTAAAATTGACATATTTCGAAACGTGTCGTTATCCCAGTGAATCAACGATAATTACGAGTGAAACAATGAATATTTGGCATTCGGAATACAAAGGACGTGTGGAGCTGGCTTTACTCGTAACTCGAAGAGAAATGGTACGAAAAGGAAATAGTCTCGACCGTAACCATTCGGAATTGTTTTACCTGTTTTACCCAACCTGAAGTTATAAAAGATGATTTGTATCTATCTACATTTTGTTCGATTGATTTAAACGAAAAAATTCATATCAGTTACGATTTTTAAGGAAATATTAGGAATTTATAATATACGTACGTCGTATATCGATTCGTATAACAATGTATTCGTTACGATAGGAGTTGCACAAAAGTCGAGTCGATGGGCTCCATCGGTATTACTTACATACTTGATTTCTAAAGAGTTAAGCGGTAATCGTGTATTCTGATATTAGAATTAAGACATTTTCAGAAAATAGAGACGTTCGTTGAATATTCTTAAAATTCGTAACCATCTCTTACTTGTACTACGTTTCTCTTATTTTCCTGCCTTCTTATGGCGACCTGTAACACAGACATCATATGGTCTCACGAAGGCTCAATATTTATCACCGTATCCTACGTTCATTAAGTTATCAGCCGTTATTATCGCCCGTTTGCGTGCATTATTCATTTTCATTATATTACAATGCCGATTCTAACGAGAGTCTGACAACCTTTGAACAACAGCTTTTACTCGGCAACAATACCAGCTACACCGCGTTCGAGTGGCGTTCATTAGCTGCCCGATTAATATCTCCCAGTAATTACGTATTAATGGAATCGGAAAATATCGAGCGCGACTTTCACCCGTTTTCGTTAATAAGCGCGTAATTATCGAGAAGAATCGATCCATGGATCATTTTCGTTGATTCTCCGACTGATTGCACGTTCAGATTGAAATCAGGAAATTGTGGATCTTAACTGAAGAAGGAGGAGTTGGATTTAAAATTTGAAAGGTGGAATTTGTAAACAATAATTTGGAAATTGGCAACCCAGATCCAAACTGCGAGCGAGGATCAAGAATCGAGTATCGATAGAATTATTAATTAATAGTCGGCGGATTTCTATGCACATGCACCGACATTTAAAGTTACAGATATGCAAGATATATAGATATGTAAAAATGTATAAAGTATTCAGAATAGCGTGATCGTTATAATTAGATTTGGAAAATTTAAAGATACACACAATGCACATAATATTCATGTAAAATTATGCAAAGTATCAAAATCATAGTATTCGTTATAGTACTTGCTTAACAGATGAAACAAGTCTCTATGTACATTTCCTTTTATCTTTCTCAGCTATGTTTATAAAAATACGAATTTACGCAAATATCACAATTATAAAATAATACCGTTAACATCGGTAATGGAGAATCAATGACTACCGATCCAAGATCGAGAATAAAAGATCACGAGTTGAAGGTGAAAGACTGAAGGTTAAAAAATACAAATCGAATATGAGTAATCGGAAATGGATTTGCAGATACCAGGAATGTTGAGCGGTCCAGTGCAACAGCGACTCGAGGACATGTCCTGGCTGGCTTCCGGTCCGTCGCTGGAGTATCAACAAGGCATCTCGCCGATTCCCGCGGGAGTGAAGATGTGCCATCCAGGCAGCACGGCTCAGAGGAGCCTGAAGGAGCAACGGATACGTCGCCCGATGAACGCGTTCATGGTCTGGGCAAAGGTCGAGCGCAAGAAATTGGCCGACGAGAATCCTGATCTCCACAACGCCGATCTCAGCAAGATGCTCGGTAAGTTCACGTTCGACGTTCGGCAAATTTCCTTCTAGCTTTTTGCTTTCGATACATGAAACTCATCTTTTCCAGACAAATATTTCACGAATTGTATCTCGTCATGAATATATTTAAGACAAAAACATTACGAATAAGCAAAGTTTCAAGTGTTCAAAATTCTTCTAGCAATTTCAAGCTTTGACATTTATTTTATTGCTGATAATAGGAGACATTTTATCGAATAATTTTATCGAAGCAGAAATATTACTCGTTTAATTCTTGAATGTACGGTGTTGCCATTTGGCATCATAGGTATTTTTCAATATAGAGACAAATGTTTTCGAATGGATTTATTTTACTAAGGTATGAAGTATCAGCGTAAGCTGAATAGATAAGCCGTCTGTTTGCAAACTATACCATTTTTTATTTTATTCTCTTATTATCTTTATAACCTGAGTATTTTAGCCATTAGTTTGTGTCTTTTTTATATATGGAACATTTAATATTATGCTACGATATTTTAGAAATTGTACTATACAACCAGTGAAATAACTAATTATTGCAATTTTTTAAATATTTAATTCACTTATATATTCTACATGTATTATAATTTCTTTTCGCAAGTGAAAGACATAAAAAAACATCAGGCTAATTTTCCAAACTAGTTTTCTATGATCTTCTATATGAAATAGCAACAAAGTGTTCTTTTTATATTTGAAAATTCGCGCGTTTAAAGCCTTTCAATATTTTAACAATTACCAGTTTTCTCTCGTAGTATGTGGGCGCTAAGATATTCAAGTTTTCATTTTTAGCAAACAATTTCTCGCTTATGATTTTTAATCATAAGAATAAAACTGTTTCGCTCAGGGAATCGTTAAAGACTCGACTGAATTCGGTGAATCATTAGATATAATAATAAATCATTAAATTGGTATTAATTCGTTTGAGAACATTCTGAGACATATACAGAAAGAATTTAGAAAGGCGTTGCCTTTGTATCGAACGTTCCAATCCTTCCTGCATACCGCAATAAAGGCATAATTAATTACTTTCGAGATAACGGATCAAAGAGAAAAGTTGAAATCACAATCTCATAGATTATACGCGTATAAACAAATAAATAAACAAATAAACTCGGACAGAAAGCCGCTGATATTTCCATTGTTCAACTTGACGATCGAATGACGCTTAATAAAGTGGGTTAATGAATTATTAATAAAGCGAAGAAGCGCGTTCCGAATAAAAACAGAAGCGTCAACGAAGCTGTAGAAAAACCTTTTTCACTTGGAAAGGGGTCTTATTCCCAGACAGTTCTGGGAATAAGAAAGTCGGAAAAATCTCTTCGTGCGCCGCTGTTATTATTAATTTAATTACTCGTCACGTGTTCAACGTGAATGGATGTACGAACTGGCATAGAAAACGCAGGCGATAATCGCGAATTTTCTTTGTCACAGAACGTTTTCGTTTACTTCCGTTTATTTTACACACCTTCGTTTCAAATGAAAAATATATGTATATTGTGAATCATCCAACGAAGAAATGCAAGATAATTAGAAACAGGGAGAAGAAGTGAAAGTTCAATAAAAATATACTTTAAAATTACAAGTATATTGGTACTATCGAAAAAATTAATATTGGCACTCACTCACATACGAGTTTATGAAAGTATTCGAATACTTGTAGGCCGTGTTATACGAAATATTCTTAAATTTCGTTACCATTATCGTGAAACAGGACCATCGTGATTGTATTGGTATAATTTGAAACAAATATTAACGTGTACATAAATGATTTTCACATTACATTTCGCAAACATTACGAAAGTACTTGAACGTTACATTAATAAATTTCAATATCTTCAGTAGAACTATAATTTTGACTCTTAACGGATATGTGCTATTCATGCTGCATGCTAATTTGTTATCGAATATATCTTTACGATGAGTCTCGTGATTTCTATTTACATTTCCAAACTAGTTACGCACTTTACCGATATAATCGTGATATGTCACTGCAGCCTCAAATTTGAAATCCTTTATGTAACGGATAACGTGTAAGCAATAGTAGTTTTCATCTACTTTCATGATTCACTATATATACATATGTATAGATCCACGTTAGTGATTGATAGTTTTAACGTTAAACGTAAAACACTTTTTCCTTATTTTGTATTTCATACTTTATCGTGGATACTGTAGTAACAAATAAATCTTAGATTACGATAAACACGCGATAAATACATATTAAGAAATTAACTTGTTATAGTAAAAAGTGTACTAACATCTAAAAACAATAATGAAATTGTAATAGCAGCTGTAAGCTGGACAAAGATCGAGGTTCTACGTCTTTATTCATATTCCGGTGGCTGATTTAATTAAACTTAGCGAAGGAACACGAGTTCGAGTCAAATCCTTGGGGTCGGCTATTTCCCTTGGTCGTAAGTACGCAGTTTTATGCCCATCGGAGAAAATTACAAAGATATCGAGTAGCGCAATTTAATACGTCGTAAATTCACCGTTGCGACTCGACGCATGCTCGCTTCCTTACGTAGGTGCCAACGTAGTGCATTAATATTAAAAGGCATATGCGCGATTGGAAGTCAAGAGGTTGTACCTTCCATCGTCGTCGCTATTTTTCGATTAAAGCTTCTCCTCGAAAACAAACGACACGTGTGTCTTGATGCTTTCCGCCAACAACTTGTTTAAAACTTGAATTACAAACGTGGAATGAATAATTTACCTTCGCTATCCGAGAATCTATAAAGCGTTAAGGTTACTTTTACGCTGTTTGTTACAAAATGATTTCTATTGATTCTCTCTTCGATCGTTACTCGCGGTGAATGTATAACTTTTTTTTTTTATCATTAAGATCTTTTTATATCATTAAGTAACGCACGTGTCTAGTAGAAAAGATGATTCATTTATTTTTGATCATCTTTTTCTCGTGTTTTAATATAAAATTATATTTGTAATTTACTTGCTGATATAATATTCGCCGATGATAGATCTTTGGTAAAACCCTAGAAAAAATGTGTAATTTACATTCTGTTCATAGCGTAAGCTGTTGATAGGTGTTAATGTCACTTCACAGCTTAGAATTCAAAATCTTTTACAGACGGCTATGTTTATTGACTTTGGTACAGACGTACAAATTGCACTTTTATGCATAAGGACTGTCTTGTAGGGTTGGCTTAACATTTTTATTTACGATAGTTCATACGGTTATTCTTTAGAAGCCTATTCAATATACAGTACAGTACAATATACGGAATACATTCGTCTGATACGAGTTTGCAGTAAATTTTGACTGTCCCTTTTATTTAATCGATAACTCGGATACAGGTAAAGTCCGTCTTCTCGATGTCTCGCTGCCATAAACATGATTAATTTCGACATTCCACACTTTGCGCTATCAAACGGTCGTAAGAAATTATTATTGGTTACAAAAATATAAAAGAACAGCCGAGTCAGGGACGGTTGTCGAGGACAGCATTTTCATTATGAAGCAATTCATATGATCGAATATGGCTTGGACAATAAACGTTTAAAGCGCCGATGAAAGCTTTAGGCCATGGTTACAGTGGATGCGTATTCAGACAAAGTGACATTCTGACGAATGAAACACCGCAAGACTACAATACGTACACTCGTAAAAATCTACATACATATATGATTACACTGACGTATTAAATTCGTCGGAATATCAATTCTGAATACGCATCCAGCGTGACCATAGTTTCGCTCGAATCGCAGTCGCATCGTTCGAAATGCGCTGGTATCCGTACCGCGCCAAAACGTGGCGCGCCTAAAAGAGGGCCGGTGCTGATCGAGAGGGCTTGTCCCGGTACCCAGCAATCTGTCAGCGTCTGCGGCCGCGCGTTATATCGTGGGTAGGTACACCTTGAATTATCGGCAATTGGCATCCGCAACGTTACAGGCATTCGAACGAGCGTCGTGCAGAAAATTGTAAACTCCGCTCGTGTGTAAGCCACCTACCCGCGCCCGTTTCACCACGGCCATTCGCGCGTGTCTTCGTACGCGGCACACGCGTCTCCTCTTCTTCCACCCCTCCATCGACCGCTCCTTTTTCTTCGTCTTGATCCTCCATCCCTATCAATTTCTTCTGCCTCTTTATCTCTTTCTTCTCTCTTCGCCGTTATTCTCCCTCTTTCCCTCTTTTCTATCATTTCACGCGCGAGAGAAACGCGTAAATCAGCTGCATGTCGTGGCGCGCGCCAAGCTTATCTTTGTCGCGCGCGCGCGCGAGCCCGCAGAACCAAGGAAAACCCTGTGGTGGAGAGTCAGAGCCGATCGATCGATCGAACATTAGGCGCGCGATGTTATTGGCATGACGCGGCTTCGATTACTATGCGCGTCGAGTGTTTGCCGCCCCCACTTTTCCTCGTCTTTTTTTCCAGACATCCTACATATTCATGCGCGCGTGCTGTGTGTCGATCCGTCCGTCTGTCCGTCCATCCGTTAGCCCATCCGTACCCCAGCACGGAGCCGTGGTTTGCGCGAGCGAGCCTGTTTTATGTCCGAGTTATGCACGTGGACGCGCGTCCTCCTCCTCCTATTGCTTCTTCTTCGTCGTCTACTTGGTTCTTCTTCTTCTTCGCCTCTTCTTCCTCATGTTGTTGCTCCTTCTGGCCAAAGTGTGTGCGTACGTATTCCTCGAGGATACACGAGCGCACGCGTCCCGACGGCCGCACACCGGTTCACCTACCGCGGCCCTACGCCGTGTTTTCTTCTGTAGTTGGCGAGAAGCAGCCGATAGAGGGGCGCGTTCCTATGTACTTGCGTACACACACGTCCATCGTGCATCTGTGTGGGCCTTATATCCGGTGGAACGCGTGCCCGCGCATCTTTATTAATCATTCCCTAACCGTTAACCCCTCTTTACCGCTCGTATGTCAACAGTGGAAATCGACGCGACCGCGCCGAGTCGCCTCGTTTCGAGATTCACCGATGGAATTTCAAGAAGTCGCTGACACCTCGTTCGCCAAGGATTATGTGCAGGGGGTTGATGGACGGTAGCCACGTCAGAGTCACGGGGTTAGAGTTCAGAAGGTTTCTTTCGCTTCTTTCATTAGCAGAATGACGGTTCATGGATTAAATAGCGTAGGACAAAAATAAATCGATGAAAGGTGAATGTATTTGGTAGAACGTGGCGGAGTAATCTTTGAAGATTTATTGGATTTTTGGGATTGCAGGTAGAATCGAGCTATTTCATAGTCCTCGTAGAAGTTATATAATAGAGTATACCACAGTAGGTATAGAGTTATGATGATGGTATCGTATGGTATGAAATTGTTAAACTATACTATGTACGACGAGATGCAATGTGTTACTAGAAATTTCGTCTGAAATGTTACAAAAGGATTGAATACACGTAAACAAAAAGATAGGTACTACTACGAAAACAAGAATAGAACGCACGTGCAATTTTAACTTAAGAACAAAATCATTTCTATGACAGACATTTTTGATAATCGAACTAACGTATCTTTGAACGAGCAGCATATTTAGATCCAAGTAAGGAATATATGATTATCGAAACAATTCTCCTTATGATTACTAATTGTCCAGATTGGTGAAATAAAACATAATCGCGTTTACAAACATAGGAAAAATCGAATAACGGAACGAGAAAATAATTGGAGCGATAATTTTAGACCGTACGATTTTCGCGAATCGTTATACATACGCGCTTCATGTGACTTGTTATGAAAGATTTTGCCATTTCTTTATTCGTTCCCCAAGATAACGTTATAAATATATACAGGACAGATTTTCACTTTCTGTGATAAAACTAATTTATTGAGGAATAAAGACTAAGGGAAATACGTACGAGCAAAAACTAACTCCTACTTCGTCGACAATCACCGTCGAATGTTTTCAAGGCGAAATCCACCTAATCGTCCCTGCACGAGAGACAGACAAGAAAGCCCGTCGTTTTCTACGTATCCACCGGTATACGGTCGAATACTTTGTACCTGAGTCAACGAAGATCTACTTTCATCGCTGCTTGCGAAATTGTTCGGCTACGTAGGAGTTTCACGGGAGGAAGCGTGTTCGATTGTAGTACGTAACCTCCACTCCCATCGATGCTCTTTACTCCGCCATCAATCTCGACCGTCCCGATTATGACGGAATAAACGCGTCGACCTAATCGACCGCTTCTAGCTCGTCCATCATCATCATCATTACCGTCATCGTCCACGCTACGAATATCATTGTCAATCGTAAAAACCCTCGGGAGTCTCCTTTCCAAAAGATACTTTTTTATCCATCCGGCGGCAGAAGTATCCCCCCCCCCCAAAAAAAAGAGAACTTCACCTCCGTTTCACGGAGATGCAGGTAGAGCCACTTGGGAGATCCCGCGGGAGATACCGGCTCCCGGTAAACTCCATAATTCAGGAATCGGTGTACACCGACCATAAATTTCGCCTGGTGCCACGGGCGTTAATCTTCGTTAATTCTATCGTTAATCAGTCACGGGGTTTACCGGCTTACCGAGGGAAGAAGAAGAGAGAAGAATGCGAGTAAACGGACTAAACGAAAGTAAGAGGACGAAACAATAGATTTAGATTTTAGTTTTATTAAATATTTTTTTTGATAGATATATCTATGTCATTGAAATGTGGACAAACAGAATGGAACCGAACAGAATAGAATTGAAATAGAATTTCAGAAACAGTCAGGTTTATTTACTCTTATCCGAACTTCTTACTATCGACAGTATGTTATACATAGAATGTATTTTGGTTTCGTTTGATCTTTGTTCTTCCGTCAGGAAGAACTTACTTTTTTCTAAAAAGCAGTTTCTCGTGTGGAACAGAAGTTGTTGTTGCATAAGCTTTGGGAAAATTATAGTACTTTTTGCGTTCCGTCGCATCGATGAATCAAATTTTCATTAAACCTAAAATAAAATTATACCGTATCTTTCGAAACTCTTACTGTATAAAATTTCGGAAATCGAAAGAAAGTTATTGCCTTCATTAATTAAAAAGATTCTCGAACGTGCTGTATTCGGAGTCGACGTACACACGATACAATTTTATATTTTCAAGCCCAATTTACTTTGCCGGTATTGCAAGAATATTAATACGATACGTTAAACTGCAAACTGGTATTTAACGTATTTATCGATATGTACCAGCGACGTCGTCCACGGTAGCACCTCTAGGACAAGGGGAAAGGTGGAACAAAGGGGTTGCCGTACGAACGCGAATCCTTTGGAAAGGGCCGAACGTGCGCATGTCCGTTGCTCGCGCGAGCGGTCAGAGAACGCGAAGAAGGAGAACCACGGCGCGGCGTGTCGTAGACGGCGTCGTTTATACGGGCCGCGCGACGCCACTGTCGCAAGACCACCTACGACAAATGTGGCAGCCTGCAAATAATACCGGGCGTGTTGTACCACCAACGACAGAAGAGATAGAGGCCTCTAACTGCCAGCACGGTATCGTGGTTTAGTGCCTCTGATTACCTGCGCCCCCTCCCTCCACCCCCTTCCGTTCAACTCCTCCCCCGCGATGTGCCAGTCCAAGTGGCCATGCGCTCTGGCTCGCGCTCGCAACAACACCACGCAACAGAAAGTCGTCTCTTCTTCTTCTTTCTTCTCATTCTCCGTTTTCCTTCTTTCTCTCTTCCTCTTTGTCTCGCTTAAACCTATATACACGTCGTTCCTTCTATTTCGTTCTGTTTCGTTGGCAGGATCGTACAAGAGAGAAAGAGAAAAACCTCCTGCCGAACGCGTGAGATTCGCGGCCTGGATAGGCTCTAAACGACGGATCAGGACGTACAGTATCTCACAATAATGGCGCACGGTGGAAGGCACCCGATAAGGTCGGCCTCGTTGCTAGATTTAAGGGACGGCGCGAGCGGCCCGTAGCGAACGTTCCGAACGGCGATTGAGAATTATTGGTCCGTATACGGACCACGCGTGTACGTATATACGCGTGTACATGTGTACGCGCGTACTTCTGCGTGCATATGTGTGCATATGTATGTATGTCGTGATATGTGTATACATATGTATACGGGTGTACGTACGTATTTGCACGTGCCGTGTGTGTGTATTTATAGATATGTATGCGTATATGTATGTACGCGATAGTGTATATGTGGTTGGTCGTGGCGGCGCTGCCTTTCGAGAGCGTCATTATTGTACGATGCTGTACGTTCACCGGGCCGATTCGTTCTGTGAATCACGGGCGTCGTTCGCCGTTGCAACGACGAAAAATCGCCGGACAAAAGGCGTTTTCTGTCCGGGGCCGACTCGTTATACCCGGGGCAAACGATCGGTTTTGATAAGCGGCCCCGGTGGGCGTACGATGTTCCCTTAATCGTCGGAAACGGGACGGCCTGATTGTTATTGGATTATTTATTCAGTCGTGTTTTGATCGACGGAGACCATACGATTGACACGATGGCCCGAGGAATCGGTATAATTGCAGGTGAAAGCCAGAGGCCGGGCTAAGAACTCGTTCTCGCGTGATTTGTACATTTTTCCTCTGCCATTGTAAGCTAAGAATTTCTGTAAAAATTGGCCGGAGTTTATTGGTTCAGTGATTGACCGAGGTGGTCCGGTGGTGACGAATAAACGGTTGTGTTAATTACCGCTAGATGACGCTGGTCTTTATCGTAATGCGGCGCAGCCAATCACGATTAAGAACAAATGGCGAGAGTGATAGCGTAATAGGTCCCTGGTGTGGAACCAATCGAGGCGGAAGGAACAAGGTGATGGATTATCAGTAGTTACGATTTTTTGAAATTAAAAAATTGTTTTATGGCGGTCGTGAAAGAGATTTCGAAGGAAGATAAGACTTCTGTGTTGCTTTTATGTTGTACTATGCTTCTGACGTTGAAACAAATGTGCTTAGGAATATAAATATTTCTATATAACGCCAAACAGAAATCTTTGTGGATAGAACTCGACAAATTGCAAACAACTTGATACACGCTTTGCTTCATCTTATTTCCAAACCATAACGATTTCCGTATTTTAACGAGGCTTCTATGAGAAGTGCACGAGACCACTTTTCACTTGAACGTAAATCGATAATCGAGTTACGGTGTCGTTACATTAGATTAGGTAATTGATCTGTTTCTAAAATGAGCAAAACAATAATTTACCTTCTGCAAATCTAATTTACAATTTTAGTTTAGTCCCTACGGTTATTAATAGTTAGCTGTGACTTATTTTAATGACGCAATTTGCCTATGTGTCAAGAAGTCTAGGTACTTACATATTTAGCATTGAACACAAATAGTTTAGTTAGAACGCAAATAGTTAAAATTACATGATCTCAAATTTCTCATCAGATATCGAATATCAGGTAAAAAATATTCAAGTCCAACGTTAGTACGCGTGTTTTTATACAAAATAGTACGATACCTTTACTAAGGGAAGAATACAGAGTGCAGTTAAAAAATATACAGGCAGCGCAACTTTGAATATTAAAAATCACAAATGAGAATATGTAACTTACAGTCATCGATACAATTTTCCTGCTTGCCTCTTTTTTCTATTTCCCACTGCTTATGTAGTTTGTACACTGGCCATTATAAAAAGCATAGTACAACACAAAAAATGACAAACTTGCCTTTTCACTTCGAACTTACCGTATGCGTAAGTTCCAAGAAGGAAAAGGCGTGACTGTTTCTTGTGGACTGTGTTCGACTACTATTTTATTGTACCAATTTTACCTATTGAATAAGAAGACGGCTGGCGAAAAAGAAGACGGCGAGAGACGCATCCTGCTAGTGACTTCTCCAGATTGGCCCACGAAGCGATAACAATCTTAGCGAGAATAATTATCAGGAATCGCCGGAGCGTCGATGACCTTTTAGTTGGCGGCGGGCTTGCGAAATAGACTGTAACGAAAAGTTTGCGCGCCGCCGATTGAAATTAACGTGTACGCGTGCGCGCTGGTGATGCGTAAGAATCGTTTGAACTCCGTAGCAAAGGCCTACTTTTCTTCCATGTGTACACCTATAAATAAGTACACTTAGGATATACAGATATGTATACATAGACATACACATAGTTACACCTTACGTGTACGTGTACTTAGATACACCTCTTTCTCGATAGCATCCTCCTCCACCTCGTTCGCTAACTTCTTCTTCCTCCTTCTCCTCCGCTTCTCGTCTCGTCTCCTTTGGCTGGTTCTGGAACAATAGCACCTCGGCTACACGGTGGATGAACTTCTGAGGCTAGGAATCGGCTCTGCCCACTCTGTGAATTTCGTTTCCGTAAAAATGGCCATAGAGAAAAGAGGTCGGCCGATCTAAAAGGCAACCTACATCCCGTGCGGCGAGGTAAACGTACTTAAAGTACAGGCCTCGATAATGCATCGTTTTACTACGTCAGGGTCTATTGCTGAAAAATAGAATGTAAATAAGCGTTTTCAAGCGGCCACGGTTAGGATACGGCCCCGTTTGCTCGCTCCCTCGCTCGCTGAAATGTCAAACGTGAATTATTCGTATCGCCAGTACGCCCGATAAAGTTTAGATAAGCCTTCTCATAGAGGCCGATCGTCGAACCTGCTGCGTTCGATCGCGAAACCGAGGAAACACGTCCACTTTCAGAGTATTAATTATTCCTACGCTTTCGTACGTATTGTTTCGAATCCGCGGCTCTTTTAATTATAACCCGCGCTGACCGTCGAAGATGATTTACCACGCGTTAACGTACATATCTGCCCGACTTTCTTCCCTTTGTTACTGCACCTGTACCGTGTCCCAGTTCGCTATCGGCAAATGCAAATTATTATCGGCGTCGAATCGGTTCGCGCTACCAGCGGAACCCCTAAACGCGACTCGCGTCTAACCGCCTGCTGGTTTCAAGGAAACTTCTTGATCGTCTCGAGGCCGACATTTTAACGTACGAATAAATATATCCTCGCTAGCTGGCACGAGCACGATTCGTGGCCTCTTACCTCCTCGTAAACAATGCTACGGCCTAGCCGTGCGATAGACTGCCACGGGTACAACTTAATCTCATCGAGATTGAAAAGACCACGGCGCGCGGGCGCGCGCTTTCAGGGTGCAAGAAACGAGAGAAAGGGCAAAGTTTGCCAGCGATAAAGGGCGACGAGGAGAACAGAGGATATCCCGTTCTGTATATTATGCGTTGCACAATGCAAAAGTTTGTCTCTGACCGTTCGAATTGGACGCGAAACATTATTCACCCTCGTCATTCTCTCCTCTCTCATCGTCGGCTGTGCTCGGACTCACCCTGCCAGGAACCCGAGCTTGTTCTGCTCGTTTTCTACGGCGTTGCTCGATTAACCCAAGACAAGATCGGGCTCTGGTACGATCACGAAACTCATTTGTTCCTTTATATCGTCTGCACACTCTCGTTCTCTCTTTTTCTTACTCCGGCCTCTCCGCCGTGCATTACTTACGTCCGTTTAGATCCCTCTACCTGCTGAACCTTGTTTCGTCTATCTAAGTTTAGGATCTTTCGGAGAATATTGCGATTATGCGTTCGTGGAAACTGTTATTGACAGGAACGCGGCGGCGGGACGCGCGATCGTGCCTGACGCAGACACAAATTTCACGCGCCTCTGCGCCTATCCCGTGCAGGCCGCGCTGGAATCTTGAACTTTGGTCGGCCACGAGTAATCTGATTGTCGGACTCGTCGATTTCAGCTTAGTCGAGCCTCGAAGAGGAAACGAGGATCCCAGAGATGAATTTCTCGATATCCGGCTATAGACGTCCATTTCCGCGGAAATATCCGAGTCTTGCTTGCCTGATTCTTACCATTTTTAATCACCCAACTGATCTGCAATTGTGCGATCTCGTTTCGATTGACAGTTTTAAGGATCCCCCTCTGTTTTTAATGCTACCCATATGTTCTGTATGTTCTTATTAGAATTATTGTAGTTTAGCTAACAGTTAAGGTCATGTAAAATCACGGTAATTTTAAGTACTGTGAGAACGCTGTTTCTTAAACGTTCCATTCAAAGGTACTTCAAAAGTACTAGCTGAGATTAGAAATTGTTTCATTACTCAACTCGTCTAATAATATCGTAAGGTACTTTTGTGCATGGTGAATTTTTCTAAGTAAATATTATTTACAATCATCAATTGTCAACGTCACAATATCGCCAACCACGATCATCATCGCTTTCTATTACAATTTAGTTGAATTACCATAAAATCCATCATGATTATCAACTAAAAACCGTGATAAATATTAAAAGAATGGAGGTAAAGGTTCCCCAAATACTCAATTTGCTCGATTCACCGTTCTCTGTTACGATCTCTTTTCTCCGAATGTTCCTCATATAAATTATATTGTTCCCTTAAAAAAAAAAAAAAAAAAAAAAAAAAAAAAAAAAAAAAAAAGGAAATACGGTATTAATTTTACGAATTGTAGAAATACAAGACCTAGAGTTCGTCATTTTGAGGAATTTGATAATTCCAACGGAAATCTGAACGACTGGCTATCAAAGATCCTTGTAACCACCCGCAACCATCAAGCACGCTCGCAAAAGGACACGAAGCGACGCTAATTGTAAGTTGCGATTCCAAATGAGCCGTTAATCGTGCAGAGAAGTCCGCTCGAAGCGGTGTCCGTGAGGGGAGAGGCCTTCGCGATATTCCGGTGGTCGCCATATCGAGGGTTAAATCTCCGGCGGTCTTGTTTTTACGGAGCCACCGGGAGCCCGGCGAGGAGATAATACCGACAAAGTCGTATCAGGGGCATTACGCACAACCGTGCAGAGGAGAGGGCTCTCCTTGGGCCCGGTGCCTGCTAGGCGAACCAACGTAACGAACCTGCAGACAAGATCAGGACCAATAATTGCGCGCGTACATACAAAATGAGAATCGAAATGGAGAAGGCCGACGAATGGACGAACGATTGAACGAGAAGGCATGCGTGAGCTCTTGGCGACCTCGCAGGAAACGACACCTAAATACACACGTCGCAGCAATAGGATAACTTGATAGGATAATCTGATTATTTCTGTCTTTGCTGGAACGATCCAGTGCGTTTGGTCTTTTAGAGACGCTTAGCAGATAATCGTGAAGCTTGTTACGCGAATTGGTTCTATTGCGGTGATGGAGATCGGTACATGTCGCAGAGTTTTGCTGAGGTAGTATTATGAAAATGTAGCCAGATGTTCTAGACATCTTCTTGCGGGAATTTTTGCTGGAGAAATTTTTGAAATAATTAATTTGAAACTTTTATGCGAAAGTACGCATAAAATGGTGAGAACTACAACGTGTACAAAAATTTAGATAGTCTTCAACGGTTCATCGCAAATCGAGTTAAGAAACATCGTGAATCTTCAGAGCAACTTTGTATTTGTAATTGAGATACAACCTGTGGAGATGAACAGGCGTCCTCCCAAACGCCGTCTACGCGTCCAAACTATCGTACCACAAAATATCGTACCAAAGCAAAGTTTTTAAAATCTGTTATCCTATCTCTCGCAAAATTTACCCACTGTAAGTGGTAATCCGTCTGCAAATCCTAGTTATTGAAAATTAGGAAATCCCAACTATACCTCAAATAAACGAGCGTGTCCAAATACTCGATCTACCTTCGCCAAAATTCGTCAAACCGCATCAACCTCGCTACACCAGGAGAAAACGCTATATTCGCGGTTCGACGCGGAACGAGCTGAACGAAAAATCGTCCGAAGGAAACGCGTGTGCACGTCCACGCGTGTAGATACGCACATAGACGGACGACGAAGAATCGAGGAACCGACGGGTTGGCTAAGCTAAAGCAATAATAAGCCATAAGCGCGGTCTCTGCATAGAATGCCGGGTAATGAGGTGGAGTTGAGAGCGGAGTCTGGCCGCACCCTTACCTTACCTTACCTTCCGACCCACCTATCCCCGAACCAACGAATGAACGAACGACGACGACTAGCCACGAGGACTACGACGAAAGAGGAGGATTGCGAGGACGGACACGAAGGAAGATTACAACATCCGCCACTCGTGTGTGGATTTACCTGCAGAGAGAAAATAAATTATTATATTTATGAAAATACACGTCGCGAGCAACGAAGGTGGAATCGCGTTGTGTTTACGGAGGTGGGACCCCTCGAGCGCCGACTACGTTCCACCGACGACTCTTTCTCCACTCGAAGAGAGCGCAAGAGAAAGATGCAGAGAAAGAGAGACTTTTGTCCCCCCTGATCGCCGGTCTGCATTGCACCACGCCTGTACAGCTCCGATCAGAAGTGACGGGTGCGATCGAGCCGCTCGAACGAAAGTTTCCGGCTCGGCTAGGCCGATTTCGTCGAGATTTAGCCCAGGTCCCAAGCACTGCAAAGTGCGTAAACGTAATAAAATTGGCTAGAAGCGAAGGTGTATGGTGTGGACAGCGGTGGGATCTGAAACACTTGGAATCTGTAAAAAATTTGAAGCAACTTGGAACATGATTCGAAACTTGAAAATCTCGATCTTTTTGGAAGTCTTGAAAATCTTGTTGGATTCGAAAGTGTCGAAAGTTTGACTAGCATAACGTATTTTACACGCATTTTGATTAATTTCGTCGAAACGGATCGTGAATATAAAATATTAACAGAAGCCTGGAAAGTTCGAGTTATTTTAAATGCAAGACTTGTTAAGGCTTTTAGGAGTTTTAAGCTTCGAATCACGCTCGAAGTTCGACTAGGTATAGATTTGGCGTCAGCCTTTTTCTTCCTTTTCCTGCATAAAGTTTGGTAGTTTGCTACGAGGTACACGGTTGAGATAGTATTGTAGATTTGTTTAATTGGATGCGTTATTTGCCTGTATAGTGGTGTTCGTTATTTCGAATAACATTGACTCGAATATGGTATTATATTTTATCTTATTATGATCTATCTGATTAATGCGAGTTTTAAATTGTTAGCGGATTTTTGCTCTACTATGGAGAAAGGAAGTATCCGTTAAACAGCCAATTTCTGGCAAATTGATATGAAGTTTTTGCGACTTACCATTATCCTACGTTTAGTTTAACCACAATAAGTGCATTACTGGATTTTTTTTAGAAGAGTGCCACGTTTTACCGCCTTTTTGCGTTGGAACAAAATGTTCGGAACTACTCAAAGACACAAGAAAATTTTACACTTTCTTGCAGTCATTGCCTTTACCTATAGTTCAGCGGACTTATTTTCATGAAGGAGTAGCGGTTCATTTAGAACTTTCAATTAAGATTATTCCGTTACGTTTAACAGTTGAAAATTCTGTATTATTTTATTTGTCGCAGTTCTTCCATTATTCTTCTTCCCGAAATTAATTTAATTTTCTTAGCGTAGAATGAAAATTTTCCTTCATAATTCAGTTTACCACTCCTTTCTATTGCTTGTAGTAATAACACAACACTACATTTAAAACAACAGCAATCTCATTCTAATATGATTTATGATAATAATTTTATTTCTTCGTAATAAATATTATCATGTGGCTGTACATCATAATCTTCCAGCCAATAAAATACTATTTTTTACACGTTCTCATTAAATATAGGTTTAGTTTCCAATCGTAATCAAGTTTTCTTTTTTGTCACGATGCGATCATCAACGATCGTAACGATCCTTCTACCGGGTGTTCTCATCGCGAATCTTCCTCTTACATCAATATCACATTAACGTTCGCCGATAGGAAATTACCGCGCAAAATTCGAACGAAAATCAAGCTGAAATGCGAACCTAATAAAACGTCATATCGCTCGAAGAAATGTCTTGGATGACAAACGCGGAGTCTAACTATAAATCGCGCAAACGAGCATTGTTCATCGCCGCATCGTTTCGTAAAAAGTATTGTCCGCTTTCGTTAACATTCTTCCCGACGACCAAGTAAAACGTTTCCGGACGTTCGTTACTACGAACCAGTAATATCGCTTTTTTCAACCGAGCCACCCGTAGTGAACGGCATTGTATTACGTGACAGAATTTTATTGGCTAGTTTCAAATAGATTTTCCCTGCGAGTTTCTTGTAGCATATGATATATGAAATACGCGCAGATCGATAGGATACGTGGATACGATCTGTGTTTAAAAATGAACATTTCGACGATGCTTCAACCCTCCAACCGCGGGCGACTTTTCACATTTCCTCGTGGAAAATTGCGGACGATTTTCATGTTTTTCAGTAAAAAATCACGAACGAAACGTATCGTAAGTATATAGATGCAAAAATTTTGAAGGTGCGAAATATCGCGAAGTATACGTAACATGCAGAAATACGTACAATATTCAAAGTATACCACTTTCTGTAATATTTGATAGGAAAAGTTTTCTTCTGTTTTGAAAATCCATAATTCAAATTCATAAAAAGACTCTTAATGCAATATCCTTGTCCACCAAAATTAACAGGATAAGCAACTATACTTATTATTAGAGTAACTAGTTTTTCCGTAACAATAGAGTTAAATATGCTACACGTTAACATTTAATTTTTGCAAAATTATATTAAATAATATCGTATTAACGCGCTTCTCCAACGATATTATCTAACAATAAGTTATTCACATTTTGTTGGAGACTTTCTTAATCTTATTTTAATTATTCTAGAAAATTGAGTAACGTGGATCATCGATGGCCACTGTGGCAATCCCGTATTAACCGGTTTAGTTTTTATTAATTTTGTTTGTAAACTAAGAAAACTCACAGTTCCAATTTTATGGAGTTTAATTCCACCGTGAGGAGTTAGAACTTGAAAGAACTGGACATTTGTTGTTTCGTAAGTAGAATTTTCGTGAATCCGCGTTCTTTATACCAATGACGCACACGTGGATCGGTTGATAACATTTTGTTGAAAAATAGAGTAAAAATAGTTAAGGAGTAGGACGACGATATTATACAGGGTGTTTCGGCAACTACGATACAACCGACAACAGGATGATCCTATATGGAAAAACAAGTCGGAATTATAGAATAAGATTTTTTCATGTTTCGTTTTGGAGAAAATCGAGCTTGGAAACTTGTCAAGTATACTTAAACTTAACTACCGGTAACTTAATTACAGATTAAATATAACGAGCAAACAATCAGAAATTATTCTACATACGAAAATAAGTTAACAGCGAAAAATGAAATTTTTACGTTTCGAGCGTTATTTTCAATAAAATTGAGACTTTGAACATGTCTAGCTAAGAACTGCTTTTATACAGGCGCATAATAAATTTTCGAATTTACTTAGCTCAAAAACCAAAGTGTTCCATGAGAAAATTGTACTTTATATTTTTTACTTATTTGCAGATATGTAATAAAGTCGATTGTTTACTCTCGTCGAGCCCGCAATTTGCCAAGCTCGAGTACACTTGACAAATTTTTAAACTCGATTTTCTCGAAAACGAGACGTCCTATGGAAACATTTTATTCTACGTTTTCGACAGATTTTTCCACATATTATAGAATCAGCCACGTATTGTCGATTGTACCGCAAATGCCGGAACACCCCGTACATCAAAGACGAAATTTATCGTGCAACAACCTAATGTTTCTGTAGACTGTAGACTATCAGCGATAGTCCATAAGGATATGTTAAGGGAAATTGACAAACGCGTGTGTCATCTTCCACTCGCGATTCATCGCGGTGGAAACGTCTCGTTCTCGTGTTCGTTCACGAGCGCTCTATCGTGGTGTCCTCGACGAAGAACGTTTTCGTGGTGGAACACTCGCCTGTTAACGCTCGCTTGGGACGAGCGGACGCGCTGGGATACATGCATAACGCAGCACGACAATTGCCGTTTCGTAGCGTGATATTTCTCGCTTCGAGACACCCAAGGTAACGCGGCCCGCGACGATGAATGATTTTCCAGGAAGAGATTCAACGCTGCGCCCACGACGAGTCGCAATCAGGAATGCCGCGAAACTTGTATTTATCGTTTGGAGTTTTCATCGACCAGTGGGAAGCGAGGATTAATTTTCATCGATCGAACAACGAGTGAGAGAAACGTAGTGCTAATGGTTTGAGGATTTGGTGGCAATTATGATTGAGATGCGAGATGATTAAGAATCAAGCAGTGAAACGATACATAAAAGTCATGAGAAACTTTGAAACAAGTATCTGTGTAGTAATGTCGAAAGTTATTTTTGATAGAATGTAACCTAATGACAAAGCTAAGGATAAAAAAATCGGAATTCTTTGTCATTTTATTTGATTGATGCGTAAGAAATTTGAATTTAACGATCCAACGCTAACTTACGCTTCGGTCTATTATCAATCACGTTGAAGAAAAGATTTGCTATAAATCACGTGCATTGAATAGAAAGAAGAATTAAATACGGAGACCTCATTATTGATCGCTATGAATAATCGAAATATTCGTATAATTCTATTACACGATGTTAGATTTGGTAAAGTTGCTACGAAAGTTAACGAAAACAGAAATTTACTGTTTAGGAAGCTTACTTTAAAAAAGTAATTTATACTGCAACAGTTCCATTCTAAAAAATTTGCTAAATCTGGAACAATGAAACTGGTTTATCATTGGATATTTGAAAATATTTGATATATTATATTAAAATTATTTTGATTAAATGCATGGTGTTTGGAATAGATTATATGCTGTTAAAATTTGATTTGGGAAAATATTTCATATCGTTGTTACTCTATCAGAGATGGTCCACGAGGAAAAAGGATTAAATACTCCATTAAAGGATTAAAAATTACAATTTTATCGATAGTTTCTCACAGTTAAAGATAGTTCCTTAAAAGATCGATAATTGTGGTAACTGATAAAGATACATCAAGAAGTATATTACACGCAACAACGACTAAACGTCTGTCCAAGGAATTCTTTATTTAGATAGACAGGTCTTTTACAGCGTGATCCAACCAATCCACCAATGTCTTCGACAACTTCTGTTCGTCTATCGCATAAGCATACTGTACGCGCTGAGCACGTGGACAAAGCGAAGGGGGCTCAGTGTGGGCCCCCTTGCGACAATCTCTGGCTCCTTGCTTTCGCCCGACGGAAAAGTAATCTGTCTCCGGCGATCAGCCAGACCTCTGCCGATCTTAATGGATTATCTGATGTTCGTCCCCGTTCGGTAGACGTAATCGAGTTCCTGCTAGCTCATGAATGACTGCCACCGAGAGACGCTTGGATTCCTTCAACTTTGGGGTTGCACCGCGACTAAACGGGGAAACGACCGGAGAAGAGGCTGATCGGCGATAATTGAGGGTCTCTGGCCGGATTGAGCGGTATCAAGCGTATGTTCGAACCTGTTTCAGCCATTTCCTATTTTGAATAGAATTGTTTTTAATTCCTTAACTTTGAACTTTAAAGTTCACGCGTTTCTGCGTTTGAAACTCTGGTCTAACTATCGCCGATAGTATCTTATATACAGAGTTACAATACAAAATTTAAAGATACACGCTTTAGATACTTGTTGAGCTGTAATTATCGGCTAGTGAATTTTAGTTTTTAATATTATGATTATGAAATGGAACTCCAAGAATTTGTTTAATGATATACTTCTGTCGCTTCTTCTTCTACTCCGGTTCTATGGTTTTGCAAAGTTTGAAGATACTGAAGTATTTCTAACGTTAAGATACACTATTTTTTTTTTTTTCACTTTAGCGTCACTAGCTTCTTTAAAGTATTATATTATTCTGATAATTTCTCGCACATTGCTAAAGCAATACTTTTGTCTTTTAGCAGTGTTGCAGTTAGGTTAATTTCCATAATAAGTAATATTCCACTACTTGGCTTTTAACAGGTTAATACAACAGGTAAACAAAGGTACAAGCTTAAAACCGAATCTTAAGAGACTAAATATCTCGTTGCAACATTTGCGTTCGATTCTAAAGTACTTCTAAAAGTCTTTCTTTCTTGCAAGGTATTAAAGACCACCGGCGAATTCCGCGAGGGCTCCCAACCGGAAGTGACGTTATTACATGTATACAGAGTTACTGTATACTCTTCTTTCGTTCTTTCCATCTTTACCGAGACTCTGTTCATCGCTGATGCCATTTGGTCGTCTGACTGGTGAATAAAAAATACAAAATCATCCCCTGCCGTTATACTCCTAGTCAAAGATTCTTGCGCCTGCCAATGGTAGGGGAGCGCGGGGAAAGAGAATACCCGTTTCCCAGACAGCCAAGCACCGTGTCGTGCCGGCTGATGTCTTTGTCCGAAAAGTAACTGTCAAAGTTGAAAGAGCAAAGTGTCGTCGTCGTGGTTGCTGCACGCGAGACGTGCATGTGCATCGTAACGACCTCGTGCTCGCAACCCCTCCCAAAGGCTCGTGTGGGTGTGCCAAGTACCTGCACGCAACGACACGCTCGCGCGTAACCGCGTGTGCATGTGCGTTATTGGCATTGCCTATGAGCGAGACGAGGAACCGCGATATCATCTGAGACCAGACGAAAAGAGACGGGGCGAGCGAAGAAACGAACGAAGAGAAAGGTGAAATAAAGTGATAGACAGAGAGGGAGAGGGAAAATTACAGAGGGAGAAGAGAGAAAATAAAGAAGGTAGCGAGTGTGCGTTGCGCGTGTATGTGTGTGCACGTGCGTGTGACCGAGCGCACAACGAAGGCTAAACACCGACACGACAGGACACGAGGCACAACACACGACGCCAACGGAGATGAGATACATCACGGGACGGGAGACGTATTATTAATGGTGACAGTGGGCGACCCAGGTTGGGCGGGGTGCACGATGCGGTCCCACCGATGTGGGCCTCGCTTTCGACCTCTTCTTCTTCTTCTTCTTCTTCTTCTTCTTCTTCTTCTTCTTCTTCTTCGTCTTCGTCTTTGCTTTCATCTCCGTCTTCATCTTCGTTCCTCGTCTGATTCTCCGAGCCCTCTCTCTATAACGCTGTTTCCTGACTGCTGCTGCCTATATTAACTATTACACACCGGTCGCGGACAAGCCGTATCGAGAAGTTAAATGAACGCATTTTCTGCTTCGTAACGTCGATCAACTGTGATTCCATCAAACCAATTCGACGCGGTCCGTTTCGGCGTTTAGCTATAATTCATTCGTAGATCGAATCGGTTTAGCGGTTTCCAGTCGTATCGGCCGGACTTAACGGAATACTCGGTATACAGCAGAGTGTAGCAGAGGAGTTTTATAGGAAGATGTATTAACAAGCTAGGGTACCGATTTTATTTCGATTGCGTCAATTTCATTTCAATTGCCCGTGCGGGTTAAGTTGCATTGCGACGAACACGAAAAGTGTTTCTACTTTTCATTCACGTGTTCCTGTAAAATGATCAGTTGACAGTTAAAATTGAGTCACGAGTAAATTTTGTTGCGAGTATACAAGTAGCTAAGATATTGAATAAGTTTATGGATGTAGATCAGATACAGGCAGGAATTTTCTTTCATGAACTTTTTAGGATTATTCGTACATTGTCTTCTGAAATATCGTCGCTCGTTAAGAGAGTTAAAACATTCTATCTAATGCAAGTACATTAATTTGGTCTCCAAATATAAATGGAATTTGGTCACAGCTCTTTGACAACTGCTGCAACGCGGTTTAACTATAATCTATTACGGGTATGACATATGACTGTGATGTAACGATATTACGAAGAAAGGCGTTTCAGAACTCTTACGAGTGAACTGGGTATAAATATTAGTGTACGACAAGCTGTTAAACATAGGCGAGCTTTGTTTCTTTTCAACATCGCCTTCAAATCGAAAATTATACTCGCTAACTATTTTCTCTAACAAATGCCGCTCGTAGAGAACTAATGAAATTTGAATTACAAGACACTCGTTTCTCAAACATATTTCTATCGTTGGTAGTTTCTTAGAATCTTCAGATTCAATATGTCATTTTAACTAGTTAAGCTATGCCAAACTACCCTTGTAACGACATACTTCTCATCTCGCGTAACTTTCACCGTACCTATCGAACACGAGCGCCATTATAGAGGCTACGTATTCTCATTAGATTTTCTTGCACGACAAAAACCCGTCCTTATTCGGTATCTCATCGATCGACGTCAATTTTGCCAGCCGCGTAGCGCATCAGTCGCTCAGCGGCTAGAGGTCCCGATAAATTTAATTGCGCGGCCGCTCGCGAACCGATACATCATGTATATTTATTACCGGCGTCGCGTGCGTGTAATTTAGCAATCGTTCGATCGTGGTCGTATATAAACGGTGTGAAATTCATCGAGAGGAGAGCACGCTTCTCGCCGCCGGCTGAAGGACCGTCGCGCGATCATGTCATGACTCGATGCTCGAGGGTTGAGCAAATTGTTTCTTAAACGAGGCGTTTCTTCAGCAGGCTGTCAGGGGGCGCTAGAAGCGATTCAGTGCACCGCGCGAGGAGATTTATCGCGCGCTGTACGCGCAATTAAAGCCACGTATAAGAGTGCGATTGGGAGGCACGAACGAGTGCGAGTGGCAGCTAATTCCACACGGTATTCTAAATGCCGAGCGAGAAGTTTCTCGCTCGATTCTGGAAATGTCACGTTCCAACGATGCTGCATCCGCGAGCAAAGCGAAATTCTCTGAGTGCCGGCGTTAGTCTTTCTGCTGGCGTGCGTGCATAGAAACGCGGCTTAATCGACCCTGTCGCCACGCCGGCTGCATTCGCCGTGTGCGTAAATCACCGCGGAATCGTTAATTAACCGGGCAGAACGAACGAGCTTTCTGGAAAATGTTAGCAACCAACGAAGTTAAATATATTCGTGTGCTCATATACGCGCCTATGTGCACACACGCTGTGTTTCGTTGACAGATGCAAAAAGACATTTCGGCACGAGCGATCTGCAGGCGCAAAGGGAGCTAACGTCGAATCGAGAGACGTAATTTGTCGCGATCTCCGTTGGCGTTAATTTATCACGCTTCGAGGAATTCACGAGTCGGCCGGTCGTGTATACGCGCGGTCAGATTAGGCGGCGTGGATAAGGCAGCCTATTAGCATCGGTTCAAATGAGATTTCCGAAGTATGCTCGCCGCTGATCGACTTATTGTGACCCGCATGCGCTTTGCATACATTTGCGTGCGTCGCGCGGTTGCGCGTGTGCGCCTGTCGCCCGTTGCGATAACGGAATTCTTAATGCTTTTGCTGTGCGCAGCGATCGAGGTTTCTTTGTAACGCGAAATGAATTTCAGAATTATTCTGTCAGGATCTCTTAACATAAAATTTTAGTTTCCAATCGGATGTATGATCTTTATGAAAGAGATCAAGAGCTTGCAACATTGTTCAGTTCAAGATTTGTATTATAAAAGCTACACCGTGAAAAGTTATCTTATCGCAAAAGTTACGATTCTATCAGCGACACATCGATTGGCGGACACATCAGTGTTTCGATGGTTGAGAAGAAGAATAATATGTTGAATCGAGAAAAAAAGTAGAGAAATTAGAAAAATAGAAATTTTCTAGCTGACCAAAAATATCTTCAACACGCAAAAAAGAAAAAGCAAAAGTGTAACGTACATGTATCGTGTTCTTCTCTTGCAATCCGCAAATAATTTCAACCTCTATCAAAGCCAAACTCTGTCTCTTCGTCGTACTGGGAGTCGCACACAGACGTTGGTACGGATTACGATCAGAAGACGACGAAACAACGACACGATAGCTGATCCAACAAGGACTGAAGTGTTTCCGATGCGAGTGCGGTCCGCTTTTGACCGAAACGCTGAAATTAATGAAGTCGTCTGACTAGGGCCGAGAGCAGAGTAAATTAGAGGTACACGGCAACCATTAGAATACTTAACGAGGACGTCATGGTGGGAAGCAGTGCGCGGGTGTGATGATGAATCACTGCCGGCTAGCTCACCGCGGAGCGCGCCCAGGAATATTAAATTAAGTTTACTTATTGTCGGCCAAAAAGTCTCAGGCGCCGATCCCTCTTCTTCTTCTTTCACAGTTCCTCCTCGTCCGCTTCTGAACCTTTCAGCTTCGCCCTGACTTCACTGTTTCTGCGAAACACGCGGA
Source organism: Bombus haemorrhoidalis (assembly GCA_014825975.1). Lineage (NCBI taxonomy): Eukaryota > Metazoa > Arthropoda > Insecta > Hymenoptera > Apidae > Bombus > Bombus haemorrhoidalis. The sequence continues at coordinate 14,084,447 of CM026166.1, read as the reverse complement.
AGCAAATGGACGAGTGCAACCGCGAAGAAGGTGGAAAGTTTGGGAGACGAAGAGCCGAAGAGAAGAAAGAAGTTGCGGTTTCTTCTTTTCTTTGGCTATCGTTCTTTTTTCAACCGTCTTATTTTCGTCGTCGTCGTCGGCGACATTCGTCGTTCCGTGATGACGCGGATATAACGAATGCAAAGGCAGAAGCAAGCACAGTCATAAAAGTTACGTCCAAGTATCTTATTATTCTTTCTATTTTCATTCCATCGTTGACGATTTGCAAAAGCTTGTTTTCGTATTTAAGTAAAGGATAATGGTAAATATACTTCCACTGCGTGTATGGAGTTTATGCTTATTAAATATAGTAAATATAGTAAATATGCTTACACAGCGTCTTATAACCACCTTAAAATTGTCGATTCAATCGAAGTATTAAATAGAGTATTCATCGAAGATTGATTGTAATCATTTAGGTATGATTTTTTGGAAGACAAATGCGAATCTCATTGGATAGAGCCAGTGATTGGAACCTCCGGCGCTATTTCGAGTAGAAAATACGGAACGAAAGAGCACAGATCGACGTTTAATTTTATGTAAACCATAGTGCAGGCGATATACCTACTTCCTGATACAATCTAAGCGAAGGATCTGAAGCGCTGTAACGGACATTTTATATATTACAATCTGATTGTAACGTTCAAACTTGTGGAGACTTGCAGTATTACTTGTTAGATTGTTAATCTGTTACAGAAGCATAAAACGTTCGTTCTTGCTTTTCAAATACTAAAATAATATCAATATCGAAAGACACGTATTACGTAACTATACTGAATAATGTGATAATAATTGGCATAGAACAGAGATGTTCTTTTAATCAACTTTAGTAGCGTAACTAGTTAAGCTCGATCTTAATCAATGTATAAAACAAATATCGAAACTAACTTTGTTAACACAATCCTTAGCCGCCGGACAATCACTTTCTATAACAATCTCGAAGAATCTAGCAACAAATTCACGACGTAAATCTTGCTCAGCTAAGTAATTCTCTCAATCACGGGTAATTTATCACTAGAAATCAGATTCTCAAAGAAATCTCGACTTCATTCCCCGTACGAGCCACGTATACAAAGACAAGCGACAAAGGAGATTCCATTGAATCTTGACGAGCACGTCGCAGGAGTTTACTTCCACGCGTCAACCCTGGCCGCTGTCCTTTCGAAAAGTACTTGTATCGCAAAAAAGGGCAGCCGCTCGAAGAGAAAAGAAGCGGAGGACGAAGAAGAAGCCGAAGAAGAAGGGGACAAAGAAGGAGAGCCAAGTAAGAAGAAACTCGGGGCGACAAAAATGGACTTTACAGGGAGACTTAGAGAACCCTGCGACCATCTCTTTTTTTTTCCTCCCTATATATACTCCTTTTTCCACGTGTCCCTTCTTTCTTTCTTTTCCACTTCTCTCTCTCTCTCTCTCTCTCTCTCTCTCTCTTTCTCTTTCCTCCAAGTTGTTTTCGTTTTCTCCTCTTTATCCACTGCCTCCCTCTTCGAGGCTGAGTCGTTCGGGTTAGCGTCTCCTCCGGAGTTGAAATATACAAAATGAAATATGAAATAATGGTTCGTGCCTTGTGGCTGGCTGAAGGCACGGGCGCACCCATATCTACGCCCCCATGCGCCTATGTACCTATACGGCCCCGTATACGCCGATCCCGTGTACATATGTACGCGCACACCATATACATCCGCCTCGCTCAAGTTTTTCGTTCTTGTCGTGAACATCTTACGTTCGTATTAACCCTTATCCCTGCTTAATGATATTCCGGCCTACCATGCCGGACGGGCATATTGAACGCAACTAAGGCAGATTCCAACCCGTCGTCGTCGTCCGGCCGGCCAAGCCCTCCTGTAATTCGTATCTACGCTCGTCCGACCATTTTTCCGCTTCCACCACCAACGACCACGGGGACGACGACGACGACGACGACGACGACCTAGCCACGTAGCGGGCAATTAGGGGCAAGCCTCGTAGCATGAATTAAGAGTATCGTCGGCCAATCGGCGAACGAACCACAGCCAGTCTTATCGATCCTCGAAATAACGTCGCGATACCTTCCTTCTTGGTAGCTTTACCGGCACCGCTGATTCTAATAGTACGTATGTAGGAATGGTGAACGCGGATCTTACGTATGGAAGAATTTATAGGTTCCCAATGAAAGATTGAATTGGATGGCGCATGACCGGTTATGTATGAAGTTGATTACCATGTGTGAAACGCGTCGATTGTTTTGTATTTGATTGTTTAATTAATATACTTCGGACTTTTATGTATTTGGAGGAAATTGGAAAATAGAAAAATGCACGAAATACACTGTCAGCAGAAAGCTAATTATGATTAGAAAAATATGAATTTGCATAAATATATACAATGTGTTAATAAGCTGCGGTTATTGTTTTCTTACCGAGTGTGCTTCCGACGATGTTCAACGCGTTAACTACCACGCAAATTTTACATATTTCGCCTTGAGGGTTATGATAAATCAAAGTATAAATACTGCAGCTTAGCATATATTATTTTTGCAAAATATTGTATTTGCACATTTTCTCTTTAACGATGTTACGTAAGATAGAAGAATGTTAGACACTGTCGAAAATTTCCTAATCGACGAGACTTAGCTCTTCTTAAATGTTTTAAAAAATTGAGTAACACCATAGTCAACGTGTTAAATAGATTGCATAAAGGCTGGTGTACTGGAATTTGAAGATTGTTAAAGCTCGTGAGATTTAATAGGGACGGCACCCGTTGTTTAAAAGATTGTTCGTGTTTATAAAAATTAGATAGAATGTGAAAGTTCAGCCATTCCGAGAGATAGTCTGGACGCGTTGATGAGACTAAAACGTTGATGTCGGTTTGCTGTATATTACGGAACAAAATATAGTATTATCGGTCATTGTGTATTCAAGGATATTATGCATATTTAAAAACGCAAATGTGCAACTTTAATATGTACAATGTATGTACATTGCGTCTTGTCGTTTCCTGTTTATTACAGCTAAAGGTATCGATAATAGAGTAGGTTTTGTCAAAAGTAATAACAGAGTATTGCATTATAGCGAATTGCACTTTGTAGATAAACATTTGTAGAAATTTGCAAATATTGCTGTTCATTCTTTTTTATAAATAATTAGGAAACTATGATACGTGTATATTATGTGAGTATTTTTAAAGAATATTAATTGTTATGTTCACCTTGTTAATCGGTAGGAAATGTATTCATACACGGTGGGTGTTAAATCCAGCGAGCAGTGTTCTACGTACAAAGAAAGTAACAGCTGGCCGCGAATTTATGGCGTCTTTTATGATTACAAATTCACGCAAGGTTTATGCCCCTGCACTTATCTTTGTACATGGCGGCTTTGATTGAAACGTTCGAGTCGAGTTTCTCATTTTAGCAATAAATCTATATTTCTAAGGTTTCTTCCTCGTAAAATGTTTTACGATCGAAATTGAAGCATTTTCTTGGTCAACTTTGAACGCTTTTACAAGTTGACGTGCAAAATAGCGGCTTGTCTTGTATTAATGGTAACATGATAAATGGAATCACACGAATACTAAATACCAAGTTGTCTCGGAAGCTTCTTTCGTTTTATAAGGGAATAATAGATGCACCACATTCTTTTGTTTTATATTATTTTATCGAATTACGTATGATCCATTTTGTAGTAATAGAACAGAACGAAATAATAAACTTTTGGAGCAACCTAATATACTACGTATTAAATGCTAACTCTTAAGTACTCGTGTTTAACTTGCTATTATTAGCATACTTAAGAGACAATTACGCAGAAAATACTTCAAGTTACATATTCCTATTATACCCAATACACCAAAGGACCCTTAATTAACGCTATAATTACCAGCTTACAATGTGTTTCCAAGTGTAGAGTCCATTATTTGACATTACGATTACCAATCTACAGTGTGTTTCCAAACGCGCACTATACACAGATGACAATGATTGAAGGAGTATGACAGAAACGAATAGTCGTAGATAACTCGGATGTGATCTTAAAAAAGGCTGCGTGTCTTTAATAATTGCCAAAGGAATAAATTGCCAACTCATTGATTCTAGTAGCTGTTAAATGATTATTTGGCAAACACAATACTAATTACCTAACTCTGCTACATAAACAGACATCCGATGATCATTGAAATAAACCACGTACATAATTAAACCACTACGACCGCAAAGAAGAAGATCGAGCATCCCACAGCTCAAAAGTTCAGTCCCCGAAGGTATCCAGAGAAAAGAAGCAATAATCTCCACACCCTTTCCCCTTCTCTTTTATCGTATACATCCGCGTGTAACATTATTCATACAATTTTTATTGCCTTTCACGCCGCCCCCTGAATTCAGGAACACCGGTGGTAAGCATCGTTCCAATATATACCTACAGCTAACGTTGCAATGTCGTATCGAAAAATCGTGGCACCGTTGCGGCACCAGCTAACGGATGGTCCCCATGTATTTCAGGGAAGAAATGGCGAGGGTTGACCCCGCAGGACAGAAGGCCGTACGTGGAGGAAGCCGAGAGACTGAGGGTCATACACATGCAGGAACATCCGAACTACAAGTACAGGCCACGGCGTAGGAAACACGCGAAACGGGCCCCAGGGGCGCCGTCCTCTCCTCCGTCCGCGACCAACACCACGGTCAATAGGTCCAACCCCTCTGGTACCACGATTCATCATTCCATGTAAGTCGATATCTCCTCTTGATTCGCCGCGATTTTTCAACATCATTCCCGTTCCGTCATCGAATTAATCGAGCGTGCAAGGTGCGCGATCGAAACGTTGGAATTAATTTTCGTCGATATCGAATTTGATAGGAGCAAGGATCGGGTTGGGTAATGTTGTTGGTGATAGTTGGTTGAAGGTTGAATCGAGGTGTTACTATCTGTGTGCATTTACGGTGGCTATAATATAAAGTATATGCTTATTCGTAATTGGATTTGTTTTTTATCAGGCTTTATACGCAGATTTTATTTTCGTTACGTCAAATTATTGTAATCGTGTGAAAGCACTGCTAAGTGATGAAATATGATATATTATTATCTATTCGGGCTTAATTAATTGGTGTAGAAATAGTAGGGCAAATACAATGCTGTACAAATACCTTTTATAGCATTGTAATTGTATTTGGTATTTGATATATTTTTATATTTATTTTATATGTTTTTGTTATTTTATGTAAAGATGAGAATAACCTGAAATCTGTTTACAACAAATTTTTAGATGGATAAAAATTAAGTAGAATAAGGCCTGATGGAACTCAGCAATTTTAGAGTACAAAAACGTTATTAGTAGCAAGATGTTTCTTAAAACTATTATCAAAATATGAAATATACTTGTTCAAAGATATAGTTATAAATACTAACTATATTTTACATCTTACTTCATCAATGTACTCTATCTGTAGAAACTTAAACTATGTGACAGATCTTTCGTCAATGAAGTTAAAATAGTTCTACACTAATCATTCTGACTTTGAGCTAAAAAAAAACACGTTTCAGCGAAACGAAAATATTCTTTCAAACGATATGCATCGAGTTTCATTCGTGCCATCCTTCCGTTTAACAAGTTCTTCGTGTTAAAGACGTTTCCTGGAAGAATTACGAAGTGACGTTCAATGTTTATTTAAGGTCCAAGATGGACAGTTATCAAGGCATTCCTCAGATCCCGTGGGGTGGACATTCCCCGATCTCATCCCTGTATCACCAGCAGCAGCAGCAAGGTATTCAGGAGTACAAATCGGAGAGCAATTCCTTGTACGGTAGTCCTTATACGCCTATCATTCACACACCGGACATATCTCCAGTTGCCAGTCCCGAGCCAGATGGTGAGACATTGTACTCGCATTAATTACCGTACAGACAGCCGTGGAACTTGAGGAATTATATCTACATATATTACTAAATTATTAGTATTTAAATGAAAAGTCAAATTATTATTAATTTAAATTAAAGTAATAAATTATAAATTATAAATTTAAATTACTAGTAATAAATCACAAATTACAAATTGTAATTATTGGGAATAAATTATAAGTTAAAAATTAAAATTATTAGTAATTTCAGCAGGACATTTCAGTTATTTGCGTCTTAATTTTAAATAATTCTCATGGCACTTGAAAATTCTGTTATTCTTTTTCTTTTTTGGGTAAAAATATCCGCTTTATTAAATTGTCCTGTCAAATTCCTATTAGAAGATCCTTTAGTAAAATAAAACATTTCTTGTTAAAATGACCTCTGCTAAAGTGTTCTATTACGAATTTCTATAGTAGCAAGTTGCATATATATATATAAATATATTATTAGATTATTATTATTATTTCATCAGGAAACGTATTCTATCTCTTGTACATGGTTATGGAAACGTGTAGCGTTTGAATTATTGAGGAATTAATCTTGATCAGGTGACGGAACGCATTTGCCATCCAATCAAAATCCAGATCCTGAACGTGATCTGATGGAGGGTTCGTCGAAGCAGCACGGCGAAATGAGCGAGCAAACGAAACGGTACACTTTCATGAGTACCGATAATCAGCTGCACACGGGTCATGCTGGTGGTACTAGCATATCGTCGTGTCAGAATTCTGGTGCTTACACAGATACTCTGACTTACAAAAAATCGGTGAGTAATGGCGTGCATACGAACGATCTTGCTGGAGACTATGAGGACAAATGTAGACTCGTTTAGTAGGTTGCTTTGCGATTACTTGCTTGACAAATCTATATCGTCGATTATTATAAAATTTCAGATACTGTTCGAAATACGAAATTCAAAATGGACGTTTAAAATCCTGAAAAATTGCGCACGTGTAAAATTGTAAATTTATTTCTACTAACTCGTCGGCGAGAACGTTCCAACTGAAAAGTTGATTTCACAGAGTTACGCCAAAGGCAAGAAACAGTGATTTACGTTATTTCTCATTTTCTGTTCCTTTAAAAAGTAACGAACGATACGTAAACATTTGGTTCGTCGATGAAACGCTATTTTCACTCAACGGTGCATAAATATCTATCGAATAAAAATATTCCATTAAACATGCAAACCTCTTCGTTTCGACTTAAACGAAAAATTGATTACGTAGCTCACGATCAAACACGTGACACGTTTATCTATTTATCGTAACGTTTGGACAAGCTAACGTGTCAATTACAGTAGAACGAAACACGAGTGAAAGTCTCAACGGTAATTTCTCTCTCTTTCAGGTGAGTTACTTAAATTTCGAGAGACAGCCGTCGAGTATAGCCGCGGTTGGTATAGCGAACGGGATGATGGTATCGTGCAATAAATTGCGCTCTGGATTTGAAAATGTTGGCTCTGTGACGGGGACTTTTTATCCGCCAGTCGCATCCCCGCACGATCAATCGTTGCAGCACTACACGAACACCCAATCCTCGAAGACTGCCAACTATTCGATGCAGTCCACTGTCGAGAGCAACTATAATCCTGTTCAGTGTGCCAATCGACAACAGTCCATGGGGATTCGCGGAGCCGCTGAAGGTTGTTCCGGTAATCCTTTATTCATTTTTACGTACTATATGCTGTCTTACAGTTGGAACAAATCCAGTACACAAACGCGATTGGAACCCAGTTACGCTGCTTCTATATTCTTTTGGATGTTTATTTAGATTTCTTATTGATATTTGTTCGAATAAATATTTCGTTTCTTTTTTTTTTTTTTTAGGCTTGTACGATTATTATGATGGCCGATGATGGGTCCTTTTAAAATCCAGAAAATAGGATATCTTTCGGTTATGCCCTTTCCTTCTGAGTCGTTTAACATAGATATATATCTTTCCTTGGTTTGTGAGAAAAAATGATTATATTCTTTCGTGATAGAAGAAAGAGCAATAATAAAAATGTCTGTGATTTGGAGGATTTTATAATATCATAATATCAGAAATTTATACGTCAAGTTGTTAATTTTGTTTGCTCAATTTAATTCTTAATAACAACTTCGTATTTCATATCTACCATTCTTTACTTTTTTTAGAAATATGCAAAATAAACGAGGAGTGGAAAGAAATAAGGCTGCAGTCAAATAAATGTCGATAAATCAATAAATAAAGCTTATCAAAATGTTGTTTATTGACAGGATATAATAAAACTTATTTATTACATGTACTATACTACTTTGTGTAACTTGACAATATTTTTATTTCGACATCTCGGAGATCCGTTAATTAATCATAAAAAGAGCTTTATATTTTAAGAAAGGACGTAAGTCCATTATGTAGTTTCCTCAACGAGACCACAAGTGCCAGCACAGATTTTCTTATTTGATGGGATAATTGAAGCAGATTTATCTATGCACATGTCCAAGCACGAGGGTGAGAGCTCGTTGGCACATTGCACTTACAGCTCGATTTAGAAAACCGATCATGCGACTATATCACATACGAAATTCTAAAAACTATATGAATTATCGTGATAACATTTCCCTTCATATTTACCGATATTCCTCTTCGTATAAACAAACTTTTTAAGAGAAAAAGAATTTTTTATATGACAGAGCCTTTTTTATTTCCATTTCTCAAATGTTTGAACTAATCATGCCCTATAATCAGATAAGTGTTACAATAACGAAGTTCAGATGTAAAAAAGACGTATTAGATATGAGGATGCGGTAATTTCAGTGCTATTCTTACAATCTCTCATCATTCACTACACAATTTTCATTTTTTCCTGCAATCAACTTCTATCTTTCAATTATCTAACTTCTTTGAAGTACAAGCAACAGATATAATTGCATTTTACAATTTCTTGGAATACTTGATCACAAATGAAAGTTTCATTTCATTGCATAATACGAAATAAATAAAACTGTAGCTAACTTTAGAAAGAGTTCGGCAGTACATAATGTATGCTGAAAGTCGACAGTGAGAGTAGAATTAGTGTCAGAAATTCAGAGCAGAAGGAGCAACAAGATCTAAATCTTCCCTCAGTTATTTCTTACAACATTTAAGACAAACTACACGCATACTATAAATAACAAATACATGCGAATGGTACAGAAAATTTCTTAACACTTTGCCAACCTGCCGAGTTAAAATCGCCTACCAACAGGTGTTGAAAGTATCGCACATTCTTAGTGAAATAGTAACATTTAAAATTAACCGAAACTTCTGTAACTCCTACCACTGTACAATGCAAATGTTAATCAACTGAAATGTGGATGTAAAAGCCGTTTCTCTGAAAACATTCAAATACGGGAAATAAATTTATCAGAAAATTATTCTTTTAAAATAAGATCATTCGAGATTTTTGTATACAGACAAATATGTAAATGTTACTGAAATAATACGATGTATGTACATACGTATAAAGAGGCGAAGAAAAAAGTAGTGCAGCTAGAGAACAGTTTTAAAGAGTAAGTTTCACTGAAATATAACTTCTTAAGTTACCAAGAATGTATTTTCCCAAAGTAACGTATCCACAGTTACGATAACTTCAAAGATCCAATAACCATCAACCAAGTTGGCCAAATCGAATAACACCATACAGTCACGCTGATTACTCCAACACCCCTAAGCGAGACAGTTTTGCAAATACGAGCCACTTGTCCGTAGCAACTCGAGCAACCCGAAATCTCTTTTCTGGCTTTCTCCTCTGCGCATAATAGCCCCTTTATTCGCGACGTCACGCGCGGAAGGAGACGAGGCTATTCTTCTCGACGACCGATTTATTTCCAGGTGTATCCCACCGGTACCAAATGAGTCATCACCAGGAGTACCAAACGGAGGGAACCAGCGCTGGCCAACAGCATCCGATTCTGGGTCACATGGAGGCAGCGATGGCCACCACCGCCGAGGAAGAACAGCAACAGACGTTACAGTTGGAGAAGTATTTCAAATACTCGCATCCGACCAACGTGGCGCATACCAGCCTCACCTCTCAGAATCTCCTTGACAGCAATCACAATTACGCCAGTGATCTTCGTTACTACACGCCCCAGCAGACGCAGCTGGACATGTCGAACTCTCAGTGCATCGTCGACGATCAAGCCAAGGATGCGCGATGCTCGAACGTGGCTATAGGTCACGCGATGGAGCAGTACCATCAGGCCATGGATGTGGCCAAGTATCCGGAACACCAACAGCAACAGCAGCAACAACAGCAGCAGCAGCAACAAGCGCAACAGGCTCAACAGGGTCAGCAGTCGCAGAGTATCGAGCATGTTTCGAAGGCGGACGACGATTTCAGTGTAATACTTGCCGACGTGCGCAAGACTTGTTACAGTAGCTAGTGTTTCAGCTAGATCAGAGCTGTCTGTAGGAGAACACTGAGAAACTTGGTGTTCCTTGGTGTTTCGGATTTCTTGCGGTGTTGTAGGCCTAATCTTTAATGTAAAGAAATCGAATTGTTTGGTTGTTGGTATAGTAAGCATTGCAAGCATTGATTACTCAAGGCTGATGAACCTTAATACTTAACTAAAGGTGTAAAGATGTATTAACCTTTTGTCGTCAAATATTGTCGCAGTGGGTACATTTAAAATTTGTCTTCAAAGTCGAGTGGCTCCACTGCGATTGCATTTAAAATTTGTCTTCAAAGCTCGATGGCTCCGCTATGACGATGGTAAATATTTATTGCTCCGATTAGTTGGTACGGCTCCAGAAAAATGCGAAGAACGTAAAGGATTAACATACGGATGACGCTACGTTGGCACCATAGCCTGCTTGCTTCCGGAGACAGATGACAGAGTGGCACCAGTATCAACGAAACAGAAAATTTCAGTCACATTGAGCGGCCACCGCTTCGCTGCCGCAGACAATTTGTGAAACACATTCATATGTAATACATAACATAGTAAATAGCTAAATGCAACTATAGAGGTAGGAGAAGTGTGATTTGTTTAAAGAAAAAAGGAATATCCTTGAGTACTTAATATTTGTTGTTTCTACTATAGTGAAAGAAGTCCCTCCCATAGACAGCTCTGTCCTAGATAATCTTTTTGATATGGGCGATCTAGCCCTTATGGCTGCAGAGAAAAGTTAGGTGCTAACGTTTTTAAAGAATCCGGTGCTTATACACATTTCTGTACACACTTCCGGTGCTAATGCTCTTGATCAGAAGGTGTGGTTGCAGGATGACAAAGAATTGATGATAGACTATTGTTTCTTGTTGTTTAAAATACCTATTTTATATAGTTATTTTATTTACTCTTTTTAACTTTTTGCACTCGAACGAATAATAACAAATATCATGCAAAATAGGTATACTAACATATATGTGCATGTTTAGTTTCTCTTTAATTCAAGGATGATATCAGAAGATATAATAAATTATTGCGAGATGATCAATTTCATATACAAAATGTATTTGGGGATGTCATCTTTTTAATAGTTAGATAATAATTTTTATATGTTATATATGTTATATATAAAAATTATTATGTAATTATTTTCTCTAATCTCGATATGAATAGAAGCTAATTATCGTCTCTTACCCTAATAAATTCATTGGTTAATTTAATCAACGATTTGAATAAATCGTCACGTGCAAAAAGTTAATCTCGTCGAAAGGATTTCAGAGTGATACACTTACCACCGCGTTATCTTCTTTCAAAAGAAAGTGAAACGAACATAGGGCGTTGTAATTTAATTAAAGGTCCCCGATAGAAACAATTGTGCGCATCAGTTATTTATTACAGACAATTCTCGGCATTTAGCGTGCTAAACCCTGACGTATAACAATATGGTGTGCTATAACGCGACATGTTAAAATTGAAAAATGTAATTTTTTATCAATGCTATTGCAACCACACCTCGCAATCTTTTCTACTCGTCCCGACAGAGCGATAAAAATCGAATACCTTCGAACTTCGAAAAACTTCATGCGCGAAGTATTTGCACATAATGACGGTCGAGACACAAAGAAACGAAGACATACCCCGATTTCCTTAATGTCCAGAAACGATAATTATGGTTGTAGAAATGTCTTGTTTATTTAATTTATAAGATCAATTGATCAAAATGACGATGTTCGGTGACAGAATCGTTGAAAGCAACGGCGTTATTGTTGAACTATTTTTATCCACCTATGCACTCATGGTACAGCATAGCACTGTATATTTAGAGCATACATGCATATTTCTGCGTCGAAAATAGATCAAATAATTTTCCGTAACGAATTAAACGACGTATCAGTTTCTCGTAACGATCGATGCTTGACGGCAGTCTACTTAAGAACAAAAATAAGCTACGTCCTTTCTTACATATTCATCGTGATGATTACGAAAACGACGTTTATTTCTAGCGTAACGATTTAGTCATCTTATTTATGGTGCACGTTTCAAAATTCAGATACTTAATGTAAATGGAAGATATATATATAGATATATATGTTTTTATGGCGATAATGTAGAATCTTCTGTGAGAAATACTTATTTAAAAGAAAAAAAAGACGATATTAATCGAAGTACCTTGTTTCCAATAAGTGTACGAACTTTTCTTAAGCCTCTTCGTTGGCTGTTTTACATGTGTATAAGCACGATCTCCTCGTTTTTCCTCTGTTTCAGATGACTGAACGAAATTCTCGTTGTAAATGTAGCATAAACGTAGCAGAACGAACGTTTCTTTTTTTTTTTTTGTCCCTTTTTTACTCACGTAAGCTTCTACTTTCATAGTCTTTAATACTCTATGTAGCATACGATGATACCTATATGTAGCGTGGCAATAAACGTGGATATCTTATCGTTCGATCCTCGATTTTGAATACACTTGCGTAAGCGACATATGGAATTTAGGTAATGAGTGTAAAGAATGCTGGGGAGGAGAACTAAATTATTATGATTATTGTATCGTACTTAATAGAGACAATTATCAACAACATTCATGGCTTCTCGTGTATTTTTCGACCACTCATTATCAAATTAATTCATTTCGCTAGTGCTACATCGTTGGAGATTGAAACAAACAAATATACAAAACAGAAAATTGAGAATGTATAGGATGTTTCGTTTTATCTTGTCGACCTTTCAATCAATTATCTAGTTTCTTTTTCTGCAGCAATTACTTATTTCGTTGAAACACATTCAACATCTTTGATTTTCAAGATCATCTTTCTTTTACATCTCAAAATTTAACTTTGTAGCAATAATATTGTCGTTTATTTAAAAATATGCAATTAAAAGAAGATACGGACAATCATGGAAATTGGAAAATCGTTGAAGATTAACATTTCTACTTATTATGATATTTATTCTACTGAATGAGATATATTTTTTTATGCGGTTAAAAATAATAAAGCTAAATTAGCAAGAAAATGGTAAACAAGATATTTATAACACCCTATATCATTTGAAATAATTTATTATAATATAATAAATATATTACTAATAAAAATTCTAAAAGATATGGACTAATTAAACTCAACAACGATTGCTTACTCGTTCTTTTTATTAAATATATATAAAAAATATGTGTATAAGTTACAATGTTATGTGTAAAGCTGAAATTATACACGGTGAGTAACATCAAGTTTCGATTCGAAGTATCGATAGAAAAATGTTTAAATGCTATTAGTATATCCCCTTACTATACCCGTTTCCCAGACCCCTATAGTGTTAGCCAAACTGAAATCTCATAACAGAGTGTGTGTGTGTGTGTGTGTGTGTGTTCGCAAGTTAAAGGTAATAAATCAGTGCCTTCGTTATTCGAGAGAAAGAGAGAGAAAGAGAAAGCTTCAACATAGTATGAAATTCTTTCAAACAGGAACAAGTGTTTGAAATATTTTCCTTAAGTTGGACCATATCATTAATTAATGTCTATACCCTTATGTCTTATGTTATTCATGTGAATTTCTTTTTATGTTTCTTTCTTTTCTTTTCTGGTTTGTTAATCATGCACATTAAATGACACATATAATTTATCGAGATACTAACAGTAACATCTTGAACATTCTGCAATTTGTCTATACCGTGTTTGGTAATTAAGTATACAGGATGATTCACAAGAAGCTGATCATCCAAATCTTTTAATAAATCAAATATTTTCTGGGAATAAATATGATAAACGCAATATGCTGTCAAAATTCCAGTCAATTTTCTTAAAGTCTCACAATTCTTTTTCAAAGAAAATTAAAGATTCAGTTTTAGCGAGACATCAAATTTTCATCATTTATAATGCTGAGAATTGGTAGCCTCGTTATGAAGATTCATAAAACAGTATGACTGGACCCAATTTTAACTATCATACAGAAATAATAATGTACATATTTACATAAAAACAATGATAGCATTTGGAAATCAAAGAAGAAATTTTGAAATCATATTCTCAAAAGTTCTTAGACTGTGTTTTACGCTTTTGACTTTGCTTCCAAGATGAACAGGACAAAGATTGTCTCTGTGTACTCCATTTTTTGTGAGTCACCCTATAGTTCGTAGGTACTTATATACACAATGTACAAATTTATATTGCTGTTTGCAAACTTAACCGATTACACAGTCCGCGTATAAATTACTTAATCGAATTATATCGCACTGACTCATACGCACATACAGTTCATTCCCGGTGAAGACTGTGGTACTATTTTCTTCGTTCGTTCATCTTTTAGTGAAATATAGTATACAATCGTTAGGTGATACAGACATAAGTGAATCGATAACGACGAGTGTCGTTCAACGCTTACAAGTTTCGTAGATGTTCGATTATAGATGTAAGTATGTGCAATATATGTGTATATATACTTATTATCTTTTTGCTCATTTGTTCACTTATGCTAGGAATTTCGTTAAATACGATTTCGTGTCGGTGAGGAAGCGCGGTGAATTGCAACGTGTATATATAATGTTTATTATTAAATTGGACAGATATTGCAGTCTTGTTTATAGTGGTTTGCTATGAAACGTATACTCCCATTTTTTATCTCTCTCATTTAGATACCAAGCGCCCTCTTTATACAAATAATGAATTTTTATTCCATACAAATCAACAATACCTTTTACTCACTGAATATTTTATATATAATGTATATCCTAGGAATTGTACACGTTTCGGTTATTAACAAACGATCTTTATATACAAAGACTTAATTCATTCTCACGTGCCCTCAACGTTTATATTCTGCATCAGCGCGTGCTTCTTCTTCTATGTTATGTACAATTCGAACTTAATTTACACATATAAATGGCAGCCTTACATGTCATGTATAAAATTCTGTACAGATACCAGTGCATTTAGTGCCAAGCAAACACACGTAATCATTTTTTTCAAATCACTAGAAATATAAAGAACTTGCTGAGATATGAATTATTTAATTTTGAGGAGGATAACAATAGACATAGTACCGGCCTTAAAATACATTGCACCAAATTACCACTTACAGAAAATTCGGTATTAACTTCGATATCTTCAAACTAATGATAAACATTACGTCAAATATAAACTGACAACTTTAACATTTAATATTGTTTGTATAATATAATTTTATTTGTACGTAAAAAATAGTAAAATTAGATTTTATATTAATTTATCACTATTATTATACATAAATAAATATTAATTAAACAGCCGAAAAAGTATAGTTTACTTATTTCGTTAAATGCATTTAAATGCATTTTTGAAAAGTCTATATTTATCAACACACTTTCTCTCAGTAATAATCTCATAAAAAATTTCATTCCAACAGTATGCTTCTCAATTTGTATTATAAATTGAGCAACTCTTTTGTATTTCTAATAGAATAAGAAAAAATTACGTGTACGAACTCAGACTAGATGCACTTTAATGCATTGTGGCACTACTACACGTGGGTAAATTAGACGCGAAAGTCTCCATATTACTCTGAATGGATTATTTGTAACCTACAGTGTTCATGACGTATACGCACAAATATTTATTGCTAGCCGTCTGTTTTATCCGGCTGTGAACAGTTAATAAAAACAGTCTGTTCAAATTTCTCGAACAATTTTCTATTACGCAATAAATATTGTTGCTTTGTGACCAAGTATGTATGTTTAGTAGTACATATTTTGTAAGACACATTGTGCATATAATGTAAGGTATGTTAGGAATGATTAAATTTTTCATAAATGCAGGCAAATACTAATTCGGGAATGTGATGAATGATAAGTGTAAACTTAAATAATTTTCATATAACAAGATATGACAACTAAGTAAGTCTTTTAGAATTAGCTTCACTTTTTCTTTTTTTAAGGAAAAAAAGTTCCTTCTTTTACCGTACCTTGTTCTCCCTATAAAATATTTTGTTAGTTATCCTAGTAAAATATAAATATTACTGTTACAAATGCATCCATTCAGTACAGCCTATAAAAGTAAGAATTTATCTAACATAGGTCTGCCGACGCCCTGGTACATGTACCGAAAACATCCTTCTAACCTGCTTCCGTCATTATGGAAGCCCCGATACCGATCCTATATTTTTATAGAAAGACACTGACATTTAGATAGCATATAATTAATACCAACCCGCGAAGATGATACTAATACTCACAACTGTCTTCAGTCTCACTGCTAGTGAGAGATTTCCTTCACTATAAATGACAGATGGTACAGGGGCCCCACTAATGGACAGAGCAAATTTAAAAATTTTGCGAACATTATATCTAAATCATCTGACCCATACTAGTCTTCTTCTCGAATAGATATTGTGAAATGGAATATATATATATATATATTACATATTTACGACATCTTTTCAAATAAAATAGAAAAATAATACCTTAAAAATTGTTCAAAATGAAATTACTCCAAAATGCCATTATAATGAACAAGTCGGTATACCCTGATAAGAGTGAGCACAATTAATACTTGATATGTACAGACGAAATAAAGTTAAAAATTTGGTGAGATCAATGATGATTTGACAAGGATATATAAGTAGCAAAGGTACCTTATGTTACAAATGTTTACTTTTTAAAGTATTTATGATGAGCATAATAATATTAAAAAGAAAGAGAAATTGAAATTATACCATAGGATGATTTTTGTTAATGTATATGCGATAAATTAATATGATGAATTATTAATATGCTGAATTAATATGCTTTCTGATAATTTGAATAATCTTGCCCTCTTTCATAAATTAAAACCTATATATCTACAGTGTTCTTATGTGTCATTCATCCCATAAACAATTCTGCTTCATTTTAGAATAGTATGAGAATATAAAACATTTTTTACAAGTTTTAATGCCACATTTATATGGAGCGGCTGCCTTTTTACCATCACCTTTGCCTTTGCAAAATTTTAAACCACATGGGTACCAACCAATACATAATTCTAATGAACATGTACAAGGTGCCCACATATTCGACGTGTCTGAACACCTTGTTACAAATAACGATCTCGAATCATTTGTACCTTGTTGCGTTATAGAATTTGTGCTGAAGTTGTACACGGCTGCCATGAGTGAAAGTTCGGATGAGCCTAATAAAAGAATAAGGAAGCTTTGAAATTAGATACTATATTTGAAAGAATTTTATTTACATGTTAGTTTATCTATTAATATAACTTACCAGGCCTTTGAATCCACTGTTTTATATCTTCATTTCTAGTATAAGCAGATCCAGCTGCTTCTCCACAAAGAGTTGCAATGTGTTTGGAAATATCTTTGGATTCAGATACATCTAAGAATAAATCCATGGTATAATTCACGTGGCCTTTATCCTCTTCTGCAACACGCACAGTGCCTGGATTTTTTTGCCGTAATTTAGACATAGCATCAGATGATATGAAATCCACTTTGAAAAAGTGATTAACAAAGCATAAAACTTGATATTGATTTTGACCACGTTCTTCTTCACCAAGAACTAAAGCTTTTATTATTTGAACTTCCTGAAGCAATAAATAAAATATTTTATTCCTCTTTGTAAAAAATATAAGAAAGATATAGGGTTTCAAAATAATGAATTACATTTTTAAAATCAATGAGCTGCGTCACTAAAGTACCATCTGAACATTGAAATTCTAAGGTAATAACATCTTCACTAACATTGGAAGAAATCGTTTCCAATAGAATATCACCACCCTATAAATTAAAAATACATAGATAACACTATTTTGTTAAACTTTAAATTCGTCGAGGTTATTCAAGATCAATTATTAATCGTTAAATTGTATCAAAATATCTTTCATTAAATAGTATATCTATAATTATAATCTTATTGATCCTTTACAATAGTAAATGACAGAAAAAGATTTGTACCTGATTTTTAACATTTATGAGCAAGTGAGTCGTACAAACACTATACAAATAGTGCAATAAAAAACAAACTGTAAATAATTCGTTGAATTTCTTCATTGTTGCATGTTGTAACTACTTTTTTCACAGTACTAACCACTGTTGTAATTAACTATAATTGATCGACATTTATTAGAAAGATAAACACTTTAAATATAACCTAATCGTAAGAACCTCCTACTCTGTACATTTTGTCGCGGTCAAAGCACACATTCACAACCATATTGGCATAGAGTATGGACTAAATAGAAAAGTATACAAAAAAGACATATAAAATACTTTTTATTAATTGCTTAAGTATAATTCATAAAAGATAGAATTTACAAAGGTAAGATATATTTTATAAAAAATTAACATTAAGTCGCGTTAGGAATGTTGTTTAAATGACTGGTAGTTAAGAAGTTAAATTAAATTAAATTGTTAAATCAAACAAAATAATATTAAAATAAATATGTTGTAAAATGTATGATAAATTAACTATAGATTAACTATAACAAAATTAACTACAATAATTACATGAAATATCTATTCTTATATATTAATTTAAAAATTCATATATTTTTATTTTTGTTGTTAGCAATTAAATTATACGGAGATAAAGTAAAATTTGTATCATATAAAAATGGCGTTAATTAAATACATTAACAAAATTATAACTCGATCTGATATATCATTTTCAAATTCATTTCGCTTCCCGCGATTTCAAGGAGACAGAAGACCTCCCTTTACTGGTTCTTCTGGAGGATGGTAGAGCTTTAGAGGATTTGCACGATTCAGCATCATTTCTGAAATTTTTCGGAACAGTTCTTTAAATACTCCCATTTTTCACCAATTCGATTTAGAGTATTTTAATATTGAGAAATTTCGTGTTGTGAAAATAGTTTATCTGAAAGAACCAACGTTTCCCTAACATTTACACGTTTACTTACTGACATTTCAATCGTAACTCAGACAATATAGGAGGTGTTGATGGTCTTTCGATAGGTTTTAAATCATATGTTTTCAAATGCATATAAACTGGAATCTGGAAATATAAATTTGTCATAGAAGTATTCTACAATAAATCGATCTATTACAAGTTCAGATTTTAAATAACAATACAAATAAAACAAACGCTTTCTGTATTCAGATTTGAATATACCCGCCTCCGAAACAAAAACCATAGAGTATCAAGTTATCGATAGAGACATACTCACGTAAGGTAGCGACGTATCAAGAGCTATCGGTTCGATATATCTCTTCGGTATATCCGGAACTCGAAAAGAATTACCCAATATAGGCGATTCTAAGCCGTTTCCATAAATCGATGCAGATATTTCGTTTCGAATGCCATTTAAATCCGACTCGTTTAAATCGTTCGACCACGAATCGTTTTGCTCGATTACTTCCGTATTTTCCATCTCGATAAAGTAGTCTTTGCCAATAGACGGATTGGTGAAGTTTTAAAGCGCAAGCAGGCTGAGCTACTTTCGTTGAAATAAAACTGAAGACCCACTCGACGCCGAGCACTAGCCCCTAAATAATGATTCGAGGATGCTCTTCAACGTTATGTCCGACAAAGTGTACATAAACTGAAGTTCCGTAAGTCGATATTTGGTCGATAAGTTACACTCTACTGAACAGCGGGTACCATGGAATCGTTTGTCCATCCCCTATTATTCTATTAATGAATTTACTTTTTCGTGATATACTTTAACATATGGTAAAATTATAAATATCTAAATTCATATAAAACATTTAAAAACCACAGGGGAGAAGTAGAATTCATATTTTGTATTTATTTACAGTAGATATTATATATAGTAATAGGTAAAATAACCTTCTGTCGATCATCCACTTCTGTTCAATCAGAAATTGATCAAATATACATGCACTTGATAAATGTTCAATCTCGATTTTCTAAAAAATGAAACCTCCAACGAAATTTAATTTTCATCTTCGTCTTATTTTGAATCATACAATCTCCCTGACTTCATTTGTATTACGAATTTAAATCCGTTTGAAAAATATTTTTATACGTTATAAGTTCAAGAAGCCTACCTTAGAATAATCTGTACTTAATAAGTTGTTCCTTTCAATGCTATGTTACAATACTTCCTTTTCTTTAATTTAAATCAACTAAACAGAAAAGGCGAACTATTATATTTTCTTCCTACACTTTCTATTTTTATTTAATTACATTTAATTATATTTTCGTCGTACGTAATTATCAGGACCTTCTAACTACATATATAGCTTTGTCTGTACAAGCAGTAATTTAATTGTTTATCCCTGTAGTGCAAAAGAAAATTTAATTACCAGTTACATTTTTAATTTTCTTGACTTCATAAATAAAACTTTTATGCAGCATAAAGCTCAAGCAAGTTAATTAAATTGAACTCGGAAAATTTATACGGTCAATAAAAATCTATGATATCGTAATTTAATTAGACTTTCTTGCAAAAGATACTGAACAACCTCGAAAATTGCATTTTTCGTTTCAGTTAAGTAACTCCTTTACGCTATAAAATGTTGGTTTGAAGGTAAGTAAATAAAGATACGTGTGTATGGTTTTTTGCGTCTATTTGACTGATGGAGGTGGATGTTAGCGACTGGGGGTGAAAAGAATTAAAAAAAAAAAAAAAACGGAACTATATGAAATTTCTGTCGCGTTTTCGCAACTTTGAAGTGGAAAGAATGAGAAATAAAACAAAATAAAAATGGAACGATGCTTTTACAGCTACGAAGCATGAACGGCGAAGACAAAAGGAAAAGGGGGACGATTTTTCATGCTCACGAATTTTTGACGTAGAAAATGAAGATTAATGTTAAACAAAAGCAACATTGTCGCTATTATAATTTTAGACATCGTGATTACTATACGCATTATAAAATCGAGTGAAAATGTATATATTGTGATTTTATAGCGGAGAAGATGAATAAAAAGCAAAATAGAAATTGTAGAGACAATCCAGTAGAAAATTAATAAAATTAATCTAGCTTACATTCCTGTTCATAAGTAAAAAAAGGTTGAAATAAACTGGAAATGTTAGAACATTATTAAAATCTCTTAGAATTACTATCTTGTTTGAAGTCTTAGCTTGAAAACTTTTCAAATGAAATTGATTTCTTCTCTGTCTACATTCGCCGTGCTTGTAGATCATTGCTTTAATTGGATGATGTATGTACATAGTTATGGACAATTTAAGTATTCGTACTATTAATCTTTCCATTATGTCTGTGTTACTTAATTTCAAGACTCAACTATATTCAGAATCATATTTTGAATAAATTTTCCAGACACTATTATTATCTAATTCATTTCAATTTTTCTCATCTGTGTTTAGATGAAAATATTTTGAAGATCAATGTGCAACTGTTATAATTCAATAACACTCGTTTGTAACTCACGAAAATAGTTTTTACAAATTTGTATCAGTCACTTCTTCCTTTACAATTTGAATGAATACTCATTTCCCTACGAGATCCGGAAATGATCTAATGTTTATTACTTAACATCGCTAATTATATTTTCGTTAACAATACTTCCATGATACTAAACTTCTAAACACAAAATTCTGATAATCCACTAACAAGTGTTCTAATACTTACGAACGGAAGTGTATATAAACACTTGAAGTTTGAAGCGGCTTGAATTAACGCCACTAAATCTGAATGAGCCTCTCTATTGTCTATAAAATCAGAACTGGAGAAGATTAGGGATGATCACGAAAAGGTAGAGGCATCGAAGATAGAGCGTATTCGGGCTAGAAAATTATACAGACACAACATCCAGTTACGATAATTTGCTATATTGCTGCAACTCGTACAGTTTCAAATTATCGCGACATTGATCTTTCGCGGATATAAAATTCCGATCGATCGATCTTTTCTTTGGTATAAAGCTAACCAATAGGTATCCTGATACTTATGAACGAGAGTGTACGTAAACACAAACTTGACGTATGAAGCGACTTGAATTGTCGACTTGAAACTCCTAAATCTGAATGAGTCTTTCTGCACCCTACGTTCAGAGAACCGGGGAAGATTAGAGAAGATCACGAAGAGGTAGATGTATGAAAAGTATAATGGAAAAGTAAGAAGGCAGAAGCATGAAGCGCCTGTCGTTCAACGTAACGTCTCTTACGACTACAACAACGTTGTGCTGATCGTCGACGACGGCTCGACGTCTCCGGCGCACGCATCTGTCCAGAAGGGGCGGAAGGTGCACAGCGTCGGCTCCGTCGAAACGGCGGAAAACGTAACGTGTTTTATCGATTTCGTCGGGTCGGCCATGTTCGTGTCCGCCACCGGTCAGGCGCACTCGTGTCCCACCGTCGAGAGACCGTGCCACCGATAGATTTTCCACCGTCTACACCGTCGTCGATGTCGCAGGGCGTATAACGATGCGCTTGTAAAACGCGACCGCCCCGTGTGTTTTTTCTTTCCTTCACATCGTCAGACACGAGACTCGTTCACGCTCGTTTTCCGAATCGGTCCCGGTCCGTGTCGAGGTCGACCAGCGAGCAACCAGCGAGCAGAGGAAGCTTGCGAGCATCGTTCGAGAGCAGGCAACCGACGAACAAGCACCGTGAGTACTGTTTTTTTTTTTTTTTTTCATCAAAATATCCCTCTTGCATCTTCTTTATAGCAACTAATCTCTTCGTTTAGTGAAAATGTGTTTCGACTTTACTCGTTGATGATTTCTTTCGGTTTATATCTGACGAGGAATTTCGGTTGAGGAAAAGTTCTACGGTTTCCTAAGCTCCCTTAAGAGGGCTGTTTCTTCGGTGCTCTCCTCCTTCGTTCAGCTAGATATCGCTTTCCTTTGGCGGTTCTCCGTTGATGTGATAAATAGACGTCTTTCTATGGACTTTGTGAAATTCCAAGTCTTTATTAAACGATCTTTTCGATCGTGCTCGTAATGGTGCTTCTTAATGGCTAGGAACTATGTAGTCGATAGCAAATTAGAGTGTTTCACAACAGAGATTATACGTTTCTTTGATTACCTTTCATATAGAACCGATATATCTCATCTTACATCCTATTCTTTTCCTCTTCTGTGTTAATCTTTTAAAAAGAAAAAAGATACAAGTTATTCTTTTTACATTTTCTCAATATACACTGTTCCTCTGTCGCCTGGTGATCAGTCCTAGATAAGGACGAAAGGGATAAAAGGGGGGAACATTTCGTGGGTAGGAGCACAATCTAGGCCTTCGATCATCATGCAAAGCAAGCATTTTCGGTCACTTGATCCCAGAACTATTTCCGAGAACGGTCGTTGGACGATATTTGGCTCTGTTGTTTCAAAACTTTCCTCTTTACCTTCAACTTCTTCGTTTATCGTCGCTCGTCCGCTCGTCATCGTCCCTTCGTAGTTCGTCCATCCCTTCGGAACCGTTCCCCACCCCTTTTCCCTCGCAGTCCTCGGCGATTTTTCTTTGTGCTCGACAGCTTTTGTACCGATCGTGCACCAACCAGTCAACCGTATCGATATCGATCCACAATAATTCTATTCCTTCGATTCACTGCTTTCTCTTCTTTTTTATTCCTCATTTCACCGTCGTTCCTCGCTGTGACATGAACGTTTCTCAGCTGCACACGCCACTCGAAACGTCGACCAGTGAAAAACGTGGGCGAGCCTGGCTAATCGATTTGCCTTCTGGCGTGAATTTTCTGCTTCTAATTTTCTCAAGTGTTCCATGTCGCGACCCGATTACAGGGCCAATCCTTCCGCGCAAAACGAGCCAGTAACCAGTGAATAAAGAGACATTTCATGGACTCGCGGATCCCTGCCTTTCAAATTCCCTCCTCTCTCTCTCTCTCTCTTTCTCTCTTTCTCTCTCTTGCAGTCCTTTGTTGTCGCAATGATAGCACGCTTTCCGACCGTAAATGCTTCCAAAATGATCAGCAGCATTTTGCCTTGCGACTCTAAAGTTTGAACTGACCGATAAATTTTTGTACGAGCTGGTCGTTTACTCGTATCTCGTATGAGATGAAATTTAGGCTTTAGGTTTTTTGGTCGGTTTTGATTTGGGGACAGTCGACACCCACTTCCGCCGTTGCTGAGTGGTTATAGGTGGATGGTATCAGTGATCGATTTGATTCACTGGTAAATGGTTTAGCTTTCTTCGTGCTTTTTGCTTGCTTTTCTGTGCGAATGCATTTCAGTGTTACTCGAAAATATGAAATACAAAGAGAAAACAGCTTTGAGGATTCTCTTTAGTCGTGTCTGTTATGAAATCTTGAACTTGAAATTATTATTTTGTACAGAGGATTAGCCCTTAATAATTGTATTTTTGATACCACGATATTTTATTATATTTTGTTTTGTTTAAACACAAATGTGCGCGTATATCGCAGCTTCTGAACACTGTTCTCGAAGAAATTTAAAGACATGTGGAAAAATGCTTCATTGTAGTCGTAGTTGTCATTCTATTTTATGATATTTCGCTTATTTTTTCATTGTATCCAGCCCTTTCTTACCTGTATATATACATTCTTAAAACAATATTTACGATTCTTCATTGTTTAGAAGAAACTGCATAAATGTCTCTATATTCTGCAGTTATACGTGGTGGTTTCCGGCGCTATTGACAAGCGATCAGTGTATTCAGCTTTTGTATAACGACTCTACGTTATTTTGTTTCGCTTTAAAAACATGTTCTATCGTGCGATTCCTATGACATTTTATCATAAAAGTCGCTACAAATTGTACGTCAACTACGTTTCAAATTGTACGTGAATAATATTTCATCCAAGTAAACATTTCATATCTGCGTCCTTTACTTTACCATTTAACGCTACTAAATTGCATATAAAGCGTAATTTAGTTAGTTTGAAGGATCTTCAATTACTTCATCTCATTTACGTCAACATGGTCGGGCATATAGATTTTAATTTAATCTAAAATTTAATAGATAAAATTTGCATTCGCTTAAATAGTTAAGTAAAAAGATTTATCGAGAAATCGAATTCTAATTATCTATATATTTATATGAATATAAATGAATATTTTCAAGAAAAAATTGGGAGAAAATTTGTGTTCATAAACGTTTAACCAATTATTTATTAATCCATTCTTCACACTGCTAAAAGACTTTAATGATCAAATAGAAAAATTCATCGGAGAACAGAATTTTAATTACCATGATCCTGTTGCGCAATGATTTACCAATAAATAATCTTAATAAATTGGCAAATTATAGATCGTAGTTTGTAGACTTCTCTTGCACAATTTTATATCGAATAAACGTAGAACTCATAAAATTTGTCGCTCCTGTGCAAAGAAATTTGTCGACACTAATAGCTTCTAACTTGTGATTGATAAAAGCAAATAATATTAGTTAAATAACATAAGGGTTTCCATGCATTCAAAAACGAATACGATCAAAAATATCGAATTTACAGAAATTACAGAATTTATTTTACAGACCCTCGATTAGTTATGTATCTTATATTTCTTAAATCAATTACCTATCAGTCACACTGTCAATAAAATCTAACAATAAAAAAGAAATTAATTGAGCAAATAGATGGCAGATTCTCATTAGCATATATTTTAATATGCAACAGAGAATGAATCAGAGCGAAGACGGATAATTAAACGATGATCGCGTTGAGAACATCCTTGAGAAGGATCTAGGCCAGTCGATAGTCTAACGAACGTTATCTTATAGTATAGAAATCTGTATCAGAGTGAATTATTATTATGATAAAAAGGAATAGTTATACTATCCCTTTACATATACTACGCTGAACGTAGTTAACGTGTCCTCTCTGTATAATGGAACACCGTGCGACTCGCATCGAGATTGAAATTATAAACTAGTGTAGCGTTTCGCGTGAGTCAACGAAACGTCAACGTAATTGCGAAATCATCCGACTGTGCCTTTCCGTGATACGAATGCAGAAACTGGCTTTATTAATACCGCCGTGTTAATTCAAATTGACGTATCTGTCCAAAAGTTGGTTTTAACTTTTAAACGTTAAGAACGAATTTTAGCATTTAACAATCAATCATCGATTTCACATAGGAATATAAATTTTATATCTTTTTCATATACTGATACCATTTTCTTATTTAATATACACGTAGGTAAATCATCTGTGAACTATCTGGCAGCAGTGATTTGATTTTCACGACTTAGCAGAATTATGGCTAGAGCTAATTACGCAACTTAGAAACTTATCGTTTATATTTTAACGACCAAGTAGAAAATAACATAATTGAAATAAAAACTATTCAAACAGAGAGCGACAGGTCATGAAAAATTCAATATTTACATCTAAAATACTATAAAATTCATTCAATACCAGTATCAATCAATACCAAAATCAATAGAGTTAATTCAAAGAATTTTCATATATTTCCTTAAAAACATGTTTATATCATCTTTGAGATAAAACTTTTCCATTTAAGGGAAGAGAAAAAATTTTTAAGGAGAGAAAGATAAGCCGAAGTAATCGCTTCAATTCATTCAGTGTCATTTAAATTTTCATACATTTCGTCCAAAAAATCTACAGCCATTTTATTCAGAAGAAAAAGAAAGACGATCGAAAGAAAGTTAAACAGGTCGGAGCAATTTTATCGTACAGAAATAAATCGCTATGATCATTTTTAGCTGTGTCACGTCGGATTATCGTATTGGAGGAACACATGAAAAAGTACCTTTTACTCAGGTAGAATGGAAACTTAGGAATATCTGAACACTTATAGGCGAAGAGACTAGAAGAATATAGTTCATATTATTGGACCAGTATCTATAAGTACGTGGTTGTATCGATTCGTGCTTCAGCGGTTCTCTTGTATCCATGAATGTACTATAGACTATGACACGCTTGTATATGAAATCTAAATTCTGTGTTAAATTAAAAACGCGATTTGAAAAATGGGTCAGATTTATAAATCTTATAGACTTGACTGTAATCTTTCGTCCTTTTTCTAGTTAAAAATTTCAGAACCAGCATTACCGTATCTACTATTTTCATACAAATTTCACAACGAATATTATCGTATCTACATTTTTATAGTAATTTCATTGTATTACTATTTTTACGCCAAGTCCGTCGTAAGATCCATATTATGGAAAAGATTATGTACTATAATAATTGTAATATGCTCCAATTAGAATCCTCGTTATAGCTTTGACGTTATTGTAAAATCAAAATATGAAGTCAATATTATAATCCTAAGTACTGGATAATTTCCCATCGTAGTTTTAAATATAAGTGTTGCTTTAATTCCTCGTTTGGTATTTTTTTTATTACTTCTCTCAAGTTTGTAAACTTTGTTGCAATCAATTTTTAGGATTTCATGAAATTTTGCAGCAATCACAATGCTATTATTTTGATGCATCAAGTCAAAGACTGAAATTTTAATTCAAAGGATAAGATCATTTTTGAGGCGAGATAACTTTAATTCGAAGCATGCGACCAATAAAGATAAAAATATTTTTAAAGGCAAATGCGTTAATTGGCATAATTATATTAAATATTAGATATTAAATTATCAAAGTTAAATGATTTTGAGAAAGATTAAATGTCTTGTTGCTTCTTTCTTTCTCGAAGACTCGAAGAAGATATACTAAAAATTATCTTCTGAAAATATATAATTCTGTCGGATTATCAAAATTAAATTGTTATTCTACGGCCTTATATAAAAATTTGGTTTATTCTAGCATAAATTTGCTCAAAACACGCGTCGATCTAGTTTTCTAAAGTACTTGCACTTTTAAAGAACGCGTAACCAATTACGAAGACAATAAAACGCTCACTGAAAGAAGAAAACGAGTTTAGATGACAGTGTCAAAACTCGAATTTGCGAGGTCCTGAGGCTTGTCTTCAATTATAAATCTAATAACACAGTACGGTTCCTTGAGTCGCGTTTAACGTAGTGGGACGGACAGTTTACGGACGGGACGAGAAAATGTGCGCGATTTTCTTGATTAAAGAGCACTTCCTTTGAAACACTTCCCTTCATTCTTCTCATCCGCTTCCATAAGCTTTACTTTCACAGTGAACTTTACACGACTATTTTCTCATGATCGTCTAGATATTCTGAACTTTTTCCCTTAAATGTGAAAGTCGTACGATAGCTACCCCCACATATATAATTTTCCATTAATTTTTTGTAGATGGAACTTGATATTTGGATGTATGAAAAATATGAGAGTGATTTTAATATTCCATATTTTAGCGTGAAATAAGGAGCGATAAGTTTTTCTTACGATACAAACTTTTCGAGATTTCCATAGTGATAGAAAAAATGTTAATTCTACGTAAATATTACGTGATTGCCTACTATATACACCTTAAAATTTCAATCCCTTATTTTTTAATATCGAAACTTCTACATTTCTTCGAACGAATATCGAGTTACCTTAACATATCGGATATCCAGATTTTACGATAAAAGTTAATATCAAATTCCATAACGATGCAAAACATGCTGAAACTCAGGCTATTGAATTCCATTGGTTTCGAATCGGTCGAATCGATTTTTCAACTAATTAGGAGTTAGATTAATCCCACAACGAAAAGAAGATATAATTCTTGTAAAAAGAACCATGACGATCGACTTGAATGATGTCAAGCACACTCATAACCGTTTGTTCAGGATGGAAAAAGAGGGAAGACTCGCTTGAATAAAAATGCCCCGAGGCAGTTTTGCTCGTCCCTTCGAGAATTCAGTTCTCCGGCCTTTTGATGAGCTTTTGCGTGTTTTGGAAATTTGATGCCCAAAGCTTTCACGATCGAAGCGCGCGATCATAATTAAAATTTCAAAATCTGTCGAAGCATTTTCCTCTTTCACTTTGAACGAAGTTTATACGCTCGTTACTTCACAGCGAAGAGAACGTAGGATATTTCCCGATTCTGAGACAAACATATTCTGTGATTAAAAACGAAGTTGATATTCTGTTGAAGTTGAAATGTTTTCTTCGGAAGCGATTCTCAGAGTGGAAGTTTAATTGTGACACTATATGTCTAGAAGGCAATGTTACTGTCTGACCATTTGTAGGTAATCGTCATTTCGTGTGTGTCTTTATTTCGATTAAAATTTTGTTTATTTTGATCAAAACGAAACAAAATGCTAATTTTATATTACAAAGAATTTTTGACTATTTTAATGATATAGTATAGACTAGAAGGTGTTGCAAGCAGCATCAAGATTTCAATGTCTGTGTTATACAATTAATATACATATTACAAGATTCAAGTATATAATTAGACACACGATTTGATTAAGAACAATTTGCAAATTCTCATCTAATTCAAACACCTTTTACATGACTATCACGGGCGAAACGCATTTTCTTAGATGTAATGAAAAATATACATATACAACTATAAAATAAATGTAAACGTGTATACGATATATACAAAGCTTCCTGCAGTCTATTTCCAAAATGTATCTGTCTCTGTGTATAAATGTAGCAAACAGTATCAAGAAGCCATTATTCTTCGAGATTAATAGCTAACTAATTACTACAATCTGTTAACGAAAGAAACTTCTATAATTCGCTTCTAGAACCTTTACGAAAATAATCACTATACTATAAAAGATTGTAAAGTAATTTTTCCGAGCGATTTTCCGGCCATCGCGAGGTTCGTTCACGTCGGTCACTGGATGTGAACGATAAGGAGTCGGCGAAGCTCGTAAACGCCAACTGTGTTATGAAACTGCTGCGAGCAGGTTCCAGACGCAGCGGTTAAATCCCATTGAAAGATATCCCTATTGATTTTACACATGTGGATATATGAAACGATAGGAAAGACTAGGCACACGCCACACGGTTTCTCGAGGCACATTCATTCTCGGATCATTTCGCGAATTAGCCTGAATTTACAAGTCAAACATAATTAGCAAGCTTCGTGGATTCCAAGCACGTTCAGATCCAGCTCTTTATTTACTCCGTAACGTTCTCTGCTCGAAGATCCTGTTACGAGCTCGCTCGTGATGCTGAATCGTACGTTCACGCTCATTCTCGCACTCGCAGTCTAAGCGTTTGGAGTCTACACGAATGGAAAGTAGTTGCTATGACTGCTATCAAACTGATAATTGTTATGATAGATGTTTAAATTGGTTTGATACGTCTGGTAGAAAAGTGAAATACTTGAGATTTGACTTCGGAAAAGCGGACCTTCTAGAAGAGCGTGCGAATCGAAATGATGTAGAGTATACTCGTGTAACATGTGTAATCATTTACGAGAGTATTCGAGCACTTGTCGTGGAAGACACTTATGAATATATCGTGTGTCTTGCAAAAAAATTTTTGGAATTTCACCAGCGATGCAGCGAGTACGAAGGTCACGTCGCAGGATCATATAGCAAGAATGAGCATATTCTTTATTACGTTACATTATATAAATATTTTTGCCTTTGAAAACCTATGATGCCAGAGGTATTTCATCGCAAAATTTGAGAAAATATTTGAGTATCGAAATAAATAGTACATGTTGGAGGAAAATGATGCAAAGAGAAAAAGATGGTCAAAAACCTCAGAGAACATCAACTTGTGTACGTAAATAAAAGGGTGGATATTAATTAAGGAGTAGACACACGTGTACTTACATCGGCTAAAGTTTAGCCGGTAAACGAACGAGTATTAGGAAATCGATGCAATTGTTCTGGAACTTTAGATACGAAGCTCGATTGTGGCGAGAAACTATCATTACGACTAAGTGGTTAGCCGATCCCCGGAGGGTTGAATGACGCGCGAAACCCTGGAAACACGATGCCGTTTCATACCCACGCGTCTCACAGTAGCCATAGCCAGAAGAGCACAGCTTGCATTAAAATTCGTAACGCGCTTACGTTAAAGTGAATCGTTCTATCTACGTTACTTTCCGTAAAACGTCACGCCATAAATAGAACGATGATTCTTTACGTTCTCACTGGACTACGAATATTTATGCAAGTTTACTGTCACGATTTACCGTCTCGTGAAAAACGTACCCTCAGCCTAGGAAGAGCACAAGTTATTTCGAGAAGCTTCTAACAGCGGAAGTGGGATTCGAAGACAGCGAAATTAAAATTTATGTTTTTCTTCATCGTTTTACACTACATGTTTATGCAAACTCGCACATCCTTACGAGTATAATTAGGAAAAATGGAACCTAGGCAGAGATAGGTTTTGCCCACCAAATATTAGAATAGATACTGCACCTTGAATATTTTATACATTTTTGCATATTATATACATCTTGTGCATTTTTGCATCTTTAAATTTTCCATAAATGCATACAAATCCACGGTCTAGTTCTCGTAATTTTATCGTGCGATCTTCTTCTTCTTCCATGGAATAATTATTAAATTGCGAGAAGAATTTTGTTATGGAAATGTTTTTTTGTAAATCCTGCTCCGGGAAATTTCAGTATGATTCAGTATGAAAATATTGCTATTCGGATTTTTAAGGAAAAGTTCGTTCCGATTTTTAAGGAAAACTCAAACGCGGTATATTTAAATATCGATACGCATTTATTGAACTTTATACGTGCCATTTTGTTCCACGATCTTCCTCCATCTTTTACGCAACTTGAATATTCCATCCTTCCAGAACCTCTCAGATTTTTCGGCGAAAAATTGTTCGATATGATCTTTTGCGTCGACCAAGAAGTTAAAATTTTTTCCATTACGGGAATTTTATAATGGCCTAAATAGGTGAAAATCTGAGGATGCGACGTCTGATGAATACAGTGGGTGGGGTAGTACATCCGAACCAAGCTCCAACAGCTTTCGTCGAGTAATCAAAGACACACGAAGCTGTGCATTATCCTGATGAAACACGACGCCCTCCCAATTCGCTAGTTTTTGTTCAATTGCTCTCTTTAAGTCGTCTAATTGCGAGCAATACTTTCCCAAATTTATCGTCCGGTTGTTTGGTAGAAGCTGATAATACAAGAATCCTTCTCAGTCCCACCAGACACGAAGCATGACTTTCTTCCTATGAACACCGGCTTTTGGGACGACTAAAGGAGATTCATTCTGCTTTCTAAAGATCTTTTCCGCTCAACGTTATTATAAATAATCCATTTTCTATCCCTCTTCACTGCTTGTTTCAAAAATGGTGTCTCCTCGTTGCGTTTATAGAGCGAGTCGCAAGTGAAAATGCGATCCATCAGATTTTTTTGCGTTAAATCATGGGGACCCATACATCAAAGCGGTTTATATAGTCAAGCTTCACAAAATGATCGTGAATGGTGGATTTTGATATTTCGAATATTTTTGCTAATTCACGTGTCATAACGCGCGAATTATTCTCGATCCGTGTTTTGATCTGATCTTTATCAGTGGTGGAGGACCTACCCGAGCGCTCATGATCTTCAAGCTTGAAATCATCAGCTTTAAACGAATCAATCAGCTTTAAATGAATGTGAAAGTTTTTTCTAAAGATGTGTGAAATATTACCTTTTGGAATATGTACACGTGTCATTAGTTTTCAATCATTTTGATATATTCAGACCTGCCCTAATGCCAACTGCCGAACATATAATTTAACATAATTCATAATTATGTATTTTGTGCCGATTGTCGCAGATATCTCATACTTCTGCAATATTTTACCTTTGTTACAATGATGATAGCATCATTAGATATAGATCTAATGTCATTGTAATAAAGACTTCCTTGCTATATAGAAGTGCAAAGACTATAGAAACAGAAATTATATCTACGTTAATGCCTTATGAATGCTTTCTAGAACCAGTAATTCCTTTTTATGATATTCCACAGCTGTCTTTTTATACTTTTGCAATTTTTATCTATTTGATCTTCTCTTTTGTTAGGGAAATTAAATTATACCGAATTGTAATGGGAGAGATATTATTATTAAAATTATGGGGCTGGTAAAAGCAGAACCTGAATAGAAATTAATTCGATACGAAGGATTTATTGCAATCTTCTGCGACGAGTAGTATAAATACATTTCAACTATATTACAGATATAATAGTAGAAATATACGAGTAGAAAAGAAGAAAGAGAAAGCACCGAATAGATCCTTGTGTAACACATCAATATCAATATATGCTTTAATTGGAAAATACTTCAAAAATACATAGTTATTAAGCGCTGAAAATTTATTGTTTGTTCGATTATGAAAAACTGTATAAAAGCAAAAGAATAAAAAATTCCATCTCGCTAGGTTAAAATTAACACACGCTTTTATTGTTCTGTTGAATGAATGCTATCTTGTGTTTGTTTTAAGCAGTACAAATTTACAATTTAAATCGTTTGTTTGTTGAAGGCAAACAACTATGCGGTTGACGCAACGTAACAATTATCGATTACTCGTATCGTTTCGATACGTGTCACGATCTTTCTAGCGATTTTTATGAACTGCAACAAGATCGACGATACGATTACATGTCAAAGAAATTTATGTTCATCGAAGAACACATGTTAAGTCACTGCAACGCCCACGTATGCTTCTTGCTTTCCACAGTGCCAAGTTAGGTATCGATCTTGCATATTCAAACGCAGATTACATTATTTTTCCTTACGTGTGCTGATGAACAAATTTACCATTCTATAAATTATTACAATTATCTACACGAAATAATATTTACGTTAAATAAAAAGAATTTGTTTATATTCTAATTACTTCCCGAGTTATATATCTCGGGCTTTAATATTTCTTTACCTCAGGCGAATAAAACAAGAGAAGCGATTACAAATGTTCCTTCTTACGATTATATCTTGTAGTTTCTCTCACCGTACACGGTAAATCGGAAGAAAACTAATTTTCTCGCTTTTTAAAATGTTTCTGCATACCTAATCTCGATTTCACAAAAAACGGCAGTTGTTTATGATTCAAAGAAAAAATGATTTACACGAACCACTTTATAAGACTCGTTCCATTACCCGAGCTTGCATGTCAGCAATGAAATTTTTATGAACGAAATTATACAAACTTGGCAAAGAGAAATAATACACGTTTATGTTAAAGAAACGTGTTATGTTATTCATATTTCCCAAATTGCACTACATATTTCATTGAACGAGCTGTTCTACTTTAATCTTCGTATGATACAAAAAAGTTATGAATATGTATCGCGTTGCAAGAGCACCGATAACATTAATATCCATGATATCAAACGAGGATAATATTATTAATATTAATAACATCGTCACCTTGCTCTCGCCACCAATTAGAGCGTCATTAAAGACCTCTGCAAACACGAACTTAATGAAACAATTGTTAAAATGAATCGAATTGCTTTATGGAAAAAAACTATATGTCATATTGAGAC